>JAQJVL010000471.1:188016-643016 GCA_035578905.1 Stictocephala bisonia | reverse complement strand
AAAGTCCCTTAAATCTCCTAAATATAATCTCTTAGGTAATAGGTGTAAGAGATTCTATGTATAATAAGTTCTATGTGTTACCAACCCCCTTATTTAGCTCTTTTTTTTGGGGGGGGGGGGGTAACACATAGAAGAAGAAGTATCAGGTCACATTTAATAGTGCGCTGAAAGTGTGATAAGATACCTTCTTGTGTACAGTTTAGTACGTAAAAATGCATGGTCTGTATAGTGAAAAAATGTTTTTTTACTTTATACAATCAAAGTTTGTATGAATAATTGTAAGTAAATGTTTATAATATATGAGAGCTGGACCACGTGTTTCAGATTGAGTGATCCATCATCAGATCTTCCGTTTCGTCTGTGTCAAGCTATTAAATATACATGAAACATACGATATGACACGGTTCACACACGTCAATGATTATATCAAATTTAAACAATTAAAAAAAAAAAAAAACACACATGTCGACACGCACTGATATTACAGTCGTATAGCGTGCGTCAGACTGGAACTTACTGATAATGGATCAATTGATCTCTGACACGTTAGCCAGATTGACCATTAATAGTTGATAATCTGTTGGGGGTTAAAATTATTAATGTAAATTTTTTTCGACTTTATAGCTTAATATTATCTTTTTAGTGCCTCCTTGGGTTTGTCTATTAATATTTTGAAAATTTAATCGCAGTAGAGCTATTATATCATCTTTAATAAATGTAGTTCAGAAACGTATTTATTAATCTACGCACTGATGATAAAACTTAAGATTAACTGATGTTCAGAAAAATATAAAACTCAAATAATAGATAGGTAATCTAGCGATTTATTTATTTTATTTGTTCTTTCAACGGCATCCGTCAATATAATTATAATAATATGACAATAACATATAATAAAAAAATAGAATATAACAATAGAATAGTAAAATTAAAAATTGAATATCAGATTTAATATAATATAAACAGAAAACTTGAAATTTATTGATTTTATTGCAGATTATTTTTCAGTTTACTGATACTATCAGAGAAAAAGTCGACTTTTTTTGGACCCCATTACGAAGACGGGTGATAGGACCAACGTTTATAGATTTAGTTCTTCCAGGAACTGAAAAGGATATGCATTGGATAAGTTTTGGAGAATGAATAACACCATTGATAAGTTTTGAAGGAAGTATAAGTATTTTGAACTATAATTATTGTACGATAATAGAATGAAGTTCTTACCGATTCCCTGGTATTTCTCAATAACGTACTGTCCTTGTACCACGTGATGGTGGGGGGAGGGCGAGCACCCACCACCTGACAGCTGATCTCATAGGTCTGTTCTGACGACAAGGGTTTGTTTTCCCCAACCAACTTTACCCATAGCGGCCTCACTGGAACATCAAAAACAGTACTGACTAACTGACATTTTATAAATGTATATTAGCTCTATACTAGCTTTATGACTGTAAGTTATTATTTTAATCACATTTAGTTAGCTAATAATGCACATAAATTACATTAAAGAGCAATAAATAGTAAATAATTATTCATTAATAAGACACCGGTCGTCAAGATATGAGCGAATATGAAGGGCAAATGAGTGTAGTAAGTGGAGATGAACAAGTGTAGTCATTTTAAAACTTAGGCTTAAGCGGCTGGTGTCATAACTAGAATCTACAGTTTCCGGTGACAACCGCGTCAAGGTACCATGAAAGAGAATTAGTAAGGTCTGTTTTCAGGGATAGGTTTTATCTACAATATTTACAAGATGACCAGACGCTTCGCCCATACTGTGATGTGGCATCCTCAGTGGTTTCTCTGAGACCAGTCTCAGTCTCAGAGAAACCACTGAGGATGCCACATCACAGTATGGGCAAAACGTCTGGTCATCTTGTAAATATTGTAGATAATACCTTGACGCGGTTGTCACCAGAAACTGTAGATTCTAGTTAAGTGAAGTCATTGTTTACTAAGGTCGACTGTTCCTCAGAAAGAGCTATTTATTATGAGCCTAATAATTAGGGCAACTAAGGCACCTACAGTTTTAAGTGGAATCCGAACCAAGCAGTTTCGGTCTTATTTTAGGCTAATGACAAGCCTAACACTCATTCTTCTTTCCCACACTACTATCCAACCTGGACACCCCTGACTTTTCTAGTAGTGTCCACGGCGATAGGCCCAATCCTGGGCTATGCCCGAAGACACCTGAAATGCCTCCTGTCTTGAGGAGAGCGGCGGCAAAGAAGAAGGTAAAAGTTAAAAGATGACAACTATTGAGCGGGCGCCATGTTGGTATTAAGAGGACTGAGCTTCAAACCTATCGCCTACAATCTCCCAAACACTTTGTCCCCAAGTAGCTGGGTTACAGCACTGTGACACTAGGGCCGACCCAATGATAATACTAGGCTTCTCATTACCAATAATTATTTTTTTGGAGGTATTAGTACATCTGGATTTTGTTAATGGGATAATATTTTTTTTAAATAAACATATAATGCAGCTGGTATAGTAAATTATATTCATAAACTTTACAAACAAACAAAAAAATCCAAAATAATGTATAATTGATTACACAACTAATGCATTTAAGTTATTTAATATCTTTATTTTAGAATATTCCACCTACTAACTTATTGTAACAAAATATACCTTGTATTTTTATTAACTTTGTTGCAAGTGATAATATTTTGCCAAAATCTAAGTTTACTCATTAATATTTATAGATCTTATAATATTTATTTATATGTAATAATTTATTAATATAAATATGTTATTTATTTATATTAATTTATGAATAGGCTACATAACGTATCTTAAAGTAGAAAGTTTTAAATGGAATGCATTTCAGGATAAAACTGATAAAAACACATTTCCTTCAGGAGTATATATTGTAATAATCTCTTTTAAAAGTATTCAAATGTGTAAGCAAAGTTAGCAACTTTGTCTTTCTGTTGTGTATTTTTTTATGATTTATGTTACATATTATAAATTAGAACTTTTTTTATTTAAATATTTCACTAAATTAACTCAAAAATGTGCTTTTTTAAATTAAGTTTGTTGAATATTTTATTAAAAATGAGTTATTTTATAACTAGACTTTTCCGAAAATTGTGTTTGAAATTATTTTACAGCCTGTCGTTTTAAAAACGTACTTAAAATCATTAAGTCAATAGTATTGAAAAATTTAAATTTTTTTTACATTCTATTACATTTACTTTACAACCTAAAAATAAATTGTGGCAACTCTTACACCTTAAACGTAAAGTTTATTTACGTCATAAAAATATCAAGTGGTTAAAAAAGTACACAACTCAGTACTACTAAAAACAAAATTAGTACTCCTAAATAAAAGGTATTTTAAAATAGTTTACAAATATAATACAAATAAAGTTTTTCTGAAATAACAACCATCAAATAATAAATACTTATTTATCAATCAAATCTAGTTCAATACAAATATTTATGACCTCTGTTAATGTTCATAGGATCGTTTTAATCGGATGGTTTAGCCTCTTCATGTGATTGACAATGTGGTATAATTCCCATAGCAATAGTTCCCATAGCAATGCAACACTTACAACAACAGATTTTGTAATACAGTTTGAATAACACAAAATTTTAGTAAAATATGGCTTGCGAATAGCTTCCTATTTTATAGCCATGACACTTGTTGGGGTACTTTATATACCATATTTGTAATATGGTCCAAATTTTAAATGAATATCCTATTCTAGATGACACCCATACAAGCTTGACATGTCAACCCCGTAATTCACTTCACTCCTGTTCCCTCAACGGTATCGGCAATGTCGGTTGGTATAAAATTTACTCTCTGCGCTAGTGAAACCTCGGTCTTTGGCTGCATTATGTGACTCTTATCAAAAGGTCATAAAGGACATTGGAAGGAACAATATATCAAGTAAATTTATTTACATAAGTATTTTATAAATATTAACTGAATAATAACTTACTATTTTTACATAATGGAGTCTCTCTAAGTTCCTGAACAATATAAACAGTGTTATTTACATTTGAAAAGCTGTATTGTTGAAATAATTTACATCTCAATACAAACATTTCTTTGTGCTAAAAACTATTCTTTGAGGGTTTCCTGTACTCATCAGAATAAAGTAATTGAACATGAAGACCTTACTGCACAATGGCAAAGAGGTAACATGTTTAATCATTATTTAAATGGTTTAAGAGATGAGTTAAATTAAAATAAGTGCTTCGATTATACCATGTCAGTGATGTATATTTAAATCCTCTTTATATTTCCATGATTATAAAAATCTAAATAAATGGAAACAATTTTAGTTTAAGATGTTACTGAAATAATTATACCGTTTTTTCTTTCAACAATATTTACTAGGGTTTAAATATTTACCGAAAAGGCATGGATTTCAACTTTTGCATGCTATATAAAGTAATTCTGATTTATTTTAGGTTCTTATTAACCGGACAAAGGTGTGTATTTAACTGTTATTGCAATATAAAACAAAATAAACGTATTTTTCATTTTAATAATATATAGTGCGTTATATATATTTATATATTTTTGTTTTTAATTAATATTATTTTTGTTTTTTAAGTGAGTTTATTATATTTGTGAAAAAGTGTTTAAACTTGGTTTACCTATTAGCTCATGACGTATTGATATAAATAAAATAAGTAAAATAAATAAAACAAGTAAACGTTACACAACACATATTTAATACAAAGTGAGTACAGTATTAAGGGATATTACTAAGATCGATTTCGATAAACTATGTTTACCGTCCTCAGACCAGAGGGATGCACAATGTAATGGATTTGGTAGGAAAGGTTTTATTCCTTTGGGAGTCCCTCTAGTCTGGGTGGGGTAAACATCACTGACCAAAAACGATTACCACAAAATTATAATTTTTTCATATTGGGACACATTTGTGTTGCGTAAAGTTAGTTTGCTTTATGTTTTTGAAGTTCTATCCCGATTTAGAGATAAATATATGGCCGAATAATTTTTATTAGTACATATCTAGTAAATGTATAACTTTATAATTTGTTACTTGAATGACAAATCGTAAAAACAATTGTAGTAAAACAAGAGTAAAGTAAAACATTATGAAAATAGTAATTACAAACATATAACTCCAAAATAATTTCAAGGTTACAGTAAAATTTAAGTTACAGTTTGTTAGTTAATGTTTATTAGCAGCCTATATATATATATATATATATATTTATATATATATATATATATATATATATATATATAATGTAATGACTAGTTTCATAATGTTAACATCCTTTCGTTAGTTCATTCTGCCGGCTCGTTTACTAAATTATACAAAAATAATCTTCTAGCCAAAGGTTTATGAAGACCTACAACACCACTGGGTAACAAATAATCCATAATGACTCCAAATAGCCTCTATATCTTACCATATTAAGTCATTAAAGGTAATAGGTTTATAATAAAGTAATTTGGAAACATTAAGCCCTAAATACCACGTTCGGAGAAAACTACGGTTACAATACACGAACTCGTTCTTTAATTTGTTATGTTAGAAAATGCAATTAACATATTTAGTAGGTATTATCGTTAATTATCAGGAAATTAAAAGTAATTGATTTTAACCTCAAAAGTGAACCATACTAAAGCACATGAATCATTCACAAAATATTAATATTATGTATTATTAATTCACATAATACCTTCTTTATTAATATTTGCTCTAAAATCTACTTAAATACGTGGCCATCTGCAATTTTTTAAAATGTAGTTTTTCAAAAATGTTTTGGTAAAAACTTTTCACTTTTTATACTTATAATTCAAATTCCAAGTAAATTAACTGGAATGGTTCAAGAAATGTTATAAACTGAAACATTATGTTTGATAAATTAATGAAAATACTGGACTTGAGTGATGTACAAATACATTTTAGGTTTTTCTTGTATTATTAAGGGATTGTATAATTTGTGTATTCTTGTATTTGGTTTTATCGCTATTTTGTAAATTACATTCAAGAAATGTTAAACAATTTATAATTTATTCAAATTAAAAGCCTTTAAAGTCAATTATATTTATGGTGTTAAAATTTCAAATACAAAGACTACTATCTATGAAGCATTTTTGGCACTAAACAAATTTAAAAAATATCAAACATAAATACATTACCAGGTAATTATAAATAATGTACGAGACTGCTTCAAATATTTACATACATTGATAATAAATGGTTCAACGTTAAATAACAATATTTAGTTAATAATAGGCGTCAAAATTAATTTTTAGTGAAGAAATGGTAATTTTTGGTATTTTTTGGTAATTTTTATCGTAACTTTTATGGTAATTAAATGGTAGTTTTAAACGGAAGCAATCTATGAATCTACCTCGCAATAGTGCCGTTATGGTTAGGATATTTTACTGTATAAATCACCGGTATTGAGGTAATTTTACTATTGAAAAACCAATATTTAGTCAGAAAATAGCGATACAGTGATGCTAAAACATATTCTATAATGCAATAACAAAACATAACCTAACCAACCAAAAGTGCCGCGGCGTGATTTAAGAAAAGATAAATCCTGAAGGACTTTTGACCTGCTGATGAACGCCTACACTACATACAAGTTTTTAGACAGTAATATGCCGTGTGTTTTCCCGTTTCATTTATCTGTCAGAACAATGGATAGAAGAATGTGAGGAATTGAAGCTGACCCATACATTACTTGTAATTACCAAATATCAAATTAGTGACAGTAAGTCAATGTAATTGAATACTCACAATTGAGATCTAGTGTGATGGCACTAGATATCGGCGCTATCAGATTGTTGTTGGAGGCCTGGCAGGTAAACACCATGTGTAGATGACGCCTCTCCACTCGCTCCAGGCTGAGGACGTTTTTTACTCGTCTCTCACTCAGGACTTCGTACGAGTCATCCAGCAAGGCGTTTTCCTGCCACCACGAAACTCGTGGCAGTGGCCTACCTAAGGGAAATATAACCAATAATGCATAAACATATAATGTAACTTGTTATAATTAAGTGTTACATTAAATTTGGCGTAACCAAATGTATATGTAAGGTTGCAAAATTATTACTATCCAACATCCATCATTAAGATGCCGATCGCTGCGATATGGGTGAAAATAAGGGATGACTGAGTGTGATGAGTGTAGATGAATAATTGTTGTGATTGTTACTATTTAATGCCGCCTGTTCCTTAGAAAGAGCAATTTTTTAATAGCCCAATAGCCAGGTCAACTAAGGAACCTACAATTTAACGTGGAATCCGAACCACATATTATTGGTCTGATTTTCAGCTAGATGACAAGTTACATACTTAATTCACCTCCCTACATAACATATCAACCTTGACTATCACCCAACATAGACACCCCAGATTTATCTAGGAGTTGCCACGTCAACAGCATAAACTGAGCAGACGATGTGTCGGTATTGAAAGGGCGGAATATTATACTATCACTTACAGTCTCCGCAGAACTTTGTCCCCAAATATCTGGGTTACAGCATTGCACTAATAGTATCGGCAATACAATTTTTAATCATACTTTTTTTACTCAGAATTTATCTTATTATAGAGGAATGTCATAGGAATGTCATAGATACATTATTATTTATGTGATATATTCTATCCACATTTTACCCAAACAGTTTAGATGTATACAGCTATTACAGCTTATTTTAACTGTAAATATTACATATAAAGACTAACTTCGTTATCTAATTCAATATTTAATGTTTTTGTCAAACATTTTTTATTCATTTTGTGATATTACCTTTCATAAGTATGTCAATAAAAAAGTATTTATTATTTTTATTTTCACAAAGTATAAAATAAGTGAACACGCAACATGAAATTATGTAAATATACCAAATATACAAACACTGGTGTTCGAATTTAGTAAAACGCGTTTACCACCACGAAGCCAAAGAGATGACACAGGAAATTCCTTGAGGGTGGTACACTTGACTTTACTTTCATGTTTTTTTTAAATTTTTATTCAAGATATTTTGTAATTTATTTATAACAATAATCGTTCTTTTAGTGTCCTCCTAAAGACTAAAATATGTATTTAAAAAAAAAATCACATTCAGCCAACAAACTAAAAAGAAGTAACTATGGCCTAAAGTACAACTTGCAAATAATGCTTACCTCCTGTAGATATACAGGTAATGTCCACTGAGGATCCTTCATCGTAAGGCCCCAACATGTCATCTTGAATATATTCTCCTTTTTCATCTAGCACACTTAGTCTTTCGGGAGGAACTGAATAAAAAATTGAGATTAAGATAAAATAAATAAGTCTTCAATCATTAAGTATTAAAAATGTCCATATCAAATTTAATATTTAAAAAAACTAAGGAATCTTCTAAAATGTTAAATTTTTCCATACAGTCAGTGGTCACAATTCGAAACGTTGTTAAAACATTATTTTAATATTTTTATCACAAAAACTAAACTAATGCCATAAATAAAAAAAAAACCATATATTGTTAGACTTGGCTCTAAGAGATTTATCAGCCTACACTTTATTAGTTTTCACCACTCTGCCACTATAATGTGTTAGAGTCAAATATCTATACATCTATCTGGCTCTATCATTGTCCTTTGATCCTTGTATTCCATCTTTTTACTCATCTTTCAATATGTCAACTTAGAGAAATTTACCAGCTTAATATAAGATATTAATTGGGTTAAGCTCATATCTCAGTATTGCACCATAATATTACAGTGTGTAGCTTTCTTAGGCTTAAAATATTTTTTACGAGTTGTTTACCTATGTTGTATTAATTACGTTTATGTTAAATATATTATGACGTGGTCATAGTAGTTCTAATAATTAAAGATACAAATTTTCCTGTGTTGCTTACGTATAGCCTAAAAACCTATAAATTAACACACAGTTCTTTTTAATTAAATTCTTTATAACTGTATATTCTTATATTACATTATAGTTCATCCAAGCAGGAAAAGGCTGTCATATTGGCTGACTCTTCACTTACGCTCGCATATCAAGTCCGTTTCAATAGGCTATGCCCTCTGCCTGATTCAATAAGTTCATTAAAATAAATACACATTAATTACGAATTGATATAATCACCTAATTTTGATTATTGTTTTGAATTTCAACTGGAATTTCATTTTAAACAAGAGAACACAAACGTGATATAGAACAGGTAAAAAATAAATAAGAATGTTCCGATTAAATGGAAAGGTAGTATTTCGGTTTAAAACCTTTTAAAACTTTTTAACAGTGGTATTAACTTTATAACTATACCAGTTTTAAAGCTCGGAAATAACTTATATTTACATAATAACCAATAAGTTAAAAAAAATTAAACATTTTGAAAAACCCAAAATTACATATTTTTACTAAATTTAGTCACATATTATGATTTCAATATCAATCAAATTATAACACAACATGGTGTAAATAATGTAGCCTTTTTTCACCATTAATACGATTACTATACTAAATAAACATTATAAAAATAATGAATACGTCTAAATTATTCTGTAACTGAATCACATTTACGTACTTATAAAAGTTACAAATTACTAATTGAGTACTGGAAAAAATAATATTAGAAATTTTTATTCAAATTAATTAACTAGGTGTTTGATGGAATGCTAATTTAAATTTCAACAGCAAAATATTTATAAGATAAAATGGTGGATAAAAAATTGTTGTATTCCATTATTTCCCAAAATGATATGTCAAACAAGTTATAATGATATATTTAAAAATTAGGTAGCATAATATTTTATAGTGCATTGCATTTTTAAGTCATTCTATTACGACAATAAGCGTTGCTCTTAGTCTTTATCATCTCAGCCACATGCACAGCATGGACTTGCATAGAAAGGAAGGACCATGTCCGTTAAATCACTATCACTACTGTTTCCGTTACTTCACTAACACGACTTTTTTTTATTGTAATTACGGTTAAGCTAGGTCAGGTTAGATTAGATCATATTAGGTTAAATGGCTACTAAAGCTTATCACAAACTGGTAAATCCAATAATTGACTTACCGCCGAATGCACTCTCCGCGTAAAAGTTCTTGGAAAGCGATAAGACAAAGTCAGTGATATCGGATTCTTAGTGGATTTAAAATGCAATGGGCGTAAAATGATTGGAAAACAGTGTTTAGAGCAATAGAACATTTATCGAGTGGTAGTGAATTAACGGAAACAAAAAAGTATTGTTGGTGAATTAACGAAAAAGATCCGAAAGCAGTTATCCACTCACCGATAACAGTCAGATTGACTTGAGTATTTCTGGTGGGTGACTTCTTGAAGTCAACTCGGCAACGGTACACTCCTCCGTCCGAGTCCTTGATGCTCTCTAACGTTAGTTTGGCGGGAGCGTCACTCGTGCGGAAAAACGCACGGCTCCCCAACACGGAATTTTCCGACCAATGGCGTGCGCCCTCAACAGACTTTCCACGGGCATCGTAACTGTAATATGAACATAACTTAACAAAAAAAAACCCTTGGTCTAAACTTACTCAAATAAAACTGATACTTAAACTCAGACTCGACCAGTTAAGCCTCTTTTCTCAAGTGTTAAATGTTTGGTCTTAGGCTATTTTGGACGGTTGAGAGTTATACTTGTCAGTGTCATGACCAGGATTAAATTGAAAAAAAAGAAAAAAAAACAATTTATGGTAACTTTTATATGACTTGGTTTATCAATATTTGTAAAATTCAATCATTAAATCTAATATTGTATTAAATACTTAAATTTACTTTAAGGTTAAAGTACTTTTGTCGTCTTCAGCTACAAATATTTTATTAGATTACCAGTTTCAGAGCTATAACTCCATGGTCAACTATAGCTCTGAAACCGGTAATCTAATAAAACATTTGTAGCTGAAGACGACAAAGTTACGTTAACCTTATTATTTGCTATATATATATATATATATATATATATATATATATATATATATATATATATATATATATATATATCAGCTCAGGAGGCTTAAACAATGAAGAAATTTACTTTGTCAAGTCTGAACATGTAATCTATTGTTATTGGGCTTACATCAATATGTGTGTACGTTTTTAACTTAATTAATACTTTAATTTTCTAATAATTAACTATAAACTTATACTTAATGTCATAGAATCACAAAATTCCATAAATATTTACGTTATCAATAATTATTATTGACAGCAGTTCTCCTGAACAATTTTACATTAGATCTTAGTAGTACCAAAATCAGTGTAAACCACTTATGGTTCAACAATGTACAGTACATGATTTAAATTTTCTCTGTATACTAGTTAGACAAAGCATCAATCACTTGGTTTTGTTTAAACCAGTATCCTTGTGTAGTATATTATTTGATTTAAACATTCATGAAAAATGTACGTTAAAAATCGAGGCTCAACACTGTGTTTTAAAACCTTTCCTATCCGCAACTGATTTACGGATCTTAAACCTATCTTTTATATTAAATATAACATCAGGCGTATCATCTCATTGATGTTTCCTACACCTTCTAACTAAAAACCAATATTATGATACGCCATTTATTCTTTTATTAAAAAAAAGCATTTCATACATGTACAAAGTTGTTGAAAACTAATAACATATTATTTAAAAACTCATTAGTAGCCATGTTTATTCTGGGTGAGAGGAGGCATGCTAGACCTGCATGTCTACTCGACAAGTAAATTGGTTCCATGTAAGTTCAAATAAGCCAACTTTTGTTGCCAGTAAGTTATTTAATATTCTTAGCATTAATAATTAGCATGTAATAGCAACTATTCTAGTACATGTTTATAACCTGTTTTATCTTCAACCTTGACTTCACAGATAATAAATATAATTGGAAGGCCTAAATTACATGATACTTTAATTTTGTAGGGTAGAGTAGGGTTGGGTTGGGTTGGGTTGGGCTAGTTTACAACTGTAAAACATTTAGTTTCTATTTGGGGGACATATAAAGGAATCTGACCGAGAAATACTTTTCCAACACTGTTTCACACTAACAAATCGTTATTATAGAAATTACAGTAGATGGCGGACCGTGAGCAGGCTACGTACTAGTGAGCCCCGCCCATTACGTCATCAGTAGGAATGATTATTGTTTGGCTTTATGATCCGTAATGCCATGTATTTAATAAATTAACATTAATAATATATTATGTTCTTTTTATATAGCAAAATAATCACTCTTTGTGAATGAGTGTAGAGTGATCTTTATTAAATGTAATATGTATATTGCCTTCGTAAAAAGGAATTAAGCTCTTTAACAGTGTTAAATATTCTGTAAATATAAATTAAATAAACCAATCCAAAGAAAAGAAACAAAATCAATTACCTGTAAATTGGTAGGTCTATAGATTCTTTGTACCAGATAACCAGGTGGACTTTGTCGGCTGCCAAAGGGGGGTTTATATCACAGGGAAGCTTAGCCACTCCCCCAACTACTGCTTCAGCCGAGGTCATTGACACTGGAACATACATTAGGCCGTTTTAACAATGCCTGAATTAAAAAGACATAATTAGGTATATATATATATAATTTTTAGAAAATATAATATTTTTTAATTTTGAATAATTGACTTAAATATAAAAGTTTGTTTGTAAGTCTATATTTTTTTTAATCATACGTTTATTTTCAAAATATACTTTCTTATAAATTTCTTTTAATTTACAATTACTTTTTATATACGTTTTGTTTTTTATTGATTTAATATTAATATATATATTTTTTTAGCAAGTGAAATTATTTCTGGAATTTACAAGCTTCATAAAAATAGATAAATTTAATTTTAATTTGAGATAGCTTAGTTCATTAATTCAGTAATACCGAGAATATGTTGTAATTTCTTTTTATAAATTGTTAGTAAGTAATTTCATACTATCTGAATAATATTACTGTAATTTCATTGATCAGCATAACGCGAATCCGTGACTATAATTTTGTATTACCACTGATTTTATAAGTACACGGATGGATTTATCATCAACTGTTAAAATAAGATATGAAATTTTTTTATGTTTATTTTGTGCTGTTTATGTTCAATTTGTGGAGCGCTAGTGTAAGTCCCATGTAAATGTAATGATTTAATAAAGCTGTAATAGCAGACCTCAACTAATAAAATTACTATAACAGATATTCCTATTAGATGAGGTATATACATTCATAAGTAATAATATAATCAAATAATATACGCTTATTACAATAACCGTTGTATTAAAATAGAATAACTATCGAATTCCCTTTATTCTAAATAATTACACAATTTATTTTCTCCTAGGGTGTAATTTTCAATGCTCTATTTTGATAAAATAATTTTAATATTCAGTATTCGCAACATTTATTTACAGTTTATTGTCTACTATATATTTTAAATTATTAGAAAAGTAATGTTGTTTTTAATTTTTTCTATCTATTTAGAAATGTATTAATGTAAATTTTTTTAGATATTAAATATAATGGAAATACGTAACATGCATATGTAATTATTATATTATTTAATTATATCAAAATAATCGTAACAATTACTAAAATATATAAACAAAGTATTTGATGAGAAGCCAGTGCCATTTGTAATGTTTTACGACTAACTAGTTATGTCAACTCATTGACTGTAAGCTGCTATAAGCCACAGATCTACCTAAGATCCTAGGAATGTAATTATAAAATATTTCATTATAATAACACAAGTATTAGCTTGGAACAGTGTCTGATGGGATGTTCCTTAACTAACAAGTTCTATAAATATCTGGCCTTCGACGTGATACATGTCACCCTGCTCCTAAGACAGTAATTACACAATATTACATTATAATACCAACAGTATATGTTTGAAACATCTTCCGGTGGAACGTTCATCTACTAACTAGTTCTGTTAACTCATTAACTGTAAGCTTCAATACGATCTATCTCAGCCTGATTCAAAGACAGTAGTTCCACAATGTTACATTATAAGCCACAATTGTAGACTTGAAACATCGCCCGGTAGAATGTTCATCAACTAACTAGTACTGTCAACTCATTATCTGTAAGCTTCGATACGACCTATCTCACCCTGATCCTAAGACTTACACAATATTACAATATAATACCAACAATATAGGCTTAGAACATCCCCGGTGAAACGTTAATCGAATAGCTAGATCTTTCAACTCCTTACCTGTAAGCTTCGATACAAACAATTTCAACACTATCCTTAGATTGTAGTTACACAGTATTACATTATAATACCACCAATATAGGCTTAAAACATCCCCAGTGGAACGTTCATCAACTAACTAGTTCAGTCAACTCATTATCTGTAAGATGCGCTAGGATCAACGTCATATTGATCCTAAGGCTAAAGTTACACAATATTAACTAGAATCTAAAGTTTTCGGTGACAACCACGTCAATGTACTATCTACAATATTTAAAAGATGACCAGACGTTTCGCACACACTGTGATGTGGCATCCTCAGTGGTTTCTCTGAGACTGAAATCGGCGAGTACCTTCCAGCTTTTATAACAGGTGGTGGGGTGGGGACTGGTTGGAAAGTATGCTGGAGAGGGGGGTGGAGGCACGACCCACGTGACCTACGGTCATTGGCCAAAAAATATGGCTGACTCTTCCATTTTATTTCAATTTACATAAAATGGGTTTCCATGTCTTTGGCTGCCGTATATTATTATCCTTATTAAAAGTAATTCTTCTTTTATATATTTCTATGGCTTCCCTTACGATTCTCGGGTAGTAATGTGGGATGTTGGCAAGGACTTTAGTTTTGTCAAATAAAACTCCATGATTAGTTTTTATGCTATGTTCAGCAACTGCAAACTTTTCCGTATCTTCATTCTTAGTATGCCTTATATGTTCCTTAATCCTTGTGGAAATTAACCTCTTGGTTCCCCCTATGTAGACTGACCCGCAACTACAAGGCATTTCATATAATCCAGGCATAGCTAGTGGAATTTTATCTTTGACTGGCCTCAGAAAATTCTTTAATCTATTCACAGTATGGAAGAAACGTCCGGTCATCTTGTAAATATTGTAGATAGTACCTTGACGCGGTTGTCACCGGAAACTGTAGATTCTAGTTATGACACCGGCCGCTTAAGCCTAAGTTCTAAGATTACACAATATTACATTATAATACCACCAATAGAGGCTTGAAACATCCCCAGTGGAAACGTTCATCAACTAACTAGTTCTGTCAACTCATTATCTGTAAGATGCGATAGGATCAACGTCATGTTGATCCTAAGGCTAAAGTTACACAATATTACATTATAATACCACCAATATAGGCTTGAAACATCCCCAGTGGATCGTTCATCAACTAACTAGTTTTGTCAACTCATTATCTGTAAGATACAATAGAATCAACATCATATTGATCCTAAGGCTAAAGTTAGACAATATTACATTACAATACCACCAATATAGGCTTGAAACATCCCCAGTGGATCGTTCATCAACTAACTATTTCTGTTAACTCATTATTTGTAAGATGCGATAGAATCAACAACATATTGATCCTAAATCTAAAGTTACACAATATTACATTATAATACCACCAATATAGGCTTGAAAAATCCCCATTGGATCGTTCATCAACTAACTAGTTTTGTCAACTCATTATCTGTAAGATGCGATGGGATCAACGTCATGTTGATCCTAAGGCTAAAGTTACACAATATTACATTACAATACCACCAATATAGGCTTGAAACATCCCCAGTGGATCGTTCATCACCTAACTATTTCTGTCAACTCATTATTTGTAAGATGCGATAGAATCAACAACATATTGATCCTAAATCTAAAGTTACACAATATTACATTACAATACCACCAATATAGGCTTGAAACATCCCCAGTGGATCGTTCATCAACTAACTATTTCTGTCAACTCATTATTTGTAAGATGCGATAGAATCAACAAAATATTGATCCTAAATCTAAAGTTACACAATATTACATTACAATACCACCAATATAGGCTTGAAACATCCCCAGTGGATCGTTCATCAACTAACTAGTTTTGTCAACTCATTATCTGTAAGATACGATAGAATCAACATCATATTGATCCTAAGGCTAAAGTTAGACAATATTACATTACAATACCACCAATATAGGCTTGAAACATCCCCAGTGGATCGTTCATCAACTAACTATTTCTGTCAACTCATTATTTGTAAGATGCGATAGAATCAACAACATATTGATCCTAAATCTAAAGTTACACAATATTACATTATAATACCACCAATATAGGTTTGAAAAATCCCCATTGGATCGTTCATCAACTAACTAGTTTTGTCAACTCATTATCTGTAAGATGCGATGGGATCAACGTCATGTTGATCCTAAGGCTAAAGTTACACAATATTACATTATAATACCACCAATATAGGTTTGAAACATCCCCAGTGGATCGTTCATCAACTAACTAGTTTTGTCAACTCATTATCTGTAAGATGCGATGGGATCAACGTCATGTTGATCCTAAGGCTAAAGTTACACAATATTACATTATAATACCACCAATATAGGCTTGAAAATCCCCATTGGATCGTTCATCAACGAACTAGTTTTGTCAACTCATTATCTGTAAGATGCGATGGGATCAACGTCATGTTGATCCTAAGGCTAAAGTTACACAATATTACATTATAATACCACCAATATAGGTTTGAAACATCCCCCGGAGGAGCGTTCATAAACTAACTAGTTCTGTCAACTCATTATCTGTAAGATGCGATAGGATCCACGTCACACTGATCCTAAGGCTAAAGTTACACAATATTACATTATAATACCACCAATATAGGCTTGAAACATCTCCCAGAGGAACGTTCATCAACTAACTAGTTCTATTAACTCGTTATCTGTAAGCTTCGATACGAACAATCTCACCCTGATCCTAAGACAGTAGTTACACGTATTACATTATAATACCACCAGTATAGGCCTGAAACATCTCCCGGAGGAACGTTCATCAACTAACTAGTTATGTCAACTAATTACCTGTAAGCTTTGACACAATCCATCGCATCCTGATCCTCAGATTGTAATTAGACAATATTACAATTCAATAAAACCAGTGTAGGCCTGAAACATCCCCCGGTGGAACGTTCATCGACTAACTAGTTTTGTCAACTAATTAGCTTGAAGCTTTGACACAATCCATCGCATCCTGATCCTCAGATTGTAATTAGACAATATTACAATACACTAAAACCAGTATTGGCTTGAAACATCCCCTGGTTATACGTTCATCAACTAACTAGTTCTGTTAACTAATTACATGTAAGATTCGATACAAACCATCTCAAAATTATCCTAAGATTGTAGTTACACAGTATTATATTATCCATCAGTAAACTTTGACACATTCCATCACATCCTGATCCTAAGATTGTAATTCTACAATATTACAACATAATAACATTAGTACAGGCTTGAAACATGCCCCGGTGGAACGTTCATCATCTAAATATTTTGTCAAAGCATTACATGTAAGGTGCGATATTATACACCTTACCTTGATCCTAAGACTGTAGTTGGAGACTATTACATTACATTACACAAAATATAGACTTGAAACATCCCCTGGTGGAACATTAATCAACTAGCTAGTTCTGTCAACTCATTACCTGTAAGCTTTGACACAATCCATTGCATCCTGATCCTCAGATTGTAATTACAATACATTAAACAAGTATAGGCATGAAACTTACCCTGGTGGAACGTTCATCATCTAAATAGTTCTGTCAACGCATTACCAACTAATGCGATATTATACACCTTACCGTGATCCTAAGACTGTAGTTGTAGAATATTACATTATAATACACAAAAAATAGACTTAAAACATTCCTTGGTGGAACGTTCATCATATAAATAGTTCTGTCAACGCATTACATGTAAGCTTCGATACAAACCATCTCAACATTATCTTAAAATTGTAGTTACACAGTAAATTTATAATACAAAAACATAGGCTTAAAACATCCCCCTGTAGAAAGTTCATCAACTAACTAGTTCTGTTAACTCATAATCTGTAAGATTCGATACGACCAATCTCACCCTGATCCTAAGACAGTAGTTACACGTATTACATTATAATACCACCAGTATAGGCCTGAAACATCTCCCAGAGAAACGTTCATCAACTAATTAGTTCTGTTAACTCATAATCTGTAAGCTTCGATACGAAATATCTCACCCTGATCCTAAACCAGTAGTTACACGTATTACATTATAATACCACCAGTATAGGCCTGAAACATCTCCCAGAGGAACGTTCATCAACTAACTAAGTTCTGTCAACTCATAATCTGTAAGCTTCGATACGACCTATCTCACCCTGATCCTAAGACAGTAGTTACACGTATTACATTATAATACCACCAGTATAGGCCTGAAACATCTCCCAGAGGAACGTTCAATAACTAACTAGTTCTGTCAACTCATAATCTGTAAGCTTCGATACGACCTATCTCACCCTGATCCTAAGACAGTAGTTACACGTATTACATTATAATACCACCAATATAGGCCTGAAACATCTCCCAGAGGAACGTTCATCAACTAACTAGTTCTGTCAACTCATAATCTGTAAGCTTCGATACGACATATCTCACCCTGATCCTAAGACAGTAGTTACACGTATTACATTATAATACCACCAGTATAGGCCTGAAACATCTCCCGGAGGAACGTTCATCAACTAACTAGTTCTGTCAACTCGTTATGTGTTAGCTTCGATACGACCTATCTCACCCTGATCCTAAGACAGTAGTTACACGTATTACATTATAATACCACCAGTATAGGCCTGAAACATCTCCCGGAGGAACGTTCATCAACTAACTAGTTCTGTCAACTCATAATCTGTAAGCTTCGATACGACCTATCTCACCCTGATCCTAAGACAGTAGTTACACGTATTACATTATAATACCACCAGTATAGGCCTGAAACATCTCCCGGAGGAACGTTCATCAACTAACTAGTTCTATTAATTCGTTATGTGTTAGCTTCGATACGACCAATCTCACCCTGATCTTAAGACAGTAGTTACACGTATTACATTATAATACCACCAGTATAGGCCTGAAACATCTCCCAGAGGAACGTTCATCAACTAACTAGTTCTGTTAACTTATAATCTGTAAGCTTCGATACGACCTATCTCACCCTGATCCTAAGACAGTAGTTACACGTATTACATTATAATACCACCAGTATAGGCCTGAAACATCTCCCAGAGGAACGTTCATCAACTAACTAGTTCTATTAATTCGTTATCTGTTAGCTTCGATACGACCAATCTCACCCTGATCTTAAGACAGTAGTTACACGTATTACATTATAATACCACCAATATAGGCCTGAAACATCTCCCAGAGGAACGTTCATCAACTAACTAGTTCTGTCAACTTATAATCTGTAAGCTTCGATACGACCTATCTCACCCTGATCCTAAGACAGTAGTTACACGTATTACATTATAATACCACCAGTATAGGCCTGAAACATCTCCCAGAGGAACGTTCATCAACTAACTAGTTCTCTCAACTCATAATCTGTAAGCTTCGATACGACCTATCTCACCCTGATCCTAAGACAGTAGTTACACGTATTACATTATAATACCACCAGTATAGGCCTGAAACATCTCCTAGAGGAACGTTCATCAACTAACTAGTTCTGTCAACTCATAATCTGTAAGCTTCGATACGACCTATCTCACCCTGATCCTAAGACAGTAGTTACACGTATTACATTATAATACCACCAGTATAGGCCTTAAACATCTCCTAGAGGAACGTTCATCAACTAACTAGTTCTCTCAACTCATAATCTGTAAGCTTCGATACGACCTATCTCACCCTGATCCTAAGACAGTAGTTACACGTATTACGTTATAATACCACCAGTATAGGCCTGAAACATCTCCCAGAGGAACGTTCGTCAACTAACTAGTTCTATTAATTCGTTATCTGTTAGCTTCGATACGACCAATCTCACCCTGATCTTAAGACAGTAGTTACACGTATTACATTATAATACCACCAGTATAGGCTTCAAACATGCCCCGATGGAACGTTCATTATCTAAATAGTTCTGTCAACGCATTACCTGCTGCGATATTATACACCTTACCGTGATCCTAAGACTGTAGTTGTAGAATATTACATTATAATACACAAAAAATAGACTTGAAACATACCCAGATGGAACGTTCATTAACTAACTACTTTTTTCAAAGCATTACATTTAAGCTGCGATATTATACACCTTATCGTGATCCTTAAACTCTAGTTATAGAATATTATATTATAATACACAAAAAATAGACTTGAAACATACCCAGGTGGAACGTTCATTAACTAACTACTTTTTTCAAAGCATTACATTTAAGCTGCGATATTATACACCTTACCGTGATCCTAAGACTGTAGTTGTAGAATATTACATTTTAATACACAAAAAATAGACTTAAAACATTCCCTGGAGGAACGTTCATTAAGTACCTAGTTTTGTCATCTTATTTCCTCTAAGGTGTGATATTATACTCCTCACCCTGATCCTCATAATGTAATAGCACAATATTACATTATAATACCAAGGCTTGGAATATTTCGCGGTGGAACGTTTATCAACTAACAAGTCCTGTTAATTTCTTACCTATAAACTTTAATATGATCCAACCTACACTAAACTTAATACTGTAAATACACAATATTTCATTGTAAATCCACCAGTATAGGATTGGAACATATTCCGCTGGAACGTTCAACCAAATATTTATGTCAACCATTTATGTAAGTTTTGACATAATACAAATTACCTGATCCTAAGACTGTAATTCCAACTTTATCTAATTAAATTTACTTCATTAACGTTCAACTTACTTTGCTTCGACGATATTTAATATGAATTGTAATCTAACTTGATAGTTTATGATTAATAATTATCATAGGATGGTTTTTGTGCAATATAATTACCTAAATATTTTTTTAACGTGCGCTATGAAACATATCTCATAGACCTTGATACAATAGTTAAATTATTTCCTGTTGTAAACCTAAAACCTATTGTATTTCCTTAAAAATCAACATTTTCTATAAATACATTGCATATAGTATCATGCAAAAGTGCTGTTAATGAGTTGGTTTGAGCAAGCGTGTATTTAAAGTCACCTTCACTCTTTCAGTATGCCATTGTTAAGTGGTGTAGATATTTGCTGTACACAGGCACAGTAATTGATAAGCTGACTAAATGAAATTCCTTTCAGTGAATGCTGATCATGAATTACTTGTAATATGCTAATAATGGATATTAATAACGTGTTTCTAAAATTGTTATATCATGGGTGTATTAAATTCCTTTTTTTCTAAATATACAAATATTTGATTGATATTTGAGTTTTTATTAAAAAAAAAAAAATACATATATATTGTAAATATATATACTGAACTGTAATGGTAATTACCTAAGCACTTTAATTACTAGTATATTTTCTTATTAGGAAAGAGTCCATAAAGTTCTAAATCCAGTATTTAATTTGTTGGCCCGTTCAGAAACGAGTCATTATGATCAATTTGGCAATATTACTCGTGAAATGAGGCACTTTTCGGTTCGATCAAGCGATAATAACGGCCGTAGGTAAAGTGTAGGTTTGAAAGTCCTACGAAATTGTTTGTCAATCATAGACGAAATTGCATACCAGGGACCTCCTACACCTTAGTGTTACTTATTGTGTTCTTAAAAAGAAAATGTTATATAATATCGTTACAAATATTAGCATGACTACATTTATAAAAATTACTTACATTTGTAAGAGAAATTAACTATTAATAAATTTTAGATTTTATGTGGCTACAGAAATTCGTGTTTTTAAGGTCCTTTAACTTCGTGAATTTACAACGAACATAATTTTAAAAGTGCAAAATATGTGAACAGAAAACCTTATACATTCAAATTACCTAACACGTAATAAAAACTCAAATTAAGATTTTACATTTCCAATATATTTAATCATTTTTCTGAATACTGTATGGAGTATGTTAATTATACTTTCCTGTGCTATGTATTAATACTATAAAATATATAATTATGACTTGAAAAATAATGTTACTATTTTAGTTTAATAGGTATCAAAATAGTAGTAATATTGAATTAAATATTTCTATACAAAAATATGAATTTTAAAAGTATCAGCGTCTTATTCCAAGTTTCACTGAAAATAGAAAAAATTCTGAACACAATTTTACTATGTGTTAAACGATCAGGAGACTGATAATGTTCAATGAAAAACAGTTTATGAAAATAGGCAAATAAATATTAAACTAAGGAGGATAATTTATTATTTATTATTGAAATAAATGTTGAGACATAATTTGGAGGTAAAAGCTCTCTGCTTATAAACGTTTTTTTAATCTTCCTAAAAAAATTAATATAAAAGCGTTAAAAGTTCTTTGAATTTATTTTGATTTTATGATGTATGGTAGCATTAAAACTTATAGTGCAAAGTGGACAAAACTAGGTATAATATTTACGATAATATATATTTAACTGTCATGTACGTCAAGAACTTCTTCAAAATAAAACCGTTATTATTCAAACAGAATTTATTCATGAAAACAACTCCAAAATCTATTCCAATTAATCAGTTTATGATGGTCTTAAATTGGACAGTTAGGAATGTATTACCTATCTAGATGTACTCATTTATGATTATACTTGCTACAACATAACCTTCGAATCCAGAAGTAAAACTGCGGTTAATAAACGGTAGAACAGTCCAGATAGAAATAACCTGTGTAATCGGCAACTTGTGTGAATTTTAAAAAATACTAGAATTTCCTTTTTTCCTTTTTTTTAATTTACATTAACTAATAATTAATTAATACGTAAATACTATATCCCTGAGTGACAAGATCCAGAGGAAACCCATAAAATCCAGAGTATTTATGAAGGAGAGTTAGATCACCCATATGTAGGATTATGGTGCTGAAATTTTAGAGACATTACAAAACTTTATATTTAAATGTTGTTTTACTCAAATATTCTTATTTTATTTTATGAAGGACTTAAGTTTTGTTGTGTTTCCTACACTACTGATGTCACTATGCTGGCTATGTTTGAGAAATAACTGAGATGGATATCATTTTCTATAAACCATATTAGAACAATATTCTTTTTAGGTGTGTTTTACTGATACAATTCTTTACACTTTAATAAAAATAATACGTGTTAGTTATGTGATGTGTGAAAACTATCCAAGCCTTCATAAATCAACTGCTAGCAATGAATTACAGGTTTATAATACACTGATAAGATTAAATAATTATAGCGCAAATGATAAAAAATGAAACTTATGTGACACAGCTAATATATTTTTGTGTGGTTTTAAACTCAAATATTATTTTTAGTACGTATGCCTAATTTTTAATTCAGAATACATATTTATTCCACTTTTATTGTAAAGGTAAACTATAATTTAATATGTCGTTAACAGGATTATTAAATTTAATATACATATTGATAATATAAATGTTTTAAATGGCTGTTACTTGAATGATACTTTATTGGCAGGGAATAGTCTGAAGGCATTTAAAAATTAATCTCTAGTAACTTACAATAAGGTATACTAGGAATACCTATTCGGAAATCCTAGTGTTAATTGTGTACGTGAAATAGTTTAGTTTTTAATTTTATTGTTATTGGAGTAAATACTAGGCAAGTGGACTTTTTATAAATAATAAGCTATAATCAGACTTTTAGCGGAACCAGCATCCTGTAGAGATTCCTCTACTCAAGTGACTACGTAGGAAGATGCGTCCCTTCCCACATCATTAAGGATACTTATCACTCAGGATGCAGGAAGTCCTCTTCAGAATCAATGAGACACAGCAATTTATAGCTTTCCTAATTAGATTAGACTATATTAATTTCCTGATGAACAATCTTACGTTTACGGTTCTATATTCATTATTATTTTATCGGTCACCATACGAACACACATTTTCCAACGAAGATTATTGCAATATAGGTGTAAAATGCAAACTTTTAATCATTTCCGTTAATTCACTACCATTAGATAATTATTGCATTACCGTTCCCAAATAATTTTTACGCCCACTGTGATATTTCTTATCCGCTAGGAATTTAATATCGTTGGGCATATCTTATCGCTTTCCAAGAACTTACACACGGAAAGCGCATTCGATGGTAAGTCAATCACTGGATTTACCAGTTTGTGATCGACTTTAGTAGCCACATAACCTAACCTAAACTAACCGTAATTATGATGCAAAAATTAGTGGTATTGAAGTAACGGAAAAGGTCCTAAACTTTGCTATAGTGTCGGAATTACAGTTCCTAGCGCCAACTCTTAATTAGAGCATCTACACGTGATGCAATCCAAACTCTATGGAAACTAAGGAGACGTCTAGTCAGTTATTGATTCAAAAGTGGGGTTTAAGCTTTAGTTTGAAGTTTAATTAGTGATTCTGTTGCACCATAATCAATTAGATTTCTTATATAAAGTAGTTATTACTTATACAACTATCTACCATACATCTGACAATGACAAACATTTAACATTTTGAAAAATACATCGAAAGGCTAAAATCGTTATACTAATGCTCCTACACTAACATAATAAAGACATTATTGGTATGGACACACCGTAAGACAAATTCACAGTTCTATAGTAATGCTATATGAATATGGCGTGTATGTTTAGTCATATGACTAGTAAACCCTTTGTAATTATTTAAGATTATTCTTAGTATTCATGATACCGAACATATATTTAAAACATACTAGGGGACAGCACTGCACGCTTTTTGTGCTACCACATACCTTGCTACACTCGTGTCACCTCGGTTTTCGTGCCTCAGTTTGTAACTTTTGACCAAAAACCTAATGTCGTTATTATTATTATGCATTATTCATTTTTAAGACACCGATCGTAGAGATATGGAAGAATATAAGGGGTGAATAAGTGTGATGAGTGAAGATGAACGCGTCTAATCATTGTTACTATCCGAGTTCGGCTTAGCTCATAAAGGACTATTTAATAATATATCAATAGCCATGGCAAATCTGGGACAGCTTTACGTGGAATCTGAACCACGTAGTGTAGGTCTGATTTTCAGCTAACAAGTCTGACACTCAGTTCTCTTCCCTACACAACATATGAACCTTGATACCATGCATAATGGACTCCCCAGACTTCTATGGTAGTGCCCACGTCGATGGCAACCATTGAGCGGACTACGTGTGGGTATTAAGAGGACCGAATATGGAAACTATCGCCTACAATCTTCAAAAAAAAAAAAATAAATAAAAAATGTTGTCCCTAAGTAGCTGGGTTACAGCACTGTGCCACCAGTGCCGACCAAATTTAGTCATTTGGACCATGTTTTTCTTTTTTACTCTGCTGATCATATGTGATAGAAAATAAAATAACTCCATTTGTCATTGATAATTAAAAGCCAGAGGGTTGGAATCCTAAAAAACCAAGCTTAAAATCTTCCCTGAGGAATAATATACTTCCTAGAATAGAACAACAGTTGGATAAATATGTTGGTGATGCATAAAGGACGAACATATACATGCCACTTTCTAACATTATACAAGCTCTAACCTCCTCAAATTATAAAGATTATTATTTCCCTCAAAAAGCTAATAAAATGGAATGAACCTCATTATTTACATCCTAACAGCTGATAAATTTCAACTAATTCAAATCTCTCTCCATTTTATTTATATAGCTCGAAAACGTTCTTTAAGTATTTTCTGTGGTCTTCACAGTAGGAATATTTACAACAAGACCCTATTGCACAACTATTAATAGGGGACTATTTGTTGTCTCCTTAAAGGTGAAAAGTGGTTAATATACAAAGGAGATTAGTTATAAAAAAAGGTGTCACGTGTTATAAATAAGAGTAGTAGGAATTTAAGACTAGATTTTCGTAATCTGTCTAAGGGATGAATATTTTAGTGGTCAGCTAATATGAAGGTTGTTATTTATAAAATAGTTTTCTAAATATATTTGTAAATAAATTGAAGTGGGCGTAGTTACTAAAAGTTAAACACTTTTAATGTATGATCATGGAATATACGATGAATTCTAGTTAAACTTTGGATATCCCACAATATTCCATTCCGGTTGTAAAACGCCTAAAAAATACTCGTATTTTTCCATTGAATCATTTATCGATACCAATCACAAAAATATGAAATGTCCTACACCGTCTAAAGTATATTGGAATTATCAAATCATATGTGTTAGCTGTTCAAATAAATAATTGTTTTATTTATTTTAGTGTTATGGACATAAATGGAAAGAACGTCTTATTATACCAATATCTATACAATAGAAGATGAACAATTGAACGAATAAAAAAGAAAATAGGAATTCGGAGCCTTATCTAGGCCTACTTTGTCTCCTAATTTGAGAAACAAGAAGGAACCTGTACATTTCTTGGAAATATATTTATTTAATAAATTGATCCTGATTTTAATTGCTGTTATAACTATTTTACAAGCCACATGTAGTTCATTTAATAGTATTTTTCATGTTTTATTTTTATATATTTATATAAACAGAAGAATAAATTTTATACCACCAAAAGTAAATGTTTACAAAATATGAAACAAGGTTTGGAATTATTAGGCATCTTTACTAGTTGTGATGACTAGCCAACTAAAATAAAACAAAAGATATATGACAAATATGTCACTTTACACTCTATTATTAAGACTTTATAAGAAGATTATTGATTTGTATGCGTTATGACATTATCATCAGACCTTATCTCTGGTTGGATAATGATGCCATAGCGGGTAAAAGTTAGTTAACTTTGTTAAATTCATAAAATACTAGTGCCTTCCCTATTTAAGGACAACTTTCGCATCATGTACTCTTAGTTGCTACCTATATTTAAATTCATTTTACCAAGATTTTATTTCCAAAAAGGGCATTTCTTAAACCATTGGTTTTAATTCACCATATTTTCAGTTATATTGAATTGATCATGCTTATTGTTAATATTTAATTGTACAACCACACTCTAGACTTAGCAAACGGCAGACCAACTCAAACTTACGACAGTCTGGATATAAAGGTGTGCATTTGGTTGTACGCTATATTTCGTTTATTTTTCTGTCAAGTATGTAACAACCCAGAGAATAAAGACACAGATAAAGTATAATTGTGCACTAAATGTGTGTCGTGTAGTTTCTGCTCTATTTTTATAGGCATATGGAAGTTCCAAAAACTCGTCATCCCCATCAATATTCCCCCAAAATACTAAAAGATATATGAAGTACTGAATACCTCATTCCACGGGGCAATAATAAAGTGACTTCTGTTACTTTTTGTATGCCGTGACTCACAGCTAGAACTCCTTCTTGCCTCTACTGTTACAGCGGAATCAATAAAAAATCCGATAGAAAAAACATAATGTGTGTTTCAACACTCTGTATAGTTTGTAATATATGCATACATGTAAGTTTCATAAAGTGACATGAACAATAGTTACTAGCCAGATACCAACTGTTGTACTGGGTAATGTGGAACTTTTTATGCATGAAATAAGCGTATATCAGATGAGATTGAACATTGCAAAGCCATAGCAACAATCTTTTCCGCGGATTGTTGCTTTGTGATTGTTGTGACGCCGACGGGACCTGATTAGGAGGAGGCGATTGGCAGAGAACTGGTTCTCCGACTCCACCTGCTGGGCACTGTATACATTAAACCTGACAGGACGATTCCATTTGTGAGCTCTGATTATGGTGTCGAAGAGCCATAATCAAAAACAGCCAACAGGAATCTATGTTTTCACATCGCGTTATAACACATTTATCGGATTAGCATAGATTGTTGGCAGTAAAATAAAATTGAAAATTTACATTTTCTGAATAATAATGATTACACATCTTGGTATTGGATGGGGAAAACTATTATCAATTTAACTTGTACCCGTAATAAATATAAAAGATGATAAAAACAAACAATGTGACAATATAATAAACAAAACTACATGTATGAGTGACTTATCATTTCATATTCCTGTTTTATAATAGTTGTTCAGAAAATTATATGTAATATAATAGTTTTAATAATTATTATAGTTACTTTTTGAAATGATAGTTTTTTGGACCTTTTCCGTTAATTCCCTACTACTATTTTTTTTTTTTTTTTAATTCACTTCCACTTGATAAATATTCTGCTTCTCTAAAAACTGTTAGCCAATTATTTTTACGTCCACTATAGTATTCTTTATCCGCTAAGAATCCGATAGCCCTGGTCTTATCGCTTTCCAAGAACTTACATACAGAGAGCACATTAGGCGCTAAATCAGTCATTGGATTTACCAATTTTTATCAACTTTAGTAGCCACCTAACCTAACATGACCTAAACTAATCTAACCAAACCGTCATTGTAATAAAAAAAGTAGTGGTATTAAATTAACGGAAAAAATAGTAGTAGTGAATTAACAGAAAAAGTCCGTTTATTTTCTTTTGTATATCTAGGAGTTTATAATTAGGCCTAATTCGAACGGTTTCTAAAATTCCCTTTTTGAAAAATTGTTTTTAATTGACCCGTACTATTTTTCAATTTAAATTAACTCTTTCCGGATTTAGTTAATTTATAAAATGTTAGTGCTTCTACAAAAAAGTAAAAAAATATATGCTAATTTCAAATATCATGTCGATTCCGATAGTCAATTAGTTAGTTTTGTACTCTTGATTCAGTTTGTTATAAACATTATATAGTAGTACATAGTTCCTACTTTACTCGAACTAAGATAATTTTGTTAATGTATAAGCAATATAAGAAAATGTTTTATTGAAGCGTAACGCAAGAGAAGGTTGCTAAATTTAGTAGTAAGAGATTACTCTTGGTTAGTATAAACTAGGTTACGTTGTATTTAGACAGGTCACGTTACGTTTCGTTTAGTTACAGAGGTTATGTCACATATTCATTCATATGATAGGTTCCAAAAAAAGTCTAGTATTTTTTAAATATAGAATGTTTCGAAAATCGTTGGCAAATAACAATAAAAATCCATATGCTACAATTACGTCTTATTCTGATATTAATACATTATAATACCCATTGTTATACATTATTAATAAACCATAATAATGAAAAGGTCGTGATGCTGTTAAAGTAATAAAAATTTATTGATTATCTTTGATGTACTGATAATTAAATCTTTGAGAATAAATGCAGTGTTATAAAAGAAGCGAATTTCATAAGAAAATAAAATAAAATAAAAAACCAGTGATTGTTAATATTATAAAAAACCAACAGGGTCTCTAACTTATTAAATAATCTACCGCGATAGAGAATTGGTCCATTTTAACGCCGGATCCCCGGGTGACGAAGGGTCCATAATAGGGTGGCCAGTACGAGATAATTATGGTGTTCCAAATGACCGGTAATGGCGAGTCGCTGGCAGGAAAGCGCCGACATTGGCTCAGGTATTCCAATCAACCTGTCACTTTCTGATCCAGTTCTCATGAGAACTCTTTTTCTATTCCAGTTGTGTTACGCTTCGCTGCTGTCCTATAAATTTGAGTAACTGCTGTATTGTAGACTTTTATTATAGAACATGTTTTATTATAATCATGTTACATTATAACACGAGGTACTTTTAGGAATAACGAGGTTTTTATCTACGTCTAGGCTCTAGTTGATCCATAAACACTTTATTATTATTATTTTATTTATTGTTATTTGTTGTTTACCACTTTGTTAATTTATTGAAAATCCTAGACTATAAGATAAAGACTTTTATTGGTGGGGGAAAACAAACAAAACAACTTTAATTACAAGCTTCGTAAAATATATCGTTTAATATTTGTATTGTAATTGTTTGGTTATGTATTTAACACTATGTAATTAAACTTTTATTTGGAATTAAACCTCTAAATAAACCTTTAGCACATTATCGAACATATTTGTGCCTTAAATAATTTTAATATGTCATATAAAGTAGTAAATGTAAATATTTTTATCTCTGGTCTTAGTAATCAAATAGTCATTTTGGTTCTCAGATAAAAATTAAAAAATGCCCTTTAAAAATACGACCTTTAAAAATAATATAAGCAAATAAGTTGGCCTATTTCCCCATTTGAATTAAAACAATTATAAATCTTGAGTTAGTACATTGTTATACATACTTTATGGAAAAATATAACGTCTGGTAAAGTTCAATGTGCAATAAATAAACAGAGGACACAATCAATAGCTAGATAATAAGTACACACACATTCAGATGACACGTCTTACTGAAGTCAACAAAAATATAGCTCAATTTATGATTTATAAATCTCACTATAATCCTAGATCCAAACACAGTTTCTCTCAGTTAATCTATATTTAATACAACCACACTAAAACAACAGGCCTCTTGGTAACCCATTTTTTATCACTTCAGCTCCATATGCAGATTGTCAGGGGTTGAAATTCCAGGAGATAAAATTTAAATTTGCTTGAGGATAATGTGCTTACCTTTAACCCTTAACAACTTTAGCACTTAAAAGAAAAAAATCCTCTAGCGTAGATGGATTAATAGAGGAAAACACCTTAATTGTTTGCTAATAAGTAATTAGAAGGGAAGAAAGACTGATACGCTACTACGTAGCAAGATTTAAGTTATTTTGTAATGCTTAATTTCTAATTAACCCTATAATAAGTAGATGTCGGAACACAATAATTGATTATGAATAGTCAATAAAGATATATGATGCCTTACAAAATATCACACTATATTTTTACGTGTTAGTTAACAAAATAAGGAATATTGCTTTCCAACGCCATGTAAGTGGTTTTGTGTTCGTTTTGCTATAATTTTTGTGGCTCGGCTGATATCACTGTACCTCAGCCCATTTGACTTTTGAGGTTATAGATTTTTTAAGGGATATAGAAGTTCAATTGAAAAAAAAAATTACAAAAAATAGTAATATTATAGTAAACTCAGTACTTAATAATAATAATACTCAATTAGTAAACAATAATTGTCAATTATACTATTTACTGGTGTTTACCTGGAGAGAATCGTCCTAAAGTAAATACTGAATTACTCAACAGCTCGTAAACAGATAGAAATAAGAGCACAAATATTAATTTATTAACAACATCTTGATCGTACTTTTAATAAGAAATACTCGGCTCAACGTGTATTTAAATTAAAAATCAGTTCTATGGATTTTCAGTAAGTGATGTATATGGATATTTTGACAAACACAATTAGTAATCTCCTTAGTTCAATCTGCTTAGTTACATTTAACTTCTTACATTCAATTAGAAACTGCTGGAGTCTAACTGTGACGTGACATGACGGGAATTAAATCAGAGTTACCGGCACTTGGTGATTGTTGGAGACCGGATGTTGGTAAGGATAGAGGACGGTAGGTGAGTAGTGGTCGACAGCTGGATGGGGGCTCACAATGGATCCTTTGTCAGAAAAGAGGGAGGGAAATTTACACACATCAATGGACCAGGGAGTACTTTCAGCTACTGTTAAGGGTTGCACTTTGTCGAGGTGTGTGGATAGGAGTAGTCTTTAACTAAAGACATTTTAACAGTAATTAGATTTGGGGGTAGCTGGGAAATAATATTAGCCAGGTTCTATATATTCGCAATATACATTTACTATTAAGTTATAATTTAATTATTTGTACACATTGTTTTGTAAAGGTGAATAGTGTCTTAGAAAGAACCATTTCTTCATAGCCTAACGCCCAACATAGAATATCCAAAGTGTCCGTGGACATGTCAGTAAGTCCTTTCCGTCCAAGTCCAATCTGTCCGACGTTCTCCACCCATCCTCAGACTAATACGTCTGACTTAAGTGACCTCGTAGATTATCCGCTTCAGTCGGAGTACTGCGGGGCCCGTTTGTGGTCAGTTCTTGGTTCAGTCCACGTAATAGCTGAAGAAGTATTTTTACATTCTTACATATGAGACGCCGACACAACGTTGTGCGTATTTTAAGGCGAATATGAATGATGATATGAGTGTAGGATGAGTGTAGTCTGGTTACTAACTGAGTTCAACTGTTCTTCAGAAAAGGCAATTTATTAATAGCCCAACAGCCTAAGGGACCTACTGATTTACGTGGAATCTGAACAACGTAGTGCTGGTCTGATTTTCAGCTAATTGACAAGCCTGATACTCAGTTATCTCCCCCACACAACAACTGTACTATGATTATCACCCAACATGGACAGCCCAGACTTCTCTAGTAGTGTCCACGCAGATAGCAACCACTGAGCAGACACCATGTCGGTATTAAGAGGACCGAGAATCCAACCTATGGCCTACAATATCCCAAACAGTTTGTCGCCAAGTTGCTGGATTACAACACTGCGCCATCAGTGCCGACAATAAAAAGTACAAAAATATCTGAAGGTTGGAAGTGACAATGTACCTTCCGACATGTACGATGGTCGGTAAAGTTATCTAGGGGATTTCTTCCAACCGCTAACTTGTCCAATATGTTCACGGATAAAATGTATTGTGCCGTGCATTATCCAACCTGTGGAGTCAGACTAGTTGGTAGATATAACGGATGTCATATAGTATATGGATGGGGGGGGGGGGTTAATATATTTATAGTCAACCTAAATAAGATAACTATAGCATTAAATATAAATGATCTAACTAGTATCGGTCTAATTTTCGGCAAATCTACAAGCCAGACATTCAGTTCTCTACCTTGTAGAACAACCCAAGTCTGGAAACTCTGCCACATATATTTAGTATTTCTTTAGTAAAACAACCCTTAGTTTTATATTATACAAAAACTTGCACTATTTTAAATGTAATTTAAAACTTAAATTTTTCATGAATTATAGTATGTTCAACAATTAAAGAAACAATTACAAAATTTATTTGTGGATTTAAGAGAAACATATCTTCAACAAAGACTACAATTGGTCTGTGTAAACATATTGAAGAACTTCCTACGATACAGAATACCGTTACCAAAATTACTATTTCGTTGAATATGTACAGTTCATTCATTTTTAAATCCTGCACTAATGTTTTAGGGATTCAGTGACCCAAGGCAGACTTATTCCTTGGATTCCAGGACTCAAATGGAGCTACGTGCCGTTTCGTTCTATACGCATGCATGTTACCAACGTGCACTTAGCACGTTCCAGCGCTTTGTCCTTCAAGGCAGCTGCCGGCCCCCGGCACTGCCTCGTGCAAACTGCTTCGCTATTACCTGCCAGTGATCTGGTTCGCAAATTGATGCTTGTGAAACCTGTCATATTGAACCGCGCTATACTGCTAATAGACACAGCAAGTCCATCATATATATTACATAACTGTGAACTATTGCAGTTTACATCCAAATAAAATGTAGATTTCAAATTATTTTAGTTTTTGGTAAGGTGTTGTTTATAAACTGATGTGAATATTTTACTACAAAAACAATATTACCGTATGAGATTTTTGATAAAAAATATCCTGTTTTATTGCATTTATCATCAAACAATTTTAAATTGTTATTTTATTATTATTATTTTACTTATTAACGTTATATTTTGTTTTCTTAGTCATCATCTTTTATTAAGTATAATATAGAATTTTTCCATATTAAACATGGTTCAAATATTTATATATTTGACAATAATTCACAACAGTGGACACTCAAGAAATTCTTAAATAACAATAATTTACATTATAATAATGATAAACTTAGAAGGAGTTTCAAACTAAAAATATAATTTATTTCCAATGTATTCTTTATTATATTAATTAACTAGTTAATATTTCCTACCCATTTAATAGTTGCATTGATACTATGCAATCGGTTAGGTTTAAAATAATAAATGAAGTCACTAAGCATTAGTAAACTAAGTGCTATAAACACCTTCTCATAATAACACCATAACATCACTCAAAACATTACTTAGAGGTAACATTGGATAAGGGAATAAGAGTTTTAATGATATATTTGTTACACTTATTGTCCACTCGATCTTCGACACAATCGATATCATTTTCAAAATTTTATATTGTACTAGATTGTACGCCATTAGTGTCTTAGACATCTAAAGTAACAGTAGGATAGTATTCAATGTCATGTAAAACTAAAGAATTAATGGGTGGCCGTCATTTTCATATACATACATTATAAGCTGAAGGGCTATAATATTAGTGTAATTTCTAATGACACATGGGAGGTGCTCAGTATCATGCATTACTAAAGGATAAAAAAAGTTAAAAGTTAAAGATCGTATTATTTAACCAGGCGAAGTTAGGGCTAAGGAGCTCTCTCTAACACTTAACCTGGGGACCAACGGCTTTACGTGACTTCCGAACCACGGGAGCGGCAGGTCAAAATCTACTAGTGGTGACGTCAGAAATCGTACTCGGACCGTCTGCGTGGCAAGCCAGCATTTTAGCCCCTTATCTACGGCCTTATCTACGTATACATGGATGGGGCCAACACATATATACGTATATTGTTTAATCTGAAGTTTATTGTACTTATATGGCTTACTTTGGAGGGCTATCATCTAGTATGTAAAGGATACTTAGAGTAAAATCAGATTTTTGAACGGAGAGTGGCCTTAGGGGCATAAACTTCTAAAGGTTGTGTAGGTAGACCATCTTTTTAATGTAAATAAAAGGGTAGAGTTGGAGGGACGTTATTTTCGTGCACATGGAATGGATACGGGGAGGTTCTCAGAGACGTTAAAATCTAACAATTGAGTTTTTTACTCCCCCCCTTTTTTTAGCATACATGTTGTGTAGATCCAAATGGTTGGTTCTAGGGCTGTACATATTGTTGAAAGTAACTGCAGGCCATTTATTTCTTAAATAATATTGTGTTTTAAATACATAGGCATTGTATCTTTTTAATTAATTTATTTTCCATTAAATTACATCACAGAGAGGTATAAAGTATATATTTCATAAAGAGCATTATTTGTTATAAATGTCTTTAAAAGGAATGAGCTCAATACAGAGAAGGTGAATTGATTACAATACATATTAACTTTGACTCAATTTGCATTCAACATCAGATCGATAAGGTTATCTCAATCGATTCGAGTCTCAGATGGGGGTCTGGCTAATTTCCCTAATTAGGCAATGTTGGTTGCCGGTGGTCCAGGGTCCGAGACTGACGGGAGGTCTTCGGTTGTTGTTAAATCTAGATTGCTTTATTTGCTCTTGTCCAGGGGCGGCTAGCCCTTCATCTTGAGGCTATTGTTGGACATGTATCAAGGTATTCTTAATTACCTTTAAATGAGGAGTTGTAGTGCTTTTATTGCTATTAATTTATTTCAGGAGGTCAAGAATTGTAAAGTGGTATGTAGATTATCTTACTTTGTATTTAAGAGACAGTGAAATAAAGAAAGCAATATGAATAAAAAAAAAGTAACATAGTATCCGTTTATTGTTAACATTCAAAAATTAATATTTTGAAAGTAATTTTTTTTATTTCACTCCAAATTACAATGCTTTGTCAGTCTTAGATTCTGTACCTAAAGTTTTTTATTTGAAGCACTCAATAGTCAATACTAATATTTACCTAATATGTTGTATATCCTATATAAATAACAATACAAACGATTTGTTATAAATTAGAAGATATAAAAAAGGTCTTGTTTTATCAGGCTAAGTCTGGGCTATCACTATAATCTGGTTTATCACTTAACCTGGAGACCAAAGGCTTGATAAATCCAAATATTTATTTATTTATTCATAAGACGCCGATCGTCAAGATATGGGCGAATATGGATATCGAATGAGTGTGTTGAGTGTATATGAGCGAATATAGTCTTTGTTACAAACTAAGGCCGACTATTCCTTAGAAAGTGTCATTAATTAATAGCCCAATGACAAATGAACATCCGGTGGTTATCAGTTGATCCTTCTCAAAATGTATTGACTCTGATTGGAATCGAACTGAGAACCTTTAGCACATGAAGCTGGGATTGAACCAACTACGCTACCGACCTATTTAATATATCCCCTGATTATGATTTATATTAAATAATTATTAATAAGTAAAATATGAACTGATAATTTTTTAATGATAGGATAGTCTAACTGTCATGATTGTTACATCAAACCAGGTCAATAAGATACTAAACCAGAATCAGTTCATCTGCATTAATATGTTATAGCAATTGTCTTTGGAAAAATGCGCAGCTGATTATAAAATAGTTACTGAATTATAGTTAGCTATTCGTATAGACTAGAGAGTATGTTTAGTAAATAAAATTTTGGATTTAAGAATCAAAAATATAAAAAGTAAAAAGTGTGTTCATAGCACTTAAGATAGCTAGCAACGGATGTTCATTTAATTAAATCTGTTAGTTTCGAAACAGCTATTAGCGAAGAAATAATAGCTATTCGTGGGAAAAAACATTCCAGATATAATAGAATGGAATCCAAAACTGATCGATTTCCTCTCTTGTAGCAAAAAAACGGATGACAGTATTAGGAACCTGTCATCCGGCCATGGTGCAACTAATTGATCAAAAAGCTTAGAATTACATGGGTAATATTTTTATAATAAAGAAAAATTCAGTATACTAAGCTAAAAGTTAAAAGTAAAATAAACACTTATTTAATTTTGTTGCTTATTGAAAATCAGTACTTCTAGCATTTTTTACAAGTTTTTCTACGAACAATCTCAAGTAACAAAAAAGTCTAATATGTCTTAACTATTGTTGGAGAAAAATAAATACACATATAATATACTGTATATAATTATGCGTACTTTATAAATATCTTTACTATTATTTGCTATTTACGTTTCACTCATTATCTTTCACTTGTACGTTCACTGTACTCACCATTTTGTCTAGTAGAATCTAACTGTAAATACAATATTTAATCTACATAAGCACGTTTATGTGTTTTTTGTATCTATTGATTTGGACTTTTTATTAAATAATCGATTTTGATTTGAAAAAACTATACAATATGGAACATTAATATATTAATTAAATTATATTAGGTACGTTTGTTTTGTTTTGTTTTGTTTTTCTATGCTAACATGATAAATATTGATGAACGTTTCAATTACTATGTAATTCATTTATTCATTGTTTTTAAATATGATAACTGTACGCATTGGTTTATTTATTGATGTTGATTATCTTATAGCTTTTTATATAATTACTATTTACTTTACCTATCTACGAGTATTTATTCTTTTAAATTAGTTTTTCTTTTTTAAAGGAAAGTGTGCTTTATGGACTTAGTTAGTTCAAGTGTATATTAATATAATAATTTTTGTTTATGTTTTGTTCTCTTTGATAACAGTCAATTTTTTTCTTTTAATACGCAAAATGTTGTAATGTTTTTTATGGCATTGAGTTTAGTAAATAAAAGAACAAAACTAAGCAAAAATATAATATTCAACCTGTCCAACTTCATCAAAACTTGGAATTATATGTTTCTGATTATACAACATAAAAGCTAATTAGGTATCATTATGTCTGATTTAGTCGCAAAAAAAGTTCAGTACCTAACCTAACTTGAAACAAAATTTCGAATCCTTACTCATTATTTAGCTTGTAAAAAACATTCATGCTAGTTTTTTTACACAATTACTGGGACTATCCTGATTTTCAAAGTTAACTCACAAAAAGTTTTATGGCATATAACAATACAAAAATTATTACATTGGTATAAATTATTTGTTTCGTTTGATTTGAATGAATGTTTCACTACTATTATACCTCAAAAAGGTGGTAATAATAATGAAAATAACCATTCTCAGTTTTTTAGAACGTAATTGGTGATTGGGGTAGGAGACCTGAAAAATGCAGGTGTGGCGGCAGGAACCAGTTCTTTCAACAAAACCCGCCACTGTATAAGCCATTATATTACTTACCAGACTGTCTTCTTCAAGGTCCACTAATGCTTCCATATGGAGAAGTAGGACCCATTCTTTTTTTGGGAAAATCATACTTTATATTCACCCATTGCATGCTCGTTAATAATGTTGGTTTAAATATATTTTAAGTATTAAGTTATAGAAAGAAGTAAAAACAATAAGCCTTACACATCACTTATATATAAAGTATACAGTGACTTATTCTCTGACTTAGTCCTACTCTTTAGGATACTAGTAAAATGTTTAAATATTTGGAGGCTTACACTTGTACGGATATGTTTAAAAGATATTTTCTTGTCCTTTGCTTTAACATTGGTTTAACTGTAATCGCCTAATTAAATATGTTTTGGTTCTGAACCACTAGGTAATAGAAGGTTGTATGTATGTCCACACGATTTTTTTGTTAAAGTGAAGATGTAAATGAACTGTACTAACATCGTTACTGGAGTTATCACTGGATAAACACTTATAAATCTAAAAGAACCTTTCGGGGAAAAAAAACGTGTTTAATGGTTATTTTTGTTACTCCTTGAATACACAGTATTGAAATTAAAGTCATCATCATCATTCTTATAAAACATTCTTATTGCAAATATTATCCCTACACTTATGTACACAAGCAACTTTAGTATACTAAAATCTAGCTTTTAGTGATATTATTCTTTTTATTTTAGTTTTCATACCAAAACTCTATCTAATTGTGTAAATTGGATTCAGTTATGATTGTATAAAACATTTTCAATCAATTTTAAAACCACAAATTAAATATTTCTTTAATCAACTGCCTGATATATTACAATTCCTACAGTACAGAAATAAATAATATATTTATCATAATATGTATCATGATAATTACATTATTTATACATCCTCTTACTGACAAAACACGCCCATTAAATATGTAGTAAAATATTTATAACGTTAGAGATCAAAGATAAAATAAACTTGGACGGTCATTATAGGAAAATATAATGAAATGACTATCACAGTTACAATTCAAGTGAACGTCACAAAACGCAAATATATTATAACATGAGTACAAAATGTACAAATATACTAAAATTTTATTTCTAAATGTACAAATATACTAAAATACTTGTACAAAATGGGCAAATATACTACATTAAAAATACAAAGTGCACAAATTCTATGGTGATTGATTTCGGTGAACCACTCTCACCTTACTCAGACCAGAGGGATCCACAAATGGTTTGAGGAAGGTAAAATTTATTTGACGAAATAACTCGGCATAATACTTGTGCACTTTGTACTCATACCGTATTATTTTTACGCATTTTGTACATATACCGTAGTATACATGTACATTTATAACTAACATTTCGGTATGTTTGTGCATTTTGTATTTGCTTAGTAATACTACAAACATTATAAATAGTTCCACACTACGTAGTTCCTGTAATAGCAACATTACGGACTTTTTCCATTAATTCACTACCACTACTTTTTGTATTGCAATTACGGTTAGGTTAGGTTGGGTAAACGAACTGGTAAAGACAATGACTGACTTACAACCGAATGCGCTCTCTGTGTATAAGTTGTTGGAAAGCGATAAGATAAGGCCAACGATATCGGATTCCTAGTGGATAAGGAAACCACAGTGGACTTAAAAATGATTGGGGATCAGTTTTTAGAGCAAATAGAACGTTTATCAAGTGGTAGTGAATTAACGAGAAAAAAAATAGTCGTAATGAATTGATGTAAATAATCCTATATTACATATTCATTTTAATGGAATCAACCTAAAATAGACTTGATTTTATAACATAATCAAAACAGGCTGATCACGAAGAATATCAGTGCAAAAGGGGAAACATATTTTTAGAATATACATTACATGTTTTATACAGTTAAACTACTAAATTTATGATATAATAAACTATTCATTTTATCTACAACGTAACTCTCTGCTAGCTGGCATAAAATCTTTGAAAATAATAGGTTTTAATTAAAGTTTATTGAATAGATTAAAGTTATTAATGTAAAATAAAGTATATAGCATGGTTCATGTTCCTCACATAAGATTCAATGAGACACATATTATTTGGAAATGTTGCTTTAGGTAACTAGTATTGTAACTGATCGATAGTTTTACATAGTCGATGTTTGATAATATAGGTATACCGGTTGGGTAAAATAGTAAACTGTCTGTAAAAAACATCATTCATTAATTGATCAAACTACGACCTTAAAAATAACTATAAAATAACTTGCCACCACAGTCGCTTAGTAGCTAAAGCTTTGAATACTGGAGAGGAAGTTCTAACGTTCGAATCCCTACCGAGCCAAAAGTCGGTTCTCTACTTCTTGAATAAAGATCATGAAAATGATTTTAGGCACATGTAAACTGGCGAGTGAAGTTTTAAGAATAGTTAACCTTATAAAATAATGGTTTTAATATTAAAAAATGTAAAGACTACTTATGTACTTCTTAAGTAGTTTTCCATTAAATATTTTATAAAAAACCCCATATCTAATGATCCTGTAATTCGTCCTTAGCTACTTGGCCTCCAGCGTACATCCACAATGGGCCCCAATCACCGCTTTGTTTCCCAACAAGCCGCACCTGATGATGGCTCGATAATCACTCGCTCCGAACTTACGGTTTCTAATGATCCTTTGTATTTCACAAGTGGTTGATAAGAGATGGTAGTTTGAAACTATGAGAGGTTTGTAATTTTTTTTTAGTTGGAGACAATAATTTAAAAAGTAATAAAAATATTAGTGTATCACAATCATTCATGATTATTTAAACAAAAAAACCAGTACATTATAAAATTAATATGTAATTGTTAAACTCCTGCTAATGCCAAATTTATCTTATTTATTTGTTACGCTTATAAGTTCACCCATAGGATTGAACAAAAAGGTACAAAAAGGTAAAAAAAATCACATCGTGATTCAATGATTAATCACATATGACACTTTGGTTGTCATAAAAGTGTTGAGGAGATTGTAGGCGATAGTCTAGGTGTTGAGTAGAGAGAGTAGACTATGCTCAGTTATCTAATACCGACACGGCGTCCGCTCAATGGTTACCATCGACGTAGATACTACTATAGAATTGCAATAATAATAGACAATAATAATAATAATAAAAAAACAATAAAATACAATACAAGCTTAAAATCAGACCAACACTCGTAGTTCGGATTTCTTGTAATAATATTGTAGGTTCCTTATTTGCACTGGCTATTGGACTATTAATAAATAGCTGTTTCTGAGGAACTGACGACCTTAGTTAGTAACAATGACTACACTCATCACACTTATTCACCCATATATATTGATGATCGGCGTGTTATGAATGAATAATACTAGCTCCGTATAAGCTATAGGCTCAGGCCTACCTGTATTATAATAAGCAGGCTCTATGTAAATCGTATATAGTATGGTATAGCAGAAACTACTCAAGTAAAAAATCTTAACATTATACCTACTCTCATGTGTGTTCTCTTAAGAAAAAATTAGCTGGAAAATGAGGATAATTTATAAAAATATTAGCTACATATTTTTAATACCTTAAAAAAACAAGGAATAATCCCTATTTAAAGTTGTTTGTTAGCTTTATAGTATATAAATGCTGGCACAGTTAATAAAAGCACTCTGTGTAATAATTTATTTAGTTTCTATTAAGACGCTGATCGTTAATACATCTGAAAATACGGGTAGAGAATGAGTGTAGATGAACAACTTTTTTTTGCAGCCATTACAACTCAACAAGGCCAACTACTACTTAGGAAGTGCTATTTATTAAAATCCCAATATCTACAGGACAACTAATAGACCTACAGCATAGAGTAGACTCCGAACCACGTAGTATTGATCTGATTCTTAGGTAACTGACTAGGCTCATATGTACTCAGTTATCTATTTTGGCCATCATCCATCATGGATACTACAGACCGCTTGATACTAGTATCCAAGCCATTGGTAATCATTAAGTAGATGTACGTGTTTGGAGGGTCGGTAACAAAACATGTCACCTACACTTAGATTTTCTTACAAGATTCTTACAAATGAGACGCCGACACAACGTTGTGCGTATTTTAAGGCGAATATGAATGGTTTTATGAGTGTAGGATGAGTGTGGATGAGTGTAGTCTGGTTACTAACTGAGTTCAACTGTTCCTCAGAAAGGGCAATTTATTAATATCCCAACAGCCAGGGCAACTAAGGGACCTACAGCTTTACGTGGAATCCGAACCACGTAGTGCTGGTCTGATTTTCAGCTAATTGACAAGCCTGATACTCAGTTATCTCCCCCACACAACATCCGCACAATGATTACCACCCAACATGGACACCCCAGACTTCTCTAGTAGTGTCCACGCCGATAGCAACCACCAAGCGGACGCCATTTCGGTATTAAGAGGACCGAGCATACGACCTATCGCCTACAATCTCCCAAACACTTTGTCCCCATGTAGCTGGGTTACAGCACTGCGCCACCAGTGCCGACATACATACACTATTCACATAGCACCCAAATAATTGGCTGCAAAATGTACACCGTTTTATTAGCATTAAATTACAGTATAAATAATGCTTCTAGCAATAATTAATTAATTATATGCAATGTTTTAATGGAACCTATAATACCGGTAACATAGCAACCAACGTAATTACAGGTAACTCGGGATCATGAATAATATAAACTGTTTAGCATTAGGATTCACTTTTAAATGGATTCCCTAGCCAATAATAACAGCAAAATAGTTTCCAATAATTTGTATGATTATGATAATTATTGAAATTATGCGGTTAAGGTCATGCGTAATTGAAGCAGATATAATCAATCCAATTAAATAGTTATTGATTTCGTTTTTAATCAATATTCTGAATTATTCATGATAGTAGATTCACTTAGGTTATTTTGTAAATTGTGATATTTTCTCTCTGTAAATAGTAAATAACAATTTACTTAAACAAGTGATATTTTAATTACAGAAAAATCTAAGGAAAATGATAAAAATATGAGTGGACTAATAACATTAGACTAATTAATAAGTCAAAATATGTTAATTCAGTAATAATCCTAAATTACTTATACCTGTAAACATTTCATTAAATAAAGATATAATGTACAATAGAATGTTTATAATATCAACAATATAAGTGCTGCCAATCTAGCGTAGTAATGTAAACCTAGCTATTTGGAGATTAATTATTTTGAAGACTGTATGTGATAGGATTTGTTCATCTTCTTTGTTATATATCTATCATTCACATGTAACTCTCTCATACCGATTATTTACACCTACCATAGATACCCCATCTAATTTGATTACTTATGTGTGCCAGTAATTTAGTTAGTTAATGAGATCTACCACTCGTGCTGGTTTAACTGTATTGCATTTGCATGGGACTACATCAGGGCTCCACAATGGACAACAAAAGATCTGATAATTTGATATACAATCATAGATTTCTCATTGAATGGGTAATCTATGATGTTATATAAAATCAATGCTCATACTCACAGTAGAATACAATGTACTCGTATCCATGTACATTATATTGATATTTATCTGATTTGCAGGTTTCAGTATTTTACCTATTTATATTGGTGTTAAAATGTCTGATATGAAGCAAAGTGAACTGTTTTCAAGTGCTTAACAAATAAGTTAACTGTCGAAACAACTAATACTTGATCTAGCTTGATCTTGATTTACTTAAAGATAATATTGAGACTTCTAGACTTTTCGCTCACCCTACAAGTCTCACACGTAAACTAATGCCTCATTAACAATGATCGTACTCACACATAGAGATGGAAAATATGTTAATCATATCAATAGAACTCAAACCAAATATCAATCAAACGATAATATCGAAAGAAAAAAATCGATATATCGAGTGACCAATACATCGAATTAAAAATTATTATTTATCTTTTTAAAATCATACACTATTTCTTGTTTTATGACCAAAAATACACTCATGTTTTGCTTTCACTGTTCAGAATAGAGTAATGAATGTCAAAAATATGCGTTTATGAATACGAAAACAGTTCTGGTCTGTGGATCTGGAAGACAAACATTCAAAATAGAAATGATTATATCTTTAGTTATTCTGTTAATTATAAAATAATAATGTAATAACGTTGCTATTTTTGTTTTTCACATTTACAAATGCCAGTACTGTCGGCGCAGGAATTATGTGCACCCAAGTTTGAAGGTTGTTTTCTAAGAAATTATTAGGCCTACATAAGATTTAACCACCATTGTTTTCTTAGTTTGATTGTGCGTTATGACATGTACATTTTAAATGTTGTTACGAGTGCAATTAATTGTTATCCTAGTTGGAACAAAATAATTACTGGAATTTCAACTAGTTTTCACTGTACAACAAATGTATTATGTTATTACCAAAAGAAGACGTATATCACATTTGAATTTTAATACAAGGCCGATAAGAAAGTTTTCTATAAGTTTCATACATTTTACGATTCGACCTAATCGAAAAAAAGTTTTTTCATTCCCTGAATCATTGTATTCTTGAGGTGGTAGCATTAATTATTTGGTCTTGTTGTGATCATATATAGTTACAATATAAAAGTTTTTATGTGTGAAATGAAATTTAGTTATTTTATATTGATTTAAATATAATAACATTTATTAATTTAAAGTTATTTTTAATTGTTTTAAATCGATATAAATTCACTGCATTTACTTACAGATAGCCTGTGAAAGTTATGTACTCTAACTATAAATTACATAAATATTGCAACAAGACCAAGTAATAAAATTTATGACTTCCAGAAGCCAAGAAAACAATATTCATGGAATTGATAGGTATTTTTTTATCGATTAGTTTTTATCCATCTTAATATTTTTAAACTTATAAAAACATACTTATCAACCTTGAATTAAAATATAATCCTTTACATTAACTGGTTTTTTGAGTATTAACAATGTTTTTTATGTCCTATGAAAACTAGTTTAAAATGCGGTACTTCTTTTGTTCCAACTAGAATGAAAATTAATTAAACTAGTAACACAATTGTAAAATGCGTATGTCATAACGTACAATCAAACGATTGTTTGTAAGCCTATTATTTTCTTAGTAAACAATCTTCAAACTCGGGTTCACATAGTTTCTGCGCCGACAGTAGGCCTCTTATAATTAAAAAAAATGGTACATATTAAAATTCACTAAACATATTTTCGATACTTGTCAGGTAAACGATTTAATAATAAAAGTCTCGAAATAAATTTCTCTCTCTCTCTCTGTTTTGTTTTTACACGTTCGACGAACTAGTCTACAATAAACTACATTTTAGTGATTTAACCTCACGTGAAAAAAAAAAAAACTAAAGAAAGTTACCTTATTGTTTCAATGAACAGATTTTTTCAATTATTAACAAGTTTTTAATGTACTCGTAATTATAATTTTTTTAATCATCTAATATGTTATGTAGTTATTCGAAACGTACAGAATAACACATGTATTATAGCCTTGTAACGTTATTGGCTTATAACCTTTTTTTTGTGCTAACGTTCCTTTTCAGTATAATAAATATTCATTATATAATTGGATGTAGTGAATAAAAATGATTTGTAAAAACAATGTCCTATGCATTATCACTCAATTATATTAATTATATATGAAAACACAAATGACTGAGCTTAAATATATACAGTCTTTACACAAAAATGAAAAATAAATAGGTAATTATTTGTAAATATCTTTACTTTTTCATAGATAATTTTAACTGAATTTCACTGTAAATACGCTAGAATAAATGTTTCCAAATGGTATCGCTCTTGTCTCTGATACAGTGCATGTGTAATTTGTACTGTAAAAATTTACAAATTTGTTTACTTACTTTTATACTTTACTTATTAAAAAATAATCCAATAAATAATGGTTTACATTTCTATTAGTAAATATACTATTAATAAATATTTATTAACAACGGATATTAAATATTGGTTACAATTTCAATGAAATAGTTTACCAGTACAATATATCACCAACAATGTATAAGAAAATTTCATCGTAAAATCATATTCAAAGTGAATTGTACAGAAAATATAAAAATTCTCAATATTGTCACTGTTAATAGAAAAATGGTTTAAAGTGATGAGTTGTATGACTATTAAATATTACAAAAGAATAATAAAGATGATTTATGTACACTATCTAATACAGTCGATAAAGAAACTCTATATGTTTGTCTTTAAAGAGATTGGATGTAAAGTGATACTGCTATAAGCTTTAGGATTTACTAAAGCTGAAATTCTGACAGTAAATTGAACATTAAATGTTTCCGCGTGGAACGAGTTCTTTTTTGTGTCCTATGTACAAATCTTTTCATTTGGATACCCACACCCTAATGTTTTTTTTTTATTTATTTAGGATTTACTAAAGCTGAAATTCTGACAGTAAATTGACCAATAAATGTTTCCACGTGTTTTTTGTGTCCTATGTACAAATCTTTTCATTTGGATACCCACACACTAATCTATTTTTATTTATTTATATTTTTCTTTAGCTACATCTTTTCTTACTCATCACACATACTAACACACACATTAACGATGATTAACTTTTACTTTATTCGGATTTATAAAACATTTACCTGCCTTGAATATACTAAAATTAGGTATAAAATATTACTAATTATTTCTTTTTATCAAGTCGTAATGAGTAAATATTTTCTCCATAAATAGATACTCTGATTTAAACGCAATTTCAAAAATAACACATCTCTGTGACTAATACATGTAAACATGGAAATACAACCTGCAAGAATGTTGAACGGTTACATACAGCTCACCCCCCTATATTACAAGCAAAGCGTAAGACAGAACAATATGTTATTGTTAGACAATTATCAATCAATATCCTGAATTCTGAATGTCAATTTGTTGAAAAAGCGTGGCTAAATCACACCGTTGCAGCAAAAACTTGATAAAAGGATCTCCATAGTAAATAATGTCATTGTTGTGTACTTGCACATTAAAAACACCTTGAGACCGGATTACGAACAATATAGAAGAAAAGTTGACCTCGTTCAGTTTTAACGATCTTATTAGAATTAACGATGGCAATGAGATGTTCATATAATACATTATATTTAAATCGTCAATATTTCATAAGAAATTGTACATTCAAACTAAATTTGAACGTAATATTCTGTATAATCATATCCTTTGCGTACTATATAAGCTTAAACAGTTATTTCTTCAGTTATTGTTATGATTTTGTACATCTTACGTCATACGTACATCATACGTGACACAAAAATATTTAACGGTCAGTTATCATCTTTGTAAATGAATGTAATTTAAATATAGTTACTAATTATTAATGGATATTGCTATGAAAATAGTGTTTTGTGTATTTCCAAGTGATATTGAATTGTCAAATTCAATCAATCAGTTCATAATAGTATGAGTATTCTAGAGCTTTACTTCGTCGTGTATATTTATAAAATGTCCAACTACTTATGGAATAGTAAAAATAATATTTAAATAAAAATTAAATATAAATGCAATAAATATGGATTTAGTGTGGTTTTCAAAGTTACGCATATGCGTCAATCCCTTTCCAGGAGTATTAACAAAATAAATTAAATTGTTGTTCGAGTCTAAGAAGTACGAAATTGTATGGCTTTCCCGAAATATGTTGTTGTAAGAGATACAGAAAGATATATTTCTGTTTTTAAGTTAGTGGAACATTAAAGACATTTTAATACTTATAATAATATTAATCGTATAATTATTACACTATTTATCAATTAAATATTATTATTATGTACTAAAGGAAATAAAAAAAAAAAAAAATAAAAAACAACACAACTGAATAGTAAAGTCTAATCCCCTTATATGTTAGAAAATAGGTTAATTAAACAATAAAATATGTTATAAGGCGTTGGGTGGCATATTACAAAGATAAAACAAGAAAGTTTACGGTTTTAATTAAGAATACCGTTGAACTTAGCATCTTTGTGACAAGTGTTTACTATCCTCTCTATAATGTTGTGCTAAAACTGTATAATATTCAAGGCTTGTTCAACAAATTAACATTCAATATTTGACACTCATTAAAGTACTCGTAAAAAATTATTGTATTTGTATTTATTTTAGTTTTTAAAGCTACAAACATAAGCATATGTATATCCGAGAGTAATAATACCATTAATGAACTAAACTATTTTTATATGGCTCTTAACGAGTATACTCTCAGCATAAGAATTACGAAAGTATATGACTCTTCCTAATTGAGATATAATGAAATAAAACAATTTGATAAATTTAGTTTTTACTTTCTCCCATATGCGTCAGCATAGAGAAAGTATTGTCTTCGTAAACAAATAAAATATTTTTACAAGTTGGTCTAAAAATCCATTCTAGGGTCCCCTGAACACATTTTTTTTCAGAAAACAATTGTTGACGTCTGTGTATTTGTCTGTGTATACGTGCAGTTCGCTGGAGACCAAACGGATTAATACATTTTTGTGAAATTTTATATATACGCGTATTTAGCCAATATCTCTAGACCCTTTTTTCACTTTTTTAAATTTAAGTTCTTTTTATTTTTATATGCAAAACATATAAAAATGGAGTTTTCTAAACAACGATAGTACTGTAACGATTTTAATAAAATTTTCAGGAATTACGTAAATTACATTTTAAAATATTTTAGTAAAAACCACATGTCTCTAACTTGACTCATTTTTCAGTTATGGCAAACAAAATTATTTTGGAATCAAACTGGTAATTTGCAAAGTTTTTATTTTTTTTAGTCTTTAATATTAGGGACAGTTTGTGCTTATTCTTTGGAACCATTTATTTATCTGAAGCCAATAAGGCTTTCACATATATTATGAAGTACACAAATATTTTATTAAATCAATACTTAAGACGATCTAGTAGTGACTCCTGACAGAAATTTAATTACTAAAGAACATACTGCTAAGATCAGAATTACTGTCACAACAATAAAATCGCCCGGGGTGAGAGGACAAACAGACAGCTGAAATTGGTTGGGGTCGTCCGGATTTGGTGGAGACGACGGGCGATAAAATACTTTCCTTGTAGCATCAGCCACCGAGACTAATCCCCTTCTATGTTGGGGATTAGGTTAATTAAACTATAATGAGGGTTGTAAGTAGTTGAGTGACATAACAAGGAATTTCAGTTTACAGTTTTGGGAGGAAAATCTTTTTCAGAATATTCCTAAAATTAAAAAAGAAACCACAATGATGCATGAGTTTTTATTTTATACTAAATAATAGTTAATGGCTAGTAGATCGGTATTTATCTAAAGAATATGGATGTATGAAAGGGGATTATAAAGGAGAACACTTTCATTTGGCGTCATGGAATGCTTTAATGCATTTACATACTCTGTATATGTATATAAATATTTCTTATTTTAGCTTTCATAAACACAACTATTCCTTTTCATAATATAATGCAGTGAAATTGAAGGGATTAGTTAGGAAATAAAAGATTTGACTGAACATTTTACCGTCCAAAATAAAAATAAAAAATGTAAATTATAATAATAATATGATTAAATATGTATTACATTAATTAGTATTAAGAAGTCAGTTATCATTGTAATAGGCCTATATAAAAAGTAAACAGTTTAACAAATATAAGTGTTATTTTTATTTCAAAGAATGTACTGTGTCATATTATTTAAAAATATAAAGAAAATAGCCAAATAATAATTAGCAAACGTAATGTTTCAAACTCTTCCGTGACTGCATTCTTTTATTACAGATAATTATTTGTGAAATATTACATAGGCCTATTCATTTTAAATTATACTTATCAACATTTTTATTACTAGGACATAAAAATGTACTTTCTATATTTTATCATGCTTAAAATCTCGTCTAAAACTAATTGAAAAATGTTCAAAGATGCTTCTAGTCAAATTGAAAATGTAATCTTTTTATGTAGATGAAAATTGGGCAAAACCTAAACAAATAATAAAACAATTATGAAGTTTCTTTTTGAGGAAACTTTGGATTGGGCATATCGACGGGTTGGACAAAATGTACCCATAAGGTTTTTAATATAAATATTTACCCAATAATGTAATTTAGTATAGTTAACTTTTTAACTGCTATTCACTTGAATGTGAAGTTCCTTACAAATAAAAACTTAATTAAAAGAGGCTTTGTAGGTTATTTTAGATGGTTTTCTGTAAAAAGCATGCAAATTAAATTTAAAAACTCATTTAAAATCCTTTAATGATCAATAAATGTGACTATTAAGGCTAAAGTGTGACTTAAGTTAATTTAGGATCAAGTGAACGTTAATTTCACTTACATAAATACTTAAATGTATATTATTATATATTTATAACGTGTTCGTTGATATGAAATATACATAAGACAAATATACTTAACATTATTTGTGTTTTTTCCTAGAAATTATGTATTAAATATATAACAAAAAGAGTTGGATATCTAAGAACCATTACTCATCAACGTTAAATTATAAACCATTAATATAATAAAACCAAAATTATGTATTAACATTAGGTTTGGTCATTTTATTAATACAGTTATTCTTTTACGTTATAACTAAACAAATTGACAACATTTTTATTAATTCGGAACAAAGTATCTGTATATATCAACTGTAAATATTTCTATTGCTATTCATATGACATTTTAAACTACTGAATGCAGCTGTTTAACACATTTCTTATAGTTAAAATTTCATCTTGTGTTTAAATATTGATTTTGAACATATTTAGCTAAAATTACTTTATTAAAAAAATACTACAATCCAAAAATGTGGCTAAATTTTATGAATAGTAATTTACAATACACTACTACATAACAATTCAACAAAACATTATTTACATTAGGTTATTAACTTTGAGTCTCTTATAACTATTAAAGTTTAAAAATTCATATTTCAATTTAAACTTGTATGTACATTATCTTCAATTAGTCTATGTCTTTACAGAAATATACAAGTGAATTCTAGGTTACACAAAAAAGTATATAGTAAACTATAAATAGAATGCAACATTTCAATGTTTAATACAATATTTTAATGATAACAAACTCATGTCTCAGATTTAATGATACCATTTATCTGATGTTAACTTGATCATTTATGATTTGTACTTTCAGAAACCTATAGTGACTACTAATGGTTTATAATTTAAACTTTAATTAAGAAAAAAAGTGTATAACTTTCATCATGACCTTTGTACGTTTATTTCTTCTTTTTGTGTAGTATAAGCAAATTTTTTTTTTCAACTCAATTTATTTGGGGTATGTGTGCTTTAGTTAAATAGTGTCTAAGCTCCCTAATTTAGATGCAGCTTTTATATATTATGTGTATTGAATCATCTGAAATATAAAATTAAATTTAAATATTGAAAACCCACATACAGCACAATGGATTCGTATTTAAAGCGTATAATTTAAAAGCAACGTTCCCTTAGAGAGTTTAGTAGAATTGGCAAGGTTACGTAGTTTAAGTTATGCTGAGTCACGTATTCAATAAGTTGGAACCGGCCACACTCAAACTGAGAATAACACGCCAATACCGTAAAGTCGGCGCTATTGTGTGATATATGGTCATGAGTTAGAGTTAATTTGTCTGAATCGTATGTGGAGAAAAAGACTATTATGACTATCAACTGAAGGAGATAGCAAGTCACTCAAATGGTCTATCTTTAGTTACTGTTTTATTTCGTAGTTTAGTTTCAGTTCTGAGAGAGAACGTATTTACGGTTCCTGTTCAATTAAAACAATTGTTCGATAGTGATTAATAATTGATTAACTAATTCTGCTCAACTGTTGCTATCAGCATGGGCACAACTGTTGCTATTAACATGGGCACAACTGCTGAGGTCTGGAGTATTTATATTGGGAGTTAGTCAGTGTACGAGTTTTGCGTAGAGGAGAAAACCGAATATTAGGCTTGTCAATTAGCTGAAAATTAAACCAATACTACGTGATTCGGATTCCACGTAAAGCTGTAGGTTCCTTAGTCGCTCAGAATTCAGGGCTATAAATTGTCTTTTATGAGGAAAGGTCGAGCTCAGTTAATAACCAGGTCTACACAAGGATTACACCGTCATATAATAATTCATGTTTGCTTAAAATATGCACAAAGTTGTGTTGAGATATAATATGAAATAATGAATGCAATTTTCTAATTTACATTACTTTCATTGCAATCAAATTCATAATTATATTATAAATATATGTAATTTGATACTTTTAGAAGACTGCATTGGTAGAAGACCAATTTACTTTAATACCATTGATCAATTTACGTAGACACAATTTACGCGATCAATTTAAGTAAGCACTAAATTGATTTGAAAAACACTTATGATCAAATTGAGGAACCACTGACTTACTTAGATGGCCACACTAGATGAATGTGCAGACTCACTGACGTTATTCATTGTCCACCTGTGATTAACTTTTTCGGCCACTAACTTATTTATACAGACACCCGTGGTCAATGTTCACTCTCACTGTTAAACTTGGTATTTACCGTGACCAACTTGTGTCGTCATACATTATCGTCTTGGGAAACCACCAGCAAACATCCTAGGTGGTCACCCTTGTTCAAATTGAATATCTAATGTCTTAATCCAGAGTTCCAGGATCGACTAGCCGGCACTAGCGGTGCAGTGCTGTAACCCAGCTACTCAGGGACAAAGTTTTTAGGAGATTGTAGGTGATAGGTTCCATGCTCGGTCTTGATTCAGATACGGCGTCCACTCAATGTTTGCTATCGACGTGGACACTACAAGACAAGTATGGGGTGTCCATATTGGGTGGTAGTCAAGGTTCAGATCTTGTATATGGAAAATAACTGACTTTAAGGCTTGTCAGTTAGCTGATAATCGACCAACTCTACGTGGCTTTGATTTATCGTAAAGCTGTAGGTCTCTTAGTTGCACTGACTATTAATAAATTACACTTTCTGAAGAACAGTCCACCTTAGTTAGTAAACATTTTTACAATCGTTCATCTACACTCGTCCCACTCATTCGCCCCTCATAGTTGCCTGTATTTTGAAGACCGGTGTCTTACTAATAAGTATTAAAAATAATAATAAAAGGCTAAGGTAACCTCTCACCTACTTAGGTTGTCATTGATCATCTTGCCTAGCCACCCGTGATCATTTTAAAAACCCTTATAAACTTGGTAGTTCATAAACTAGGTTAGTAATTTTTTTTTAATTTTATTAATTTATTAATTCTTAAGATGCCAATCATCAAGATATGGACGAATATGGATTTCGAATGAGTGTGATGAGTGTTTATGAGTAAATGTAGTCATTGTTATAATCTAAGGCTGACTATCCCTTAGAAAGTGTCATTAAATAATAGCCAAATTTCAAATAAACAGACTTGTGGTTGTGTTTGTTACAATGTATTACAACGTCATTTACTTCGGTAGTGTGTAATAATTTAATGTCATAATATATTTAATGCTCCAACGACCGAAGTGAGTTTTATGTTTATAATAGACTGTGTCAGTTCAAATATGTTCAATAATATTCATTTGAAGTTCATGTAATGACATCCTAGATTTTTTTATTTTAATTTGTTTATTTTTGTAGAACAAGATGAAATACAATACATGTAAACCAGTGTCTAGTCATAATTTTTTTAAGCATTAAAATAAGATCATATCGGCTAATCCATTTTAGTTTTAGTGAAATTATACAATTCTATTTGGAAACGAAACAAAACATTTCAAATATATTTTTTACTTTTAAGTTTTTGTGTAAATGTAAAATAAAGAAGCAGTTTGTTAATTGACTATATCATAATACATATTAGTGTCTTCCTTTGTTGAGAGATTATTTGATATTTTGGATCAGGATGAATTGAGGGAACTTCTGTAATGGTCTATAAGTGGTTCTATTATTCAAATCCCCTCCAGCGTACTACAGACAATGACCAATTAGCCTAAAACATCCCCTTGGAAATTCTAGACTCTAACGACATGCAAAGTGTATAGTGTATACATGGGGGTTCTCAACATTTCTTGGGTGTATTAAGCCTTATTTTATAATTAAAGAACTTATAAACTCATAATAAAACTCGTTTAATAACTATTTCTTATAAATTATCGAAATATTCAATCACCAAGAATATACCGGTGCAGATTAGTAAGCTCAATATTAGAATCTTAGTTGGGGAATGATAATTAATACAAATATGTTGGATATAAATAAATTTGTTTAACAAATAATTATTAGATAGTAAACAATGAGCACACTTATTTCTTAATATAAATAAGTTAAAGTATGATCAACACATAATTTATTGAATGGCAAAAAAAATCTATTATAATTTAAACATTAAATTTTATAGATGATTCATTATAACCAGACATTTAAATGTTATTTTTATGAATAGTCTATTATTACGTTCGGATGGACCGTTTGTAAGATTAAATATAAATTTCAAAGAATTATAAATAAATGTATAGTTTGTCTTAAAATCACATATTGATGACATTAAATTATTAGTTGTTAAGAAAATGTAACATACACAATTATTTTATAAAGATACTTTACACTGCCATAGTAAAAAAAATTAATATTTAACAATGTTTATTACAACAGTGGCTAAAATGTTTTTGGGAATATCTAACAAGGAATGCTTTGTCTACAATAAGTTTAATTTGATTCATTTAAGGATAACATTATTAAAAATATTAAATTTCAATTGGTTATTTAGTGCATGCTTGGATGCGTTTTCTAAACATCCTATACGTCGGAAGGACTTCAGTATTCTTAACAGGAAAAAAAATAAATTGCCGTAAGTAATTGTTAACCTTGCGTGAATTAATGAGAAATTCATCATTAGTCGTAAACGTGGTGATAGCTAGTTAGTAGCTTCACTAGTGTGCGGAGATGAGAAAGTCCTTAGTAGTCGTAAACATGGCGAGAGTACGTTCACTAGCTGCGAACTAGTGTAAGTGCATGATAAAGCCACTAGCAGTCGTAAACGTGGTGATAGCTAGTTAATACCTTCACTAGTGTGCGGAGATGAGAAAGTCCTTAGTAGTCGTAAACATGGTGAGAGTACGTTCACTAGCTGCGAACTAGTGTAAGTGCATGATAAAATAATTAATAGTCGGTAACGTTGTTATGGGATGGTCACTAACTGCAAACCCGTGTGAGTGGATGATAAAGTCATCAGTCATCCACGTGCATAAAGTGGTGAGTGGACCACTAGCTGCGAACTAGCTGCGAACTAGCGTGAGTAGATGATAAAGCCATTAGCAGTCGTAAACGTGGTAGAGGACCGTCACTAGCTGTAAACCCGGGTGAGTGGGTGATAAAGTCATCAGTCATCCACGTGCATAAAGTGGTGAGTGGACCACTAGCTGCGAACTAGCGTGAGTAGATGACAAAGCCATTAGCAGTCGTAAACGTGGTAGAGGACCGTCACTAGCTGTAAACCCGGGTGAGTGGGTGATAAAGTCATCAGTCATCCACGTGCATAAAGTGGTGAGTGGACCGTCACTAGCTGCGAACTAGCGTGAGTAGATGATAAAGCCATTAGCAGTCGTAAACGTGGTGACAGGATTGTCACTAGCTGGGAACCAGTGTGGGTGGGTGAGAAATTCATCAGTAGTTTTAAACATGAATAACAGGGACATCAGAAAATGTGCTTTAGGTGGGAGTGGGTAAGAGATTCGTTTTTCATAAACGTGAGCGAGAAGACCATGTGTAATTGTGTTCTACGTTTTAGTTGAGAGAACGCCGTCAGTTTTCGTAATTGTGAGCAAGAGGGACGTGAGAAACTTTGCACATGGTGAGATTGGGTTGAAAGTTGTCCGCAGTCGTATACTTGTACGGGGAGACTAAAGTATTTTAAACCATGTGTGGGTGGTAAAAAAGTATATCATTAGTTGGCTCAATGTGCTTTCTTTTATATAGAGATATTGTCTTAGAGATGCAAAGTTATTGAAACTTGCATACGGTAATACGTAATAGTATGCTAATTGTTAGTTTTAATATCACAAACAATGTTGATGGAAAATAATTGGGTCGTTTGTAACCCGATAATGATTACAAAAACAATTAATTGGGCAATATTACAAGAGAAGCAATAAATTAAAACATAATAAATTTAAAGCAGAATTAATTAATTTTAGAGCATCGTTTACTGCCTTTCATTTAATTATAACGTTCTCTACTGAATATATATTCTCTGTTAAGTAAAAATGTTCTACTTCAACAAGAAATGTTTCTACGAGTTGTTGGAGTTTAAAAATGGAGCCACAACCATTATCTTTCAAGTGTTTACGGACGGGATGAATACCTCTTGGGAAGAGGATGATTTGAAAGCTCTCAAGTATTTGCCCTTTTTTACCTTGATTTATGCATTTTCAAAATAAAAACTTCGTGCATGTGTGCTTCACATTTTTAGCATATTTTAAATAAAAATGGAACGTTTAAAGATCTTCTTGCAAACAAACTGAATGCTCTCTAGCTTTGTCATATTTTAAAAACAAATAATATTATGTCATTACATTTCTTACATGGATTAATATTTTGTTAATATTTCTGATTGGGTAGTATTTTAAAAATTTATATGTTATAAATTATTTAAATAGAAAAATATTATCTTGTATTATTTTTATGTTTGCTCCTGAATGTTAGAATATAATTGTTAAAAATGTTACTTCAACATACTGACGATGATAAATTATATATCTTAAAATATAAAAAAAAATCGGTATAAATGACTAAATAATATCAATATTGTTTGTTATTTTATTATGTTATCAGTACTTTTACATTTAGATTAATAAACAAATAACCTTGAATCTTTCGGCTTGTACAAAATTAGTCATGCATTTTAAGGCCCTAAAATTGCATTTTAAAACCCATTAAATGTTAATACCTTAATGTTATTAAGAAATTCACACTATGTATGTTCACGTGGCCAAAGTAGTGATATTGTGATAAAATTAGTATTTGGCTATATTTCATTGTAAACTTTTTTTTTTTTTTTTTTAAGCAATTTTGTTTACACTCATGACGGTTAAACAGTACTAATTAAATAATTATAAAATGCAAACTAAAATAAAAAATGTACTTTTAACCTCCTAATTCTTAGTGAAAGTATTAAATTTAATGAAATTTTTCTTTAATTTTAAACTACTCGTATTTTTTTAACAAATTACAGAAATTAATGTTTTAAAAGTATTTTTGAAAGCAATTATTTGTTAAATGTGTAACAAACAATTTGACGATAAATAGGCCTACAATATGTGTATTTATTAATTATTTTTATTGCACATAATAACATTGTTGTAATTGGAAAAAGTACGGAAATGCAATCACAACTTTTGTGTTGCTTCACTTGTAAACGTTAAATCTTGCACATTGTTAAGTCTTGTTGTAAACGGTCACAAAAAACATAATTGTTGACATCATTAGCAACATATCATCTTTTCAAGGGGACAGCCCACGAGGGGTGAACGAAAATCTTCAACGTAAGCCTAGGTCGGATTTGATATAAAATGAAAGGTATATTTAAAAAAATAACTGCCTTTTCATGGTTTTTAACAATTCTTTTTATGAAAGGACCTTTGTATAGAGAGCTTTTGAGATACTGAACGTTTTTTATTGGTCTCTTTGATGTTTAGTAGGGAGGGAAAAAAATCCTGTATTAATGTGAGCCGGCTGTGGTGTGAGGAAGAACAAAAACACAACTGTCGACACCTCATTTACACCCTCAAGAGATTGAGGGCTGGTCCCACCCCGCTACCCCAGACTGTCTCGACCTTACGTGAGGTCTTGAATGGGAAAATAAGTAGCCCTAACCTAGAACCAGCACGTTGCCTTTTGAAGCTTACATATGTAAAGTTGCTTTTACCGTTTATCTCTCGTCCTTAAGATGACAAGACGTGGTCTAGAATACATAGTTTTGTATCAACTGTTACATTGTGATGATATTCGCAAGGGTATTTTATTCTGTTATATCTATTAAAAAGGATACTTTTCTAATTTTTAAATCGTATGTTTTTATAAATATAATTATGATAACTTCCGTACCGTAGCAGAGAGAGAAAGAAACAGAGGCCACGACCGAACAACTCAAATTACATTAGTTGCAGCTGTTCTAAACAGATTACATCATATTTCTATATTTATAAATCTGAGGTAATACATATTTTACATTCAACCTTGATTATTTAGGGGTAATAACTGAAGCATACTGAATACATCTGAATACAGACAGAGGGAAGTAAGAATACATTCCATTAGTAAGATAATGTTACAATGAAACGTTTTTAGTTTGTAATATTAGTGGTCTTAATATATAATTTTTTATGATTTGATTTATAATAATTTGTTTAAAATAAAGGCAATGTATACAATCTAGGTAATCTAGATATACCTAAATATTCTGAGGAAATTATAAAATAAAATAATTATGTTAGTTATGACTGATTATTATAACCAATGGCCAGTCACTGATGAAAACGAAAGAGCATTTCTCAGAAAAATAATTTAAATATTGAATGGACAAAATATAATTCGAAGATGTTTAACTTTTACAGCAGCAGAAGATAACACATGCATCTTATTTAGCCGTTTTCTTTGTTGCAGAAGGAGTGTCATGACACTTTATAAATATCATTTATCAGAAAAATGTTTGATTAAAATAACAAAGATACAATGAATATAAACAATATCTGACAGTTTTCGACTGTTACTGGAGTAAAATGATAAAACCTGACATATTATTTTTTGAAGTTGCTATTTGTCAAAGCATGGAAGAGAGATGTTCAGTTTTGGTTGCATTTTTTGTCACTTTTAACACAAACGAACTGTTTTGTTTGACGTTTAGTCTCGCAGGCACATATCAAAAAGCCACAGCCATTTTCAGACGACTAAGCTATTGTCAACAGTACGGTAAACTATGATCTTGTATTAAATTGTTTTAAAACTCCGTTGGTAGTCCAAATTCTTTGAATATCGTTTCCTTCCGTGTCCAATACCACTGCGAATGTATTTATCAGGTCACCTCTCTTACTTTCTCAATGTCAGGAACTATAACACGATATGTACTTCTTAAGTGACTGGGGGAAGCTTTACATTGAAATTAAATTATTAATTTTTTCACTAGAATATTAAGGCTGGTTTTTGTACTTTTCTTCTCTAAATTAATATTGTTTTACTTGAAAACTAAAAACACATAATGATTTTCAGTCAGTATCGTCAGATAACTGAGTGACCAAACAAAATATTTTTTCGCCCAAACACGTTGTGCAGGTTTGCTTCTCAATTGTGTTCTGCTAAGAAACGTCACGGTTTTATAAGACCAGAAGAATGTTGGGTAAGACTATTTAGTATGTTAATAGGTTAATAGGGACTAAATCGATGTTTGCTTCATTAATTTCTAACATGTGCGTGCCCCTTTCGTTCTTTTAAGGAGGGATTAGCCAGCATAAACATAATCAGTGAGGCAGTTCGATGGATTGTACTTAGCTTTGTGACAGGATATAAATTTTTATTTTTTAATTCATTCAACATTATTTTTTAATCTTAACCCAAATAGATATCACAGATTTGTTTAAATTAATAATTGGTAGCTGGCATCAAAACGTGTGTTTCAGTTTACGATGGACGTATAAGATTTCTTCATTGGTGTGCTAATGTTGTTTGGAAATAATTAAGCACTGTTTGCAAATCTTCTTCACTTTTGAAGGAATCAAAAAAATCAAGGGTTGGGGTACATCTCGTAAGACTACCCTTTACTTTAAACAAAAGTGATGTTTAAAGTGTTCATTTTATTCCTACTTGCAAGGCTCCCAACTTGTTATACTTACGTTGAATAAACACCAATCGTTCACTCCAATGACCAGTTTTTGATTTGCATCCAATTCAAAATCATTAGTCGACCCTGCGTAAAGACTTTAGAGGTTTACCAAGAACCTCTTTTCTTTTCTTTAAAACTACTCCGCACTACTTGATTGCACTACAATAGGTACTTCAATGAGTGTAAAAGTTTCAATCCTGATTAACAAACATTATGGACAAAATCACTGATATTTGGATGATAATCAATCCTAATTAATTGATAGCGAGAATTGAATTTTAATTAAAGCAAGGGAATCGTATTTAATCGTTTTGTTGCTCCTGCTATGGCTCTCTCAAACTTGATTAGAACTCGATATCATGATGTTTAATGCTATTATGTAAAATATATAGCTATTTTAACACATATATTAGAATATAGTATCACATATTACATTATAATGACATTGAACTGTCACTACTATATTTATTGTGAACACAATATCTGAATTTTGTAAAACATATTTTACAACACTGTCACTTTGCTACATTAGGAGGATTTATATTGTTGTGAATTTTCTGGCTTGGCCTTAACATCTCCAATACCTGCTTCCAATAATAACATTCAGTCAAAATATTGTTAGTACTGGCATTCTGAATTTTATCACACAGTGCTAAAACAGTTTTAATAAACGATGAACAATTACAAGAACTACTCCCTCAGTTCACTTCAGGCATTTGCAATAATCAATACAAATAGACTGAATAATGCAGGATAAATGGTTACTGCTGTCCATCAGACCACAACTAGAGCAGAGAGAGGCAGTATCTTAAGCACTACAAAACCATAGAACAGATTTTATTTTAATTTAAAGAGTAATAAGGATAGTCTATCTAATGGTTAGTGAAAGTATAAACTGCGTATTATTTTATACTTTGTCTGCCTTGTTTAGACATTTTATATAATGCCTTAGTTCTTTGTACAATACCTGATTGCACATTTTTCTGATAAAATTTACATTATTCGACCTCATCTAACAAACGTCATTTTATACTCGATTTTAAACAGCTAACTGATTTTTTTGTACTCTATTTATTTAAAATAAACCATATATAATTATTAATTATACTTTTAAAATGTTTAAGGCGTTGAGAAATTGATCACTTTTTTTGTGAAACTGGTGGGGTGAAAATTATAACGTTACGATGAAAAATAGTTATGAAATATATTACAATCCTGCAAAAAAGACACACTTGTTTTTAAAATCATGTTTTTCAAGGAAAACTGGTAATAAAATTGCTATGTTTGACACAAATGTGTAATTAATACCATTGCCTTATTCAAACAGTAAGAAGTGTTTAATCTAGGAAAAGGTAAGTACATTTCAAACAACACGTCAGTTCAGTATATAGAGTTAGAGAATTCAGCATCGTACATTATTTTCTTTCATTTTTTAAATATAGCCAGTTGTTACCTTCAGCTCACAGATTGTTAAAAATCTGTCGTGATGAAATGTTATACCATTGTTTGAAAGAAATGTTCAATATATTGATTATTGACTATCAATCCCTTAATTAAAATGTAATTAGACTATGGAAAGTATAGTTAGTGTTTAGAACTGTCCAATTATTTTAATACTGCAGTTGAATTTTATATTTCATTAATTAATTTGATCAAAAAGTACTCCTTCCTTAAATATCGACAGTAATTTTTAGAATTGTTTGTATATAACCCTTTAATGTTTTGCAACCTTTAAGAATAGTAATTGAACCCTTGAAATTATATACTAGTATATAGCTGAAAATATATATTTTAAAAATTACTATGGATCAATAATGGTAATTTTAAGGGGGTAGTAGTACTAATGTATATATTACTAAACACTCGGGAATTAAGATCTATATTAACCTATGAATTGAACGTTTAATTCACATGCGTTAGTATCATTTCTGTACAAATGCCTAAGCAATATACAAAAAACCCTATAGCGTTTCAGAAAATATTTAGAGTATTTTATCATAGAACTTAATAAAAACCGTCTTTAAAAGTATTTCTCAGACATTAATACACCTTAAGTTTCTTTACTAAGTCACTTGAAAAGACAGTATCAATGGTAAGGCAATTCATTTTAAATGCAGCTTTCAAGCCAAGTCAGAAATAAAAGCCTCTTAACTTTTCATTTTAACTCGATAGTCGTAAACTTATTTTCACCACTTTCAATTCTTAAAAGTAAAGAACCATTAACTTGGAAATAAATTGTCAGTAAATCATTGGTCTTGTTCTAATAATACATAAACAATTCGAAGTATACACATGTATGATAAAAAGGTAATTTTCACGCTTATAACAGATTTATAAATTTAGTGTTGAAAAAAGTTAGCTATATATATAAAACTTTAATTGGGTTTCATAAATACTAGCTTGAAAAGGCCTTAGGGTAGTTTCCACATAATAAATAGAATAAAAAACAAAAATCATATTATACATAATATATGTTAAACAGTGTAGGTTTGTGTTTAACTTATCCAACCAAACCGAGTGCTCGTTTCTGGTAGTGACCGGGCAAACAGTAGGTACAAAGCCAAATTTTCGTACTTATAATATATATGTATCCATCAAAAGCGAGCCTATAAATATGTAAAAAGTTAGTAAAATCATCTTCTTATTAAATGTTTTATTCGTATACTGATTATTCTCCATATATTTATCCCAAAAATGCATCTATTTAAAATATATATATATATATATATATGTATATATATATTTTTTTTTATATATATATATTTGATATATATATATATATATATATATATATATATATATTTATTTGATTAAGATCGAATGAATTATTGATTTAAAATCTATTATATTTTATTTTTTAACTTATAATAAGACAGATTTTTGGTGATTGTAAAGTCCTTTGTAATATATCTGTAACGCGACCCTTAATTTAAATAGTCAACATACCAGCCTGTATCGTGTCCTTACAAGTTACGACACGACTAGCTAAAGTCAAACAGTTTCGAACAAATGCCCTTTCAAATGGCTTGACTAATTATTACGCTCTGTTTTACTTCCTATTAATATTATAATCAGCATTTTGCTGAAATAAATTCGTGCACCTATTAATGGAATGATCAAAATGCTGTCCAGGCTAAATGAACATGTTGAATATGGTTTCGTTGTGTGACAATAAATTAAAGAGCACCTTGTTAGGGCTGCGTTTATAGTAACATTGGATATAGTAACATTGGATATAGTAACATAGGTTATAGTAACATAGATTATAGTAACATTGAATATAGTAACATTGGTTATAGTAACATTGGTTATAGTAACATAGATTATAGTAACATTGGATATATTAACATAGGTTATAGTAACATAGATTATAGTAACATTGAATATAGTAACATTGGTTATAGTAACATAGGTTATAGTAACATAGATTATAGTAACATTGGATATAGTAACATAGGTTATAGTAACATAGATTATAGTAACGTTGGATATAGTAACATTGGTTATAGTAACATTGGTTATAGTAACATTGAATATATTAACATTGGTTATAGTAACATTGGTTATAGTAACATTGGTTATAGTAACATCACTTATAGTAACGTTGGATATAGTAAAATTGGTTATAGTAACATAGGTTATAGTAACATAGATTATAGTAACTTTGGTTATAGTAACATAGATTATAGTAACGTTCGTTATAGTAACATAGGTTATAGTAACATAGATTATAGTAACGTTGGATATAGTAAAATTGGTTATAGTAACATAGGTTATAGTAACATAGATTATAGTAACGGTGGTTATAGTAACATAGGTTATAGTAACATAGATTATAGTAACGTTGGATATAGTAACATTGGTTATAGTATCATAGGTTATAGTAACATCAGTTATAGTAACGTTGGATATAGTAACATTGGATATAGTAAAATTGGTTATAGTAACAATGGTTATTGTAACATTGGTTATAGTAACATAGGTTATAGTAACATCAGTTATAGTAACGTTGGATATAATAAAATTGGTTATAGTAACAATGGTTATTGTAACATTGGTTATAGTAACATTTGTTATAGTAACATCGGTTATAGCAACATTGAATATATTAACATTGGTTATAGTAACATTGGTTATAGTAACATCACTTATAGTAACGTTGGATATAGTAAAATTGGTTATAGTAACATAGGTTATAGTAACATAGATTATAGTAACTTTGGTTATAGTAACATAGGTTATAGTAACATAGATTATAGTAACGTTGGATATAGTAACATTGGTAATAGTAACATTGGTTATAGTAACATCAGTTATAGTAACGTTGGATATAGTAACATTGGATATAGTAAAATTGGTTATAGTAACATAGATTATAGTAACGTTGGTTATAGTAACATGGGTTATAGTAACATAGATTATAGTAACGTTGGATATAGTAACATAGGTTATAGTAACATTGGTTATAGTAACATAGATTATAGTAACATTGGATATAATAACATAGGTTATAGTAACATAGATTATAGTAACGTTGGTTATAGTAACATCAGTTATAGTTACGTTGGATATAGTAACATTGGATATAGTAAAATTGGTTTTAGTAACAATGGTTATAGTAACATTGGATATAGTAACACTGGTTATAGTAACATCGGTTATAGTAACATTGTTTATTGTATCAATGGTTATAGTAACATTGGTTATAGTAACATCGGTTATAGCAACATTGGATATAGTAACATTGGTTATAGTAACATTGGATATAGTAACATTGGATATAATAACATTGGTTATAGTAACATTAGATATAGTAACATTGGATATAGTAACGTTGGTTATAGCAACATTGGATATAATATCATTGGATATAGTAACATTGGTTATAGTAACATTGGTTATAGTAATGTTGGTTGTAATAACATTGGTTATAGCAACATTGGATATAGTAACATTGGTTATCTTAACATTGGTTCTATTAACATTGGTTATATTAGCATTGGTTATATTAACATTGGTAAAGAAACATTGGTTATAGTAACACTGGTCATAGAAAACGTTTTTTAGCTAAAAAATAATCCAATTACACATTGTGTAGATCTGAAATATGTATGAGTATGGAAAAAAGAAATCTAATGTACACGTATTACAATGTTGTTGAATCTATCATAAACAAACAAATATGTATTTATATTAATCAAAATATTGTTGATTTGGATTTTTTGTCTAATTATGACAGTTTTTTTTTGGGACGTTTTGTATAAATTAAAAAAAACCTTCTTGCTTGGTCGTTCCCAATAGTCAATTCAGCCTATGACATATGGTTTATTAAGACCATATATATAAAAATGATAAAACAAGATTCCAAATTTTTCCTCATGATGATCTGGCACGTTACAGAAATATGAGAAGCTACATTATATATTTACAATAAAATTACTTTTCGACTGTGAAAATTTTAATATTTAAAAAAATATTGCCGTTTCCTATGGATTTTTCCATTATGGCAATATGCTATTGGCTTTATAAAGATAGTTTTTAACTAACTTACTTGTTTTTAACAAATGATTCAGTAAGAAAAATATATAGCTAACTTATAATTACAAAAATATGTTTTCCTGCTCTAGTTTCTACAGTTAAACAAAATAATTTTTACTATAACAACTGAACCTTCCTTGGCAAATATGTTTTGTGTAGATTTAAATTAAATTTTAGCGTTATCTTTCTTCTCATGCAGTGTGTAAACCATCAACTAACCAATAAAGTAAATTACAATTAAACTTTATACTAGGTAGTTTAGGTTATATCTTGGGACCTCATATTCTTTCTACAGTAATGATATGAATTCTGTTAAACACCTTTCTTCCAAATTATAGAACTACAATTTTTATACCAAATTACTCATAGATCGAGATACATTAGGATGGTAAAATAAATATATACGTAACACTATTTGTATAAATGATGTTTATCAGGATTTTTTGAAAAAAGAAGTAAAATACTATTATTTGAAGAAAATCCCTTTGTAAAATACCAGCTTGAAATATATAAGACTCGAACTCTCTAGCGCTCTCGGGCAGTTCTCCGCCCAGTGACAACCGGCAATTTCTACTCCCCCAGTCCGATAATTTACGGGCACGCTACAATTCAACTCGGCCAAAGATGAAGGCGTAATGAGAGACTTGCTACTATTTGTCAGTCCCTGTACAACTACTTCTGAACAACTCAGGAAGTTATATTGAAATATACTTGACACAACATTTCGAGATAGTTAGTAAAAGTTTATACAAATAATTTGGCTAAAACTATTGTCTTTATTATTCCTATTTAAATATTCATAATTTTTGTTCAAGCTACGTACGATACCTGCATAGTAACAAGCAAAAAAGAAAATAATAAATATACTGTATATAACAATATATTTTAACCATACTAGCTGAAGTAAAATTGCTTGTTGTGTATTATAGATACTTTGTAAAATTTATTAAAAGAACTTAGTTTTAACTGAGATTCAAAGGTTTATTTTATGCAAGTAGGATTTATGAATACATTGAACATACTCGTAATTGATATTAAATTTTATAGGGACTTCAACGACTAGATAGGGGAAACGTATTTCGATATTGTAGACGAAATGGCCTTTTTACAAATGTTCGTTCAAAGGTTGCAATTTGAACCATTTTAAATATTGGGTCTGACTACAAAATATTTCCAAATAATAGTAATAATTATTTTCCGGATTTAACACTATTTTTAACTGTTAATCTTTGGATTGTAAATGTCATTTGATATATTTCAGAGACCCCCCTACGTAATATGACCCTCACACCTACACCCATAAACATACAGTGGTAATTAAATACACGCAGAGTGCTCATGACCAACCTACCCACGCATACTTTTACAATGGTAATCACCATCCCACCCACCCATTCACGTACATTATTTATAAATGCAAATTTGGACACTACTGTATAAATTTGTTGTGTTTATGTTTTTATTTTCTCCAGGGGTCAGAAGTTTACAGGTTGGAACTGACTATTATTAGGCACAGTGAACTATAATATATTATTAAAACTAAGTAAGGCTACTTTATTTTTTTTCCAATGGGCTATTCGATTCATAGATCAATAAAGATCGGTTAGTCGTAATTTGTTTTTTTTTTTTTTTTTTTTTTTTTTTTTTTAGTTTCATCGGACAATAAATATACATATGATCTTTAGTAATTATCAAACCAATTTATATTGATGCATATTAATCATATTAAATAATACAAATTTAATAAACGAATTTAGAAAAGTGTTTCCTTTCTTCTTCCTTAAATAAGTATTTATTTTATATCAGCTGTTTTACTTATTCTTAAATAATTATATGATCTTCCTTTTATTGCTTGTTGATTTTGACACTGAATATATTTTAAGGAGGGGCATAGTGTGTATAATTTATATCGTATTATTATTTGGGAGTTCTTATGCCATTAAATCATAAAAATATCTAATAAGTGATTTTCCTCATCATTATAACTACTTTATCTATAGCTTATACAAAAAATTAGCTTTCCATTTAATATTTTCTTATTGATTTATTTATCTTATTAATAATCTATTTGTCTCAATAAATATTTACTAGTGTAACTAATTATTGACAAATTGTAAAATTTAAAAATTATTCTTCTGACGAATTTCAAATATGGTATAGAAGTTTTTGTAAGAATTTGAAAAATGATTACCAATTTATAAATAATTCATTTATACAGTTAAGAGATGAACACTATTCTTATGCAGTTTAAAGTTGTTTATTTTTAATTCTTGTCCTGTATTAAAACCTTAGTATTTATAAATCTCATGACATAAGACTACAGAACATATCGTTAATGCAGTTCATGTTTTTTTTAGAGTTATTTTAATTTACTGACGTCATGTAGTTCGTATTTTATTACGATTGAAATAGTTTATCCATAAAAGGTAACTGGTACAACTAGTAAAATTGTTTTTACTAAGAAACGTAGCCTGTATTGAGATAACTATTGATGTATTTATTTAATACGCTAGTTATTTAAACACGCAAGTCCGTTTTACAGATTATACTTCTTTCAATGAATTCAGGTATGATGATTATATGTAAAAAAAATTTATTATGTATTACATTTTGGCTATTATTACGTGTAGCATTTACTGTTCGTTATTATATAGTTATTAAGTCGTTTTTATTTACACCTAATTTTTAACAGGGAATGACAAATCAATTCAATTCAAAATCATTTTTATTTCTTAATTTCATATTACATAGCAGTATTTTTTTAATCCCCGTAGCATATATATATATTTGGAGATATATTTTATGAAATATCTTTGATATATGAGTAATATTAAAGTAACTAACAAAGAAAACAAAAATAAATTTAAAAAACAATAAATATCAAGTAAACATATTTAAAGGAAACCAAATAATATTTGTTATTCATTATAAAAGTCAATTTTCTTTTCAAATATGTTATTATTTTATATTTATATTTATTTTTATTTATTTATAATATTTATTTATATTTAAGTAATCCTATTTTTTATTTTATTTTGGAGATTATCTCAATTAATTGTTTTATTGTTTAAAAATTCCTCCTGGATCATGACTGGTAGTCCTAACTCCACATTGGTCTCAACGCATTAAATATTAACACAATGGAAATAAACAAAGAAATAATATACATAACTATACAAAACAAATATACTATAAATCAGCAATAAACCATATTAAATACTATATAGACTATGAACAATTCAACAAATAAATAAAAAATAAAAAAAAATGAAATCAACGATGTGCATGTAACATGTGTATAATTCAAAGATATAACGAAACAAATAAAATCCAACAGTAATAAGAAACATAATATTCTAACTATAAACTTATGTGCTAAGAAATGACAGTGGAAATTAGCATCACTGTTGTTCACCATCAACCATGTGTATAGTATTCCCAAAGAATGCACTCAGATATTGAGCCAAACAGGTATGGCATTCTTTGTTCCTGTGTTCAACAGCAAGACAAGTCTGAAGTAAAGTTCTTCCTTCCCATTAAAGGATTTTAATGTTGTTTGTTACTTTACTTCTGTTAAATTTGTATACAGTCCCACATTAATGTATACTCAGCATTTATTATAAAATATTTAATTTGGAAATATAGTGACATATACAAACATATATATGAAAAGTGCACGCTATCGAATTATTATTCATTATTCATCTCTAAGACGCCGATCGTAGAGATATGGGCGAATATGATGCGTGAATGAGTGTGATGAGTGTATATGATGAACGAGTGTAGTCATTTTTACTATCTGAGTTCGACTAAGCTCAGAAAGGACAATTTATTAATAGCCCAATAGCCAGGGCAACTATGGGACCTACAGCTTTACGTGGAATCTGAACCACGTACTGTTGGTCTGATTTTTCAGCTAACTGACAAGTTTAACACTTAGTTTTCTTCCCCACACAACACATATAATTTTACTAATGTAGCACTGGTGATTTGGGAGCATGAACCATTCGTTTGAAGGATTGGGCACTCTTGAAGATTATATTGCAATACTTGTATGTCAATGAGAGTGTGAGTTTTTTTAGTGAAGGTTCGTTTTTTTAATTTTGAAAAAAAATTCGTGATTCATGTTAATTAAATATACGATCCTCAAGTTATTTGTTTACTCTCCATTCTTATCGACCTTTATATAAAACTGATGTAAAGTGGAATAATTTAACGTTTTATAACAAAAATATTTCCAAATTTCAGCCAACCATTCCTGTGCATAAGGTTTGTTCTCCTATTTATTTTAATAATTTTGTAAGATTGTTTTCCTTAAGTTGGAAAAAAGAAATTAACAGAATATTTTACTATGTTTCCTAATATAAATGCATACATCTTATAATAAACGAATACAAGTTATTATACTCTTAAATAAGTTGTGTTTGAAATAAAATTAATATATAAATGTTTACAACCAAATAATAATAAATAAATAAATTATATAGATTTTATATAATATGTTATTTGTAAAAAGGAAATAGTTTGCTATTTAGAGGGATTTTTTAAGATAAGATTTTTTATGACAAAAGCAAATAATACATTTAGGTTTGTCACAAACTTCAGTATTTACAAAATAATTTATTAATCAAATAAGAATTTTAAATATATACATGAACGTAAAATAATTACATAGTTCGTATGGAAGGTAATAACTGTTTAATATTTTATATACTGTATCTATTACGGTTACTATCACAGTGTAATATGGCATCTGAAAAGAAGTTGTTATTATAAAAATGTTTATTTTAATTTGTCCCAACCGTTGAGCAACCATTTTCTGAACGCTGCGAGGGCAAAGCATAGAACACAACACTTTGTCCCCAAGTAACTAGGTTCAGACCTGGTGCTAATAGTGGCACTATGCTTCAATAATATATGTATATATATATATATATATAAATTTTACTATAATTATGTATTGTACACCAAACAAAGTTTAGTTTGTAATACTTTGAAGCATACATTTTAAGAAATATTTAATCGTAATATTTTATACCATAAGGAAAAAGTTACGATTAACCTATTTCGTATTTGTACATTGTTGATATTTATGTCATAAATATATTCTTTAATATTATTCTTGATGTCATTCATTTATTTAAAATAGGTGTTTATTTGAAGTAATATTTTGATCGGTAATATTTAAAAAGAAATATTAACTTTACAGTGACAAATGTTTGACATAAAAGGGTTTTTAAATTATTAACGTTCTCCATGGGTAGTTTTACAATTATTCTTACAAAGCTTGTGGTAATATCCCCTCGTTCAAGCTACAAAACCCCTTTGAACAAGTGCACGGCTACAAGGGAGCGTGAGTGTGGTTTTGATAAAACACTGTTGGAAATATTCTTACATTCCTTCCAGTTTTAAAATACTAATGTTCTTTTTTTATTCCTTTAGATATATTTTGTGCCATATGGTTTTAAAATAGAACATATTTTCATAAAAACTAAACATTACATTAATATAGCAAGTGCTGATAAAAATTTTAATTTGAATAAATATCTTAATGTTATAAATATCAATATATTTAAACATGATTTATGGACTCATGATTTATATGATATATAATGGAATATTAAAATAATAATTCTTATCTTTATGGTAAATTATCATTTTATATTCACTTGAAATGTACTATATAAATAATATAAGGGTATATTTGCAAAACGTTTATTATCTTGACAATAGTTTTTCGAAAATTAGTATTTAACTCTTAACTGCCTTCGAATTGAATTTTCACAGTAAATAAATGTTGTAATATTGTGTAATTATGGCTAAATATTATGTAAAACCAAATATCACAATCTTGTGTAAGGAAATACAAATGTTCTAACCAGAGTTCATAGAGATTGAAAGTATTATAAAAATAGCAAAATTAGATGTTTAAGTTATAATAACTGAAAAAATAATTAATTTAGTATATGCATTCATATAAACACTACTATTGTTTTAAATATGAATTAACATTCCATTTAAACACTGAATTTTATGTTTTTAAATTTTTAGCCCTTAAGCACAAAATTAAATACATAACTAATGTCGGTTATTAAAATAACCAGAATAACTTGTTGTGTGATATCATCGAAAGGAAACGAAATTTTAAATTTTAAAACAATACCTACAAATTGAATATAAATGGGTTTTGGTCCATAAATTTGATTGGTGACAGAGTCATTATTTCCAGCTCGTGATGGATTGATGATAAAAGTGTCTTAAAAACTCTGTTTATTTGATGATACAGAGTTACCTATCAATCACATAGGTAATTCTTACCAGATTTCTTTACTTTTACAAACTGTAATATATTTATCTCAACCACTCTCTAATATATCATTTAAGATCCTCCTTCTACCTCATGTATGTACTACTAAACTAAATATCCTTCTTACCTGTATAAGTAAGTGTTACACTTGTTCTCTTGACGTACGACCTTTAACATTTTACTAACATTGGTGAAATTATTTAATTCTGACGAACGCCATTGATAATAAAATAACACTACGTATTAAATTAAAGGACGTATGGCTTTTAGTAGAGAGATGGCTAGTCAAGACATAGTTTGACTATGTCCCCTATGACCCTCATCTGCTTAGACGAGCCACAGAGAAAAATTAAAAGGTAGCTTTCATAAGGCCGCAGGAAAAGCCTAGGTAGCAGTTGTAACCTTTATTCTTTTATAATATTAGTTAGTATGTCAATCCTTTAGAATTTGGGGATAGTAAAGGAGGGACTGATATGGTGATGGCATGCAAAGTGGAGGAAAACCTAGTCGAAAAACGTGTAACTTATTATTGGACTCAACCTCCGTTACCTTCTTCTCTGTGGAAGACCCCATTTTTGTTTTATATGGTCTTTGGAACACGAGTTTAACGTAAAATTGCAACCACGAGAGCAACACAAGGGTAAAAAGTGTTACGGTCACATCGGGAATAGAACCCAGGACGTATTATAGGCAATCCACTAGCCTCTTAGCTACGCCAGCTCTAACTTAATTTTACTTACCTTACATATGAGGCAGCAGAAGTTTTAACGAAAGTAACCATATAGAACATCTCGTATAGAGTAAAAACTACTGAACCGGTATTGTTTACATATTTTCTATAGGCGGCTTTGTACTGTCAATACAAGTGCAGACTGACACAAAACAGAGCCATTCTTATATAGAGGACAAGAGGGAGGCTGCCTACCGAAGCAGCTATCATTCGACGGTGGCGTTAGAACACATTCCTCGCGTGTTTGTTTCTGTATTATTTTTCTCCCTAAACATACTTAATCAGAATTTAAGGCAAAATTATCCAAACCTCAAGCGATACCACATCTCAAATGTCCTATTTGATTAGGTTGGCAAGATTTTTACTCATATTGTGGGATTCTGTAGGAGACTCAGTACCTCAGAAATATTATAGTAAGCTATAATTGCCTGTACACTCCCATACGCGTTCAGTGGTGTTGGCCCATCCACCCTCCCATACACGTTCAGTAGTGTTGGCCCACCCAACCTCCCATACACGTTCAGTAATGTTGGCCCACCCACCCTACGATGTCTATGGGTGGACGCGTGGGTCAATACCACTGTACGACGTGTATGGTTGGGCGGGTGGGTCAATACCACTGTACGACGTGTATGGTTGGGCGCGTGGGTAAATACCACTGTACGACGTGTATGGGTGGGTACGTGGGAAAATACCACTGTACGACGTATATGGGTGGGCGCGTGGGTAAATACCACTATACTACGTGTATGGGTGGGTGGGTGGGTCAAAGAAGAAAACATTAGGAATAAAAGGATTTTAAGGAAAGCTACCTGAAGAATAGGTAATAAATTTAGCCGGGAATGATTGGAGTGTCAGAATTGACTCATGGAGTGCAGAGAAGATCACTGAAGAAGATATCGGCACAGACAGAATTTCAAGTAAAGCAGCCTGATAAATAAGTCTCAGATTTAATGAGGAGGAGGATAGCGGGCAACAGCCAATCAGCTCTGATCCAGTTCCAGGAAAATAAGCATTGTACAACTTTATCACTCTATACACATATTTTTACATCTGGAGTGTAATATTATGTGAAGCAGATAATAAGGGGATTTTAAATTGAAAACTTTCAGAATACATATCATTGTCCATGATTTTCCTATGTAATTTTACGATGAATGGACTCTTACATAAGAATGTAACTGGTGTAAGTAAATTACGTACACTACTGTTGTAAATATGTTCACCCAATATGACCAATACATTTACAGTTATTTTACTATGTTATTATATATTTTTAAATATTCCAAAAGTACCTCTACCAACCTATTATCTGACTGAGCTAAGGTTTAGTTCAAGGGGTTTAAGTATTACACGTAATTTTCTAGATTCATATTTAACAGAATGTATTATTGCTATCAGATTATTCACGTATATATCTTTATTTTTACTGTATATTACAATACACGTCACTTTATAATAATCAGTGTGCTTCAGAATGAGCGCTGTCTTCTTTTTTGTAGTTATAAGTAATAAAAAAACACAAAACAGACTTAAACTACTAGTTTTGAAATATCATAAGAGCCTGCGGCTTCAGGAGTGTCAAAACTTACTGAACTAGTCCAAGTAATGGTTACATGTGTAAATATTGACGCCGCAATATTAGCAGTAGAAATATATCCAGTGGGGCTGTTAAGGCACATTGTATCACTAGCTAATGTCATTAAACGGTGAGTATCAAGGAAACCGCAGGATATTCCACCGAGAATAGTTACTAAATTGTTTAGTATGCTAAGGAAGGCGAGACCTTTTTATCTATTTACTACCACTTATTTGGTTAGGTTATGTTAGGCTTGTTTAGTTTATGTTAGGTTTGGTTATGTTGTGTTAGGTTATGTTAGGCTTGTTTAAGTTATGTTAGGATTGGTTATGTTGTGTTAGGCTTGTTTAGGTTATGTTAGGTTTGGTTATGTTGTGTTGTGTTAAGTTTTGTTAGGTTATGTTAGGCTTGTTTAGGATATGTTAGGTTTGGTTATGTTGTGTTAGATTATGTTAGCTTTAGAATATGTTATGTTAGGTTTGGTTTGGTTATTTATTTATTTATTTTATTTTTACAATGCTACAATACAGCACAATTGCCAATTACACTGTAGCAATAAGAATATTATTAATAAATCATATCCAACATGCAAAAAGAGTCCAACAGTTCATGCACTGCAGGCGGTGATTCTAAGTAATAACACTAACGTATAACATCATGCATTTTAACCATATACAATGCTAGGTTATGCTAGGTTAACCTAAATTATGGTTATGGAAGTGAATTAACGGAAAAGATCTGGAAGGGGATGTCCTACTATCTTGTTTGAATTGAAAGTCTTTAAAATAACTTCTCAATATTCTGCCTCATTAATTTTGTATGTTGTAATTTGAACCAATCAAGCTACGATGTAATTGTTTTGGTGTTGTTTTCAAAACAATCTATTATTATTAAAAAACGAAACTAAAAGAAATATTTTAAGTATTTGTCAATATATCTTTATGAATTCAACAAAATTTGAACAAGTACAACCAATGTATGTATTTCTTAGTAATCACTGCAAATAAAAAACCTTTCAATTTATTAGTACGTTTGGGAATAAATATAACACAATAAATAAATCATGTGTATTGTACCATTAACAATGATATGGAAATACTTGTAGGTCGATGTAAATGCGAGGTTTTTAATGCTTTTTTTTTATTTCTACCGAATGTATCATGTTAATTAAATATACGTTCTTCAAGTTGTATGTTTACTCTCTATTATTATTGTCTTCTATGTAAAACTGATGTAAGGTGTGATAAATTGACATTTTATAACTAAAATATCTCCAAATATCAGCCAAGCATTCCATATATTCATTGAAATAAGGTGTTTCCCCTATTTATTAAAAATGTACTAAAAACATTGTTTAAAAATGTTTTTCTGAAATAATAATAAATAAAAACTACAGTATTTACTTCTTTATTTATAGCGTAGATATGTATTTAATATAGTTTAAAAAATATACTTCAAGCAATTTTTATGTGTATTGGTTTTGTTTAAATGTATTTACTATATTATTTTATGGAATTATAAGTAAATAACGTTACATTATTCTTTTTTAGGGCTTTTCTATAGTTATATTTAAGAACCTGACTAAGAAATGATTAAATGTATTAAAATAATAATTTAAAATGATAGTTCAATGTCCAATAAAATATCCGAATTACTACTGCATTATTACTGCAAAGTACATATTTCTAACCACACATTTTATTCATGATTTGTATAAATTTACACGTCATGATTAAAGTATAACAAATATTAAAAATATTATATCATGCATACGTTCAAATCGTTGTTGTCGATCCTATATACTATTACATGATTTCCAAGACTTAAGCGTAATGTTATACGGACTTTATTTTATTAAAATATCCTAACTTTTGTAGACATTCTATTTTAATTTGAAAGATTACACTAGAAAGAATATTATTAGTTTAATATTCTAAAATAATCCAAACTAACTTTTTAACTAGAAACAAGGACGTGTTGTTCAAAATTATATATTCTGTATTCACTAACTATGGAGATATTTAGTTTTTTCCTATAAAATCTAGCAAACATATCCTCAGTAAAATAGACGCAAGGAAATGAGCAGCGAGAAAGTCCAGACAAAGTGTAATAGGGATGTCGGGATGGGGGGGGGGGGGGTCATGACGTGTCATGCATGTAATGAGATTTACCCTTGGCTAGAAGTTCAGAAATTGACACGACATAAGGCAGATGATCCAAATAAGATGATTTTATCATATATATTCCAGTTATATTTAGAATAAATTTTACTAAGTTTAACAGAATAATTATAAAATATCGCCATAGATATTTAGGTTAAATAATTTTAAAGGATTGATCCATAGAATAAAAAAATATTTATACATAGATTGTTTGGTTATAGTAATTGAAATATTTCAATACTGGATTAGTTTACTAATTCAATGTAAAAGCTCATAAATATTGACCTATTTTTTCTCTTTAAAATGTAATTCATTACCTTATTACAACGTGCATATAGAATGTTCTGATACGTTTTCCTAATACACTACAAACGTTTTAAATATACACACTGAGAGCTCATATAAAAGAAATGAGAGACAAAATTTCAAAAGTTTGTTTTCTATATAAAACATTAAACGAAAAATGAAAGTGCACTTCCATAGCAATGCACTCTTCTTTTGTTGGTTTTTCATCCTCTTTTATGTGGTTACATTTAGTTATTGTTTATTTAAAAGCAAACAAAAATATTAATACAAATTAATATACAGGTCATAAAAAAATAAAATTATGTATAAATATAACGAGAATGTTATGATCTGAGAGAGATATAATGTTAATATAATGTTAATATAATGTTAATCTAATGTTAATATAATGTTAATATAATGTTAATATAATGTTAATCTAATGTTAATATAATGTTAATATAATGTTTTTGTTTTGTTTTTCAATCCTGGATATGCATTTTTTAAGGAGTGACCATAGGTTAGGTAAGAAGGTAAGGGGCTAGGACGGTGGCTTGCCACAGAGTTGGTTCGGGTTAGATTTTTTGTGTGACCATGAAGTATCTACCACTTTGTCAATACCTAAGTTTGGAAGTTACGTTAAGCCAGTGGTCTAAAAAGCATAAAAAACAAAATGTTTGTCTAAGTAGGCGCAGGCAACAGTCTTTTATTTAGGAATCTCTTTCTATTAAAAAGCATATGAAAATAAGTTAAGAAAAAATGTGATAACTGCAAAATTACTTAATTTTATTCAAGGAATTACATCACTTCTATTTTTTAAAGTACGAACCAGGCATCCAAGAGCCTGCAGGTTTATGACATTATTACCATATCACATTTGCGCATTTTAATGCTTCCTCCACCAATGGCTGAAGTTCTCGCGAAAGGGGTGGATCACGTTAGTTGTGTATTCACACCACGTAGACAACTCCGCATCTTTGTGTTATAGCAGTTACTCTCTCGAGAACATCTTGTTGTACACTTCACAGTAACAGTGTGCTTAGAATATGTAATAGTTAGGGCGTAAAGATTAACAATGTCTACTGATGTAGTACAACTGTTAAAAATTTTCTTCTTTTGTGAGACCTAAACAATGGAGGAATGGATACATTACAAACAAGGTAAGAAATATGAAATCAGTATTTTGCTTATGTGGATGATTTTTCACTAGTATTAAAAAAAAAAATACAATTAAACATACAAAACTTGTTTTGAAAGATAACAACAGCCTGGCGTTTTAGGAGTTAAAATTTTACAAAACCAGTATATTTAATTATCAATGCCGTAAACACTACTACTTAAAAATTAATTGTAAATTCACATAACTCATCTGCTTGGACTTTTGGAATGTAATAAGTTGAGAATATGTTAATGCTGTAATCATTGTCATACTATATTATACTAATTTTTAGCTAACACTATGATATAAACGGTTTTAATAAAATATTATGTATATAACAAATATTTACCCAAATGTCATTTTATTACAATTTAACAAAACCCTAAGATATTATTTTACTTTTAGACAACTGACAATCAAGGTAAGTACAATGGTGCTTTTTCTTTACACTAGCACTTATAGTTGAAGCAGCAGCAACTTCAGGTTTATCTCTGAGTCTGCATTCTCAAAGATGGTGTTAGACTGCAAAGGACTTTTGGGAAGCTAGAGGGCCTTGGTTGATGTACTGATACTGTTTCTGATCAGCCATAACGTTTAGCCAAGGTGATAATTGTATGAACTGGTTCTGTCAGTTTTTGCGGCGCCAGAGCCTCAGGCCTTCAGACTACTTCGAAACGGGTGTTTGAAGTGGTCCTCAGTGGCAGGTTATAACTTTTATATTCATAACAAGTGAACTGGTTTATTTTTTTGAACAAGGCCAACTGTTCAATTACTGTGTTTGTCTTGAGTAATGTTCTAATAAATGTTTTTACTCACTGGTGAGTTAACACGTACCTATAGGCATGGTCGTGAACATTAACCAACGAGTGAATTGCCAAATGATAGCTCAGTTGGGGATTCGAACCTTAGAATCGGCAGTCCAAAACTTGTCCACTGAGCTAACATGCCGAACATTTCGTAATTTACTTGGAATAATCTTCACGTCTGATATCTTAGTTCGTCAAACCAAAATAAATGATAAGATTTTAAAGAACACTATGCTGTTAAATAGTTGTGTATTGGTTTTAACTAAAATTATATTATATCAGAACCTAAAGGTCTTAAATTGGCTTGATGGATTGGATTTAGCTCTGTGACAGGATCACATTTTAATTTGTATTAATATCTAGTGACTTTTGGAGTTTTTCCTGTGATATAACACAGCTTTTATATAATTTAAATTATAAAAAACATTTAGCTTACAAAAAGCCATTCGAGTATATTATATTAGAAAAGTATTTAAAATCCCATAAAAAGCGTAACTCTCTTAAAACTAAATAGTGGACCAATCCATCACAAAGTGCTGACACTAATCCTGTCTGATCCTGTTATAAGTTTCCTGCTATCAGGAATTTGTGTAATTTATGGCTACAAATCACGTAAAAAAAGTGTTAATAGAAACTAGTAGTACCTTTACATAATATGCTCGGAAAGAGTCCGTTTTAACGTTTATTGAAGAATTTCTTATGTATTAATAAGGGTAATTTATCTATTGAATAGGTCATAATTTTTTTATTTATTTATTTTTTTAATTATTATTATATCATGTATGCCGTAATGTATATACACCATATCAATTAGGCAGTTTCATTTTAAAAACTACTAAAATTATAACGATGGCTGTATTATTTCTAATGACTGGCTTATATTTCAAAGCCAGTTACAAAACTAATATAGGTTTGAACACGTACCAATAAATAATTTTGAAATAAAAGAAAGTATGAAGTACGAAGTGATTGTGTACAACATAGTTAATGGTTCTGCTAGATATCTCGTTAGTAGCAGCAGAGGCAATTCTTCCCTTAAAACCAATAGAAAATGGGGGAAGTATGTCTTTGCTTTTGGGTATCGAAACAGAATATTTATAAGATATTACAATAGTTTTATTTAATTTTCAAAAAAAAACCTGGAAGCAGATATCAACAAGAATGGTACCTACATAAAGAGTACCATTCTTATGAATATTTTTTGGAACTACTTTTTTATATGATGTTACAAACGTAGCTCAATAAATTTGATCGTTGTAATTATTCTCTAATTATAGTTTACTAAACATATTATTTGTGATATTTTTAGTTTATTTGTATTTCAAACACACACTAAACATAAATTTGTAATATATGTATTACAGTTTATTAATTTATTTGAAGTTGTCTTAACATATATTACTTAAAACATGCTAAAAGCAAATACTATTTCTTAGTTTACAATAGCATCTACGTTTTCGTTAGAAAATAAAAATATATAAGTTTACTTTAAATTTATAATGGAATGGTTTAATGGATATAATGGTGTGTATTTATAGTCATAAGAGTTATGAAATTTTAAAGTATTGTAAAATAAGTGCATATTTTATACTTTTGATACAGTATATAGGTTTCAAAGGCAGCCAAGAAACCAATAAACATTTTAAAACGACCAATAAACATGTCGAAATAATAAAAACCCTCAAGAATAAAGAACTTGTGTTAAACATAGTCAATTCCGTATAATGGAAGGTTTATTCCAGTGATGACGGACAAGGGTTTAAGACTACGTTTATTGTATATTTTGATATAACTACAAGAAAAAAATAAATTCTTGAATATCTGTAATGATTATCATAAAATTATGTAGCTTTCAGTGGACATAAGAAACCATCAGTTTTAAATTAAATTTTATCTAAATAGTTTAATTCGTTTGTAATCATATTCTCTTAAATAAATATTTTAATTCTATAATGGAATCCATGATGTCATATTTTAATGCACAATCATAGTGAACAGATTTTTAAACTTGTTGACTTTTTGTGTATAGTGGATATATTTTTTTTTAATTAACTTTTGGACTAACTTAGCAAGTTGAAAATCTTTTTCATTTATAGATACATTTACTAATGTTGCATCTTACGTTACTAACGTCCATGTATCTCTTACCTTGTGCTATCTCTAAACCTAACTAATTTTCAACTAGTTTTAAAACTCCATATTTTACTTGAAATGATTACTCACTCATTTTCAGGTCAGACAATGATTGGTGATTGTAATATTACCTGCAAGAAAAACAGAAAACATTAAGCAAGTGTTTAAGTCACGATGAATAAATAACGTCTTATTTAAGTACAAATTCTTTGATTATGTTTTGTTCTTGTATCCTATAAGCCTAAGATATAATTTAAAGCATTAGCTAAAAAGTAATTAAATTTTTAATAAAAACGAAGCTTACTTTTCTAAATATATTCGTATAAACAATAGATGATCCTGCTTTTTTTTGATTCAATACTAAAAAATAATTGTGTACATTATTTTTTAACAAGTTTATTATTGTAAAATAAATAAATTCTTTTATCGAATGTGATATTTGTGTAAAATGGTATTTTTACAACGTTTATCTAACCCAACACTGATTGTGTTAACCCCTAAATTGTAATACGAGTTTTTATCAATATGTTCAGATATTAAGCTAAACACTTAAAGTAAAGGGTAGAACAGTATATTGAATCGTATAAATCAGCATAAAACTCGTCACATTGATTAGCTGGCGCCTGCAATGAAAGCTTTAGTTAATGGCCACTCGCAAGATTGAATGGGATTTTGTGACCAATGTAGTCTATTGTGAGAGTAGTTTCATTAACTGAAGTATTTTTTTGTTATTTCTTATTATAAATAATGTAATGTTAATTTTATTAAGCCAATTATTAAAACACTCATTCCTCAGAGGATAAGTGTAACATTTTACCAATGCATTACAATCTAAGATACTTATTTTATAGTTTAAAACACACATTATATAAAACTAAGTAACAAAAGGGTTGTTTTCTAAAAATTTTATATTTAAGTAATACTAATGAATGTGTTGTTTTATACATTTTCTAATGGTATTTATATGCTGTTTTAGTTTTTTAGTGTTGGGATCTCTTCTATTAATCCACTTTTTTCGGTTAGTTCACTACTACTTAATAAAAATTTTATTGTTTTAAAACCTTTCTTCAGTCATTTTTACGTCCACTGTGGTATTCCTTATCCCCTAGGAATCCAATATAACTGGACTTATCTTATCACTTTCCAAGAAATTACACACGCAGAGCGCATTCAGTGGTTAGTCAATCATTGGATTTACAAGTTTGTTATCAACTTTAGCAGCCTCTTAACCTAACCTAACCTAAACTAACGTAAATTAATCATAATTGCGATTAGAAAAGTAGTGGTGGTGAAGTAACGGAAAAGGTCCTTGGTTCGTTATAGTATACGTAATATTAAATACATAATATTGTTACATGCTCATTTTCTACTAATGATTTTCAAATACGAGATTAAAATCTCTCCCATACGCTTTGACAGTTCAGCTAAATAAAAATTATTGTATTCAAAACTGTAATATACGTAGCTAATGTATTCCGTTATTAAATACAGATACCGTAATTTTATATTTAGTCAGAGTAATATGTATTGTTCGTTTAATACTTAAAAGCTACCATATTAGTCGTTTTGTGTCATATATGAATCATGATCCTGTATTAGAATAATCATATTATAAAGTTGTTAATGGTAACCACGCATATAAGATGACAATTATTTTTGAAAGGCTATAAATAAGTTTCAGGCTATTATATTAAATAAACCTGACTCCCACCTTCCCAGTCCATTAACTCATACAAATAATGTTAAAATGATTTAAAAATTATAATTTTTTTACTTATTCAAACCAACTGAGTATATTAGTTACTCATTGTAAATATAAATAACTAGATTGAAGATACTTGAATATAAAAAAACTGATAAATCTAAGGAAATAATTTCTTAAATTAATGTAAAATTAGTAAAAATTTTCAGATATAAAAATCTATCTTAAATGTATACATGTTTTAATGTATTAGCGGAGAATAAGGTCCTACTCATTTGTCAGGCTTTAAACAACACTTCCATTCTGTAGAAACCAACTCGGATTTTCTCTGAATTACATTCAACCTCACCTTCCCTTCCAATAAAAAACTGATTTCATTGGCCTTCCTCAGAACCCCAATCTAATAATGTCCTAGAAATTGTAGCTTGGCTTTTTACAAAATGAAACTATATATTTGTGTCCAAATCTTTATTACCACATATTTTATAGAAGACAATGTAGGCCCTTTTTACAGGATGTAGGCTAATACTATATGTTAGTAAGAAACTCTCATAAGAAAATATATTAGTTTTAAAACCTTTAAGGGAGGAATTTAACTTAATATTTAAACAATCTCTTTGAAATCTATTAAGTGGCTTAGTAACAAATTATTAATAGTTAGCGTAGTATTTTATATAATAAAAATACACGCTTGATACATAGATATTGCACTAAAGATCTACAAATACTTTTCTATTGGGTATAATATAGAAGGAGATGTTAAATATTTCCCCCAATACTGAACAAATATTATAATGTATGCAACAATAAATTTGTAGTTGTTATAACCTTGTGCAATATCACACATCTTATGTTTCATAGTAATTTATCTTTCAAATAAATTTGTATCCAAACGGATTCTTTACAATTTTACTGTGAAGAAAACTACGGCATGACAAATTTTCAAATGTATTTTTAATGCAATAAGAAAACATTACGTTTAAATATAATATAAATTACCAGCAAACGTTTATAAAGGATTCTGTTTACTTCATATTGCTCCATAATTTATCGTGTTTTATGGTTTCTACTAAATTAATGTACCGTAAATAAATATATTTTTATGTATTCACAACAATTATAATATATTTATCGTAAATACCATTTTAAATACTTTTTCATAACCTCATTATTTTGTTAATATTTTACATATATTAGTGTAAAACAAACATTAAAAAAAAACATATTCCACTTGTATGTAATGATTTCAACAATTATTAACCGCGTATTCATAGAAATTATTTTGAAATTTGTAATAAATGTTAAAGTTTATCAAAAAAAGTACATTTATTAGGTCATGCTTCTAAAAACATGAAAACCTAAAAATTAACTTTAGAGAACATTTAATTAAACAAACTAAAATAGTAAACAAATAATTTGAAACAGACTCCTGATATTAAATATTTTTATATGAATTAAAGTACTCAAACAATTTTATGTTTTGAAATGTTCAGTATGAAATGCTACGAGAAAATACACGAAGTATATTGACCAATTTATTGTATGTTTATAGTAATATTTTCTGACAACAGAAGACAAAATCACACCTTATCTAACAACATTATAAAGTGAGTAGCTAGAAAATGTGAGACAATGAACAATGATAAACATGTTCTGTTCAGTTCATTGTTAATCAAAAAGACATGTTACCCTAAGTTAATAACTAAACCATTGTAAAAGGTCGTTCATTATTAGGCTTCAGTCCTGGAGACATCCAGTCGTTAGTGCTCTTTGTACAGTGGTTCAAGGACAAAGGATACCTTTGTGTGAAAGGAGCGGTAAATAAAGAACTCAGGACTGACGACAGACGTGCGCAGGTCTCGAGGAAAACAACTCTATAGACCACTGGGGTCATGTATCTGAGTAACTTAACAGAGAAAAAATATACAGTGGACACTTTTTTATGGTCAAAGAACACGCCTATGTAGCAGTTATAAGTATACTACAAATAATGTACATATTTATATCTATAGTAATATTAATAGGTCTATCCTTGAAGATTTGGGGGAGTAAGGAAGTGTCTGAAAAGATACTAGTTCTGCCATTGCCTGGCAAATTGGATATGAACCTATTCGATGCACGTTTAAGATAGGTCGATTAAAAGATATTCTTGCTGTTTAATCACATAATATTAATGTAAAAGATTAAAACGATATTGACAATGCTATGATGCTTACTTGTTTAATTTGCCTAACATAAATAAGGTTGGAAATTCCGTTTAATTTCATTACTAATTGACGCCACTGACCGGATGTCTGGTCATAGAGTAATACAATTGTTTAACAATGTGTGATTCATTGAAACATCTTTACATTATAGCTTATATTTCAAACATAAGATTATCTTATTTTTTTATTTTTTTTATAAAAATCAATCTTATCTCACTTGTTTCTTACTATTTCTAATATTTACAAAAATATTTCACTGTATGCACTACAAGCTACTGTGTTTTACCTCAAACTATCGTTCTTCTTATATGCTTCCTAGATTTCTTTCCTTAGGCTGTCGGCCATATTAGTTTTAATCCAAAGAGAATATGTTATTTACGAATCCATATTTTTCGTTATTTATCGACTAAAAGTTGATCAAATGCAATTTTTTGGAACAAATCCTTTAAAAATAATTTTTTACTTGGATACGTGTACTCGTAAGACCGGTTCGAAAATTACATTATTCTCATGGGATTAAGACCAATATTGCCGACAGCCTCTGCATACTAATAAATATAAATTAAATAAAGGTTAAACATTTTGAAACAGAGAGCTTTCATACGGGAAGATATGTAATGTACAAGGAGCATGGCCCACCCATCCACTTCAAGTACAGAGGTACCTTTTAACTACCTACCCACCGTAAAACTTCAGTGGTACTGATCCACCCACCTCTCCCATACACGTACGATGGTATTATATTGCTTTTCTCTTGTAAGCAATATAGTAACAGGATAAATACAAATATTGTCGTGTACTTCAAGCACCTTACTAACCAGGCTAAGTACATATATTGTGTGTACTTCAAGCACATTACTAACCAGGGTAAGTACTCATATTGTCATGTACTTCAAGCACCTTACTCAACAAGCTAAGTACATAATTATATTGTGTGTACTTCAAGCACATTACTAACCAGGGTAAGTATATTGTCATGTACTTCAAGCACCTTACTAACCAGGCTAACTACAAATATTGTAGTGTACTTCAAGCATTGGATGCAACATCTGTTTCCTTATTATCTGTGGTAACTAAAATATAGGAATCTACACACAATATATAGGTTATGTTAAAGATAAAACACCTGTTTATCCTATTTATATGAATCGATATTTTGTATGAATTCATATTACACACAAAAATAATCAGACATGTCCCAGTAATTTTAATCAATAACAATATTAAATATCATATAAATATCTAGTGTTTATTTTAACTTATTAAGATTATATATACTAGACAATCAAGAGAGTTGACTAGTATCTCAACACTATCCTTATTTATTGAATGGATTTATTATTTTAATAAATTCAATTGTTTTGATTGAACATTTAAGTAACTAAATAGATTTTTCAAAATCCTCAAGGACAAACGTAGTGATAATTAGTATAAATAGCTTTACATTAGTTGTAATTTGTTTATAATTTCCCTTTGAATTATTTGCTGCGGCCATGAGAAATTGGCATCTGTTTATTTTATCTGTGGCTAAATATAACGAAACGATGTTACCTAACTAATTAAAAACCTACTTGTTTTATCACTCTACTTACGTAATACAAATATATCGTAACACTACTTGATGTTAAAAAAACTCAATTAATTAAATAACTATATATATACACCTACATATCCACCCAACCTTGCACGTAAAGTGGTATTGATTCTCCTCCACCCACTTTGACACGTTGTTCAATTATGACCGGCATACCTAGGTATATCCTTATATGTAGAGTTAAGTCAAGGTTATCAGTACTAAAACTGTGAGTCATAAAATACATAATGTTCAATAACAAAATACAGTACAAATGAACGTCACACATCAATAATGTATTAACAATAAAAGCACACATTGTACAAACTAATATAAGTGCAACATTCACAAATGTGTTACAATAAAAGCACAAAATAAACAAAATACTTCACTACAAGTACAAAATGCACAAATATATTACAATATAAAAACAACAGTGCACAAAATACTAAAATACAACTACAAAATGCACAAATACATCAAACTTTAAGCAAAAAAGCACAAATATATTAAATTAAAAGTACAAAATGATAACAGATATCCCAATACAACCCCAAAATACACAAATATTATACAATAGAAGTAGATGGACAAATACTATGGTGGAATGTTATGGAAAACTACATTCAACCTTCTTTAGACAAAAGTGATTAACAAAAGAATTATTTTGTACTTATATTGTAACATATTTCTGTTGTGTAACATTTACTTGTACCTTTTGTGTACTTACACGTTTTATGCTGATTAAAAAACTACTATTAAAATGTAAACTTTGTGTAAGAGCTGAAATTATCTCCTAATTATTACTATTCAATTTATTATTATTAATCTTTAATTAAATAAAGTTTTTTTATTACTTCGAATTGTTCTCTAGGAAACGAAAATTACTTTTACAATATTTTTGATTTCCCAATGAAGAAACCCTTGAAGTTATAAAATTATAAAACGTATAAAGTTAAAAAAAATAGTCCCTTAAATAACCTCTAAACGAGCACTTCATTTAAATAAATTTGCCCAGAGACGGAAAACTTCGCACAGTAAAGGCTCGAGAGACCTTTTTAGTGAACATTCGGTCTGGAGATTAGCGATTGTTATAATGATTTTACTCGTCCTTTATAACTCTGACATCGAATGCTGAAGTAAACTCCTCTCGTGAAAAATAATACCCACATAGAGGCTTTTATATCTAGAATGTTTTATTGTAAAATAGAATATTTGCTCATATATACATATCTGAATATATTTCTTTTAGTTTAGTACATGTTTCAATTTAACAACAAATGTTTTTGTACAGGTTAGTTACATGCTAAAAATAGTACACATTATATATTTCTATCAAATTTTCAAAACTTACACTGTACTCAAGTAAATGGGGATCATATTGTCTCATTAAATAATAAATAATAAGGTTAACGCAATGAATAAATTAAATAATAATTCTTACTAAGGTATTACGTTTTTATAAATAATAAATGAATTGCAAAAGTATTGTCATGCTTGACTTGATTATAGCATTAACGAGTGATCAAGTGGTAGTGCAATTTATTTGACTGGACTGGGCAATCATATTAAATGGGTGTCTTAGAGTAAATGATTAATATTTCATCATTATTAAATTACACTGGTTATAAAGTGGAATATTTAAAAATACTAATAATAAAAAATAGTTTATATATATATATATATATATATATATATATATATATATATAATTTATATCGATAAAAGGAAATAATAGGCAATATATAAACCCTGTGGATGTTATATATATATATAGGATAGTGGATGTTCTGTGTCTGCAGGAGACTAGATGGAGAGGGGACAAGGCAAGAGTGTTGGCAGAGGGATACAAACTTTTCTATAGTAGTGCAGATAGGGATTCTAGAAATGGAGTGGGGATTATCGTGAATAGGGACCTCAAGGAGGAAGTGTGTGAGGTTAAAAGGATAAGCGATAGGATCATGAGTGTAAAGTTGGTCGTGGGGGATGAGCTAGTCACGGTGCTGAGTGTGTATACACCCCAAACGGGGTGTTCTGAGGAAGAAAAGGACAATTTCTGGAGATTGCTGGATGGAGCAACAATGGAGATACCAGACAACGAAAGGGTCATAATTGGGGGAGATTTGAATGGACATGTAGGCGGGAGAAGAAGTGGGGAGGATGGAGTACATGGGGGATGGAGCTATGGCGAAAGGAATGCAGAAGGAGAGAGGATTGTGGAGTATGCAGTGGCTTTTGATATGGTAATTTCAAATACCATTTTCGAACGAAGAAGAGAACAACTCGTAACTTTTAAGAGTGGTGAACAGAGAAGCCAGATAGATTACATCCTGTGTAGGAGGAGACATATAAAGGAAATAAAGAACACCAAGGTCATACCAAACGAAAGTGTAGCAACCCAACATAGGCTGGTGGTAGCTGACTGTGAGATGGGGGTAAGGAAAGTCAGGAAATTCAAAAGTTATGGAGAAAGAAGGATTAAGTGGTGGAAGCTCAAAGAGGAGAGTCTTCAGGAAGAATTTAGGGAAAAGGTGCTGCGTGAGCTGAGATTGCCGGAGGATGTACAAGAGTGGTGGAACATAAATGGAGAGGTTATAAGGAGACATGGAGAAGAAGTGCTAGGCAGAAAGTCTGGAAAGGGACCACCACAGGACAAGGAAGCGTGGTGGTGGAGCGAGGAGGTTCAGAGAAGGGTGAAACTGAAGAGGGAGGCAAAGAAGCAATGGGATCTGAGGGGAGGACAGGAAGAAAAGGAAGCCTTTAAGATTGCAAAGAAGAAGGCAAAGCGGGCTGTTGCGAAGGCAAAAGCGAGGGCCATGGAGGAGGCATACGAAGATCTGGAAAGAAACCAAGATGACAGGCAACTAATAAGGATTGCGAAAGCAAAGGACAAATCACGTAAGGACATGACATCGATTAAACAGATGAAGGATGGTTCAGGAGTGGTACTTTATGATCAGGAAAAAATACTAGGAAGGTGGTTGGAATACTTTGAGGAACTACTAAATGAGGAAAATCAGAGGGAGAAGTATGAGGACGGAGAAGCAAATGAGGGAATGACTGTGATGATAAGTAGAGAAGAGGTGGAGTGGGCGATGAGGAAGATGAAAAATGGAAAGACAGTTGGTGCAGACCAAATACCAGTGGAAGCATGGAAGTGTCTGGGTGAACGGGGCATTGATGTGCTTTGGGATCTGATGAGGAAGATTTGGCAAAGGGAAAAAATACCACATGAGTGGACAAAGAGTATACTTATTCCCATATACAAGGGAAAAGGCGATATCCAAGATTGTGGAAATTATAGAGGGATAAAGTTGATGTCCCACACAATGAAGATATGGGAGAGGATCATTGAGGGTAGATTGCGTGAGGAGAGTGAAGTGTGTGAAGAACAGTTTGGATTTATGCCAGGAAGGGGAACAACGGACGCAATATTTGCACTGCGACAATTGATGGAAAGGCACAGAGAGGTGCGGGCTAACCTTCATATGACTTTTATTGACTTAGAAAAGGCTTATGATAGAGTGCCCAGGCAGGAGGTATGGAGAAGTATGAGATGTAAAGGCATACCCGAGAAGTATGTGAGAGTGGTAAAGGGGATGTATGAAGGAGTAATGACGCAAGTAAGGACCAGTGTGGGTACCACTAAAGACTTCCCAGTGAGAGTAGGGCTACACCAAGGGTCGGTTCTCAGTCCGTACCTCTTTGACCTGGTAATGGACTGTATGGTAAATGGAGTAAAGAGAGAAGCGCCATGGAGCATGATGTTTGCAGATGATGTGGTGATCTGTGAGAGAACCCAGGAGATACTTCAAGTGAGACTGGAAGAGTGGAGGAAGGTGTTGGAAGAAAGAGGAATGAGGATCAGCAGAGCGAAAACGGAATACATGAGTATGGAAGAAACACAGGGGCTAAGGGTGGACATACAAGGGGAAGAGCTGCCACGGGTAGGGAAGTTCAAATACCTGGGTTCGTACATCCAGAGTGATGGAGGACTGGAGGCGGAAATACAGCATAGGATTAATAGTGGATGGATGAATTGGAAGAAAATGAGTGGAGTGTTGTGTGATAGGAGGGTTGGCGCCAGGAGGAAAGGAAAGTTGTATAAATCTGTGGTGAGGCCTGCAATGCTGTATAGTGCAGAGACTTGGCCGATAAAGAAGGCGCAAGAGAGAAGGATGGAAGTGGCGGAAATGAGAATGCTGAGGTGGATGAGTGGAGTTACAAGGAAGGATAGAATAAAAAATGATTACATCAGAGGAACAGTTGGAGTGGGACCCTTAGGGAAGAAAATTCAAGAAGGTAGACTGAGGTGGTATGGGCACATACGTAGAAGAGGGGAGAACTATGTGGGGAGAAGGGTTGGAGACTTGGAGGTCGAGGGGCGGAGGAAGAGAGGGAGACCAGAAATGAGATGGAAGGACAAGGTGTCATGTGACTTGAGGGAAAAGGGATGGAGGAAGGAAGAAGCCCTGGATAGACAGCTGTGGAGGAGGAGGATCCGGAGTTGTAATGCCGACCCTACGTGACGTGGGAAAAGGCAAAGACAAAGAAGAAGAAGAAGATATAAACCCTGTGTATTTAATAAATTACAAAGTAAACTTCGAACCAATCACTCCATACCTTAAATTATTATTAAAAGGTTTTTAAACTGCAAACCAAGTTTCCAGTCGTATATTAAAATTAATTATTAATGAATGAAATGTTTTTTAGTGTCAAATATGTGTTAGTTACTTTTAAGCAGCCATCAAGCAGTTTAAATCGCATGCCCAGTTTACAAATATACAGTCTGCTTTTTAGCCCTATAATTAATTAAATAAAAAAATAGGTGATCGCTTTTTTTAAGAGAGCTTTTTAAATTAACCACACAATAATAAAACGATCATATTAATTATGTATTAAACATGTGTAATAATGACCTTTTAAAAATCCTATATTTTTCCTTAATTCACAGTAGATTAGAATATGCAATTTCGTGTTGGGGAGGAACTTATATTTCAAATTTGAAAACAATATTACAAATTCAGAAACATGTAGTAAGAATGATAATGAAAAAAAAAGAACTGAATCATCATTCCCTTTATTCACACATTTGCACATTTTACCTCTTAGGCATATGTATATATATAAAGTGATGAAAATTTGTTATGTAAGGAGTGGAAGTTATAAGTCAACAAACAAATATAAAACAAAATTACGTAATGCACAAGATCTAATAGTGCCAAGACCAACAAACACGTTCTTTACACAGACATATTGCTTTTTCGCACCAAAAATATACAATTCCTTGTCACTCCGAATCAAAGAACAAACTTCACTAAACACTTTTTTAAAACTCTTAAAAAATTGGCTTTTCTCTATTAACGATGTTGAAGAATTTTTAATTACAGCGGTTATTTGATGTTTGATCCCTTTCAATTTTCATATATTAATTGGTTTTCTATATTCCTCTTGATAATTTTTAACATGTAATATAAATCATAGAAATTTGTTAGAATGTGTACAGTTATATTTAGTATAATATATGTATGTGTGTATGTATGTACATGTGTGTGAGTGAGTGTGTGTGCGCGTGAGTATGTATTTATATTTTATAGTTTTATCTGTAGGCCTATATTTGTATATGTGCATGTAAGCATATTTCATGTGATGGAATTTTTTGTTTCTGATAATTATTTACTTTGGGCTTTAAATTAAATTATTTACTTGATTTTTATATAGTAGCTTGAATATATTAACATTTGTATATATGAGTTTCTTTGTAGGGAGAATCACTAATCTTAGTTTTATTATTTAATTGTAATATTTTGGTAATGAAGGTAGCTGTGACAGCAACTATGAATGTATGCCTTCAAACGGGCCAAGCCTTGAAGGTTCCCTATTTTCTCAATTAATTTTAAGTCTTTTACTCATTTATGTAGATCAGACCTGTGCATTATAGGAATAAATAATTATGTATTAATGTTATTGTAGAAATGAGTTGTTATTTATTTATGTATATGTATGTATATTAATTGAGAAAATAAATATTTATTATTATTATTATTATATATGTAATTGTTATTAATTGTGTTAATGGGAGAACTGAAATGTTTTATGCATGCGTTGCTGTTTATTTTATTTTTAACAAACCCGTATGTACTCGTATATACTTAAATGTATTGCTCATTTTTTATTGTATTAAAAATAAGTCGAATTTTATTATTAGTAAAAATAAGTACATATACGTTTTTTTTTATTTATTAGAGACAATTAATAAAAACGATCGAAATGTTACGATTTAGGGAGAATATTAAAAGTAAAAATTTAATGAAAAAAACAGAAAAAGAAGTTTCAATTATTAAACATGCAGAAATATTCGTTATAAATATCCCACCTGAGTTATAAAGTCAAACGAAACTCCGAGCTCCCTGGATATTGCTCTAAAGTTGTTGTAGCTAAAACGTTTGTTTAACTTGTAATACAGGTTTGTAGTTTGTGTTAGCCATATTCTTTGTTTGAGCGAACTCAAACATTAGATGTTGAACTATGCTCAATGAACATATAGTAGTCTGTTTAAAGTAAGTAAAATGGTTTAACAATCTCTATTTATTTATAGGCTTGTTTATTTCAATACCGTCATGCTAAATGTTATACTACTCTATAAACATACTTTAATTTAATTTAATAAAAGTTATTAAATTAAATATTTAGGTTCTGATATTTGTAAAGTTATCAAAATAAGTTATTTAAGGTTTCATAAAATACTTCATAAAATGAACTGTACTAAAAATTCTTATTTTTAAAAATATTTTCTTCAAATTTAAAATAAACTTAACTTTAATTTCCTCTTAAAAACTGGCTAGCCACTGATCGATTATTATCATAAGACATAGGAACATTGGTTTATCACTTATTTTAAGCATTAATAAAGGGGTTTATCGTCTTAGTATACAATTTTATAAATTATTACCCTATATGTATTATTCCTTGCATAGCTGATAGCATATTATGTATGGTAAGCAACAGGTTTAGCCACCAAAGCCACAGAACCCCACACCTCAAGCCCACACATCACCAACTACCACCTAGACCCCCACCACAGCACCAACGACACTTACTCTCTGCTCCACAACCGAACTTACGTGAGATCCTTAACCACCAAAACCACAGAACCCCACACCTCAAGCCCACACATCACCAAATACCACCTAGACCCCCACCACAGCACCAATGACATTTACTCTCTGCTCAACAACCGAACTTACGTGAGATCCTTAACCACCAAGGCCACAGAACCCCACACCTCAAGCCTACCAACACCAACTACCACCTAGACCCCCACCACAGCACCAACGACATTTACTCTCTGCTCCAAAACCGAGTTTACGTAAGATCCTTAACCACCAAAGCCACAGAACCCCACACATCACCAACTACCACCTAGACCCCCACCACAGCACCAACGACACTTACTCTCTGCTCCACAACCGAACTTACCTGAGATCCTTAACCACCAAAGCCACAGAACCCCACACCTCAATCCCACACATCACCAACTACCACCTAGACCCCCACCACAGCACCAACGACACTTACTCTCTGCTCCAAAACCGAGTTTACGTAAGATCCTTAACCACCAAAGCCACAGAACCCCACACCTCTGTATATTCTACATCTGCTCTATTCAGGAGAATCAAAGGAGAAAAATACACACATCCGTGAGCTTTTGAGGTAGCCACACGATCGCATGGACGGATAAAGAAAATGGGAAAATATTGAATTAAAAAATGGTATAAAGAGAGAAAGAAAGAGACCTATATAAGAAATGTTCACTTCAGGTGCTTCTCCAAGTCAGTTTCTAACATGAAACCAGCCATTTCTGCCCTAACACTTCCTGAGCGAGCAGCAAAATGGAGCACATTTTCCAAAAAATAACACTACTAGGTTCAGGTTAGGTTGAAAATAATTTAGAACCTAAAACTTTAAGGTTGGGTTTCGAACCAAATCAGCCTCCTTACTCCAATTAAAGAAGCCCCAATATGTAGCAGAAGAAATTCTCCATTCCACATTTTAAATATGTAAATGGTAAAATTTAAACAAATTGTGTCAGCTTTAATTTTTAATTAAAACAGATTTCTCCACGTTGGACTATCCTGAAAATATAAGTAAAAGCTAAAAATATTTTACCTTCTTTATGCCTCTAATTTCAGAGTTCACCTCATAGGGTTTAGGACTTTTAAAATTTGTATCCTCAAACTAATTTAAAATTGCTATTAAGTCAAATAATATGCTTTTTAACCAATTGTTATACTCCCTTAATTTGATAATTTATTTTATTGACTAAAACTATTTGATGAAACTTCCATTTTTTAACTTGGCACCGTCATAAGTCATACACCATATAAGTACTTTAAAATTATTCTTGTTTAAAGGTAGTTTAAAGGTGGCTACGTTTCGTTCGGTTGACTTATCTATTCTAAGGAACGTAGCAGATTTAAAAACATTTGTGACGACTTTCTAATTTATCTGGTGTTGACGTGTTTCAATATGAATGTCATAAAATCAAACATTTTATGACATCGGAAATGGGCAAGAATACATGATAGTGAGTGCTCCCAGTTCCCAATAGAAATTAGAAGTGAATTTATTTGAAATATTATCTATTTGGAATATTATATTGAAATTAAAATTTTCTTCACTAATTTAAAAAAATATTATAAATATTTAATAAATTATGTTTCAGATAAATATTAAAGCATATAATTTTAAATAGTATCAATTTTGAAGATTATTGTGGAATTAAAAGATTTGTCACTGCATTATAATTAATAAATTATGTTTAAAATGATTATTAAAGAATTATGTGATAAACATAAATAAAGTTTCCATTTAGTATAAATAAATTAGATCATTTATAGGTGAAAGGCCAGTGCAAAATCAAGTACGTAGCAAATGATTGTAACTGTTTTATCTTCTTTTTTACTTAAGAAATATTTTGTAAATGTAAAAAAAATAGTAACAACTAACACCATATTTTTTTACTTACCACATAACTTTAATATTACTAACTCTTTTGAGCAAGTTTGAACAGTATTTTGTTCACAAATAACCGATAAGGAAAATTAGTTCAAATTAATTTCCAGAATATTATAAAAGTTTCAGATGCCTAAAATATCCGTAGTTGATTTGCTTTGTGGTTGTCAGTTTATAAAATTTCCTCTCAAAATATCTGGAAATATCTTACAATTGGACTTTTCGTTTTTCAAAGATTTTTCTGAGAGAGAATCATGTAGCAAATGTTAGTGTTTAACAAAAAATTTTGGCGTAACCATTTTTAATATTATCGATTGTTATCTCCTTTCCTTTCTTTTTTTTACAGTTTGTCCTTTACCAATGTAACTCGGGACTAATTACTGTTACCAGGATAATCTAAAGGGGGGGGGGGGGAGATCAAAGTGTTCTAGAGATTTAAGGTGACAGATTCTGCATTTAATACTATTAATGCCTACCAGGCAACCACTCAGTAGTTGTCATAATACTACTAGAGAAGCCTAAGGTGTAGTAGCTGTGTTGTATTAGGATGTGGATATTGTTTTGGCGAGAAAACCAAACATCAACCTTGTCTGATACAAGAAAATCAGAGTAATTATTAGTTTTTTAGTTATTCTTAAGGTTTAGGCTGCTAAGGCAAAATGGCTTTTGAGCTATTAATAAATGGCCCTATTTGAATTGAAATACTACGGGATACATAGACAACACAGCTCATTCACACTCATCATACACTCATGTAATTGTTTATATTTGCCTAAAAATACGCACAAGTTTTATTGACGGCACAGAACTAATATACAAAAAAATCTCAGAAAGATTCTGAAAATAATAAACTAGCAAATATAAATTTTATATTAGGTAACCTCCACCTGGAATCAATGTCGTATATATATTATTTACTATACGTTATGGAGTTAGTCTGAGCAAAAATATATGTGTATATGTGTGTGTGTGTGTGTGTGTGGTGTGTGTGGTGTGTGTGGTGTGTGTGTGGTGTGTGTGTGTGTGTGTGTGTGTGTGTGTGTGTGTGTGTGTGTGTGTGTGTGTGTGTGTGTGTGTGTGTGTGTGTGTGTGTGTGTGTGTGTGTGTGTGTGTGTGTGTGTGTGTGTGTGTGTGTGTGTGTGTGTGTGTGTGTGTGTGTGTGTGTGTGTGTGTGTGTGTGTGTGTGTGCGTGTGTGTGTGTGTGTGTGTGTGTGTGTGTGTGTGTGTGTGTGTGTGTGTGTGTGTGTGTGTGTGTGTGTGTGTGTGTGTGTGTGTGTGTGTGTGTGTGTGTGTGTGTGTGTGTGTGTGTGTGTGTGTGTGTGTGTGTGTGTGTGTGTGTGTGTGTGTGTGTGTGTGTGTGTGTGTGTGTGTGTGTGTGTGTGTGTGTGTGTGTGTGTGTGTGTGTGTGTGTGTGTGTGTGTGTGTGTGTGTGTGTGTGTGTGTGTGTGTGTGTGTGTGTGTGTGTGTGTGTGTGTGTGTACAAATTAACCTAAAACTAAAAAAAATTTTTAGTTATATGCATATATTCTAATCCAATAATTCTTCAAAAAATACAAAGATTATTATTCAACTTATTTTTTTCCTCACCACAAAAAGAACTTCGTAATAAGCCAAAACGTAAATTATGTTTAATATTATTATATATAGCCAAGACAATATAATAAATATTCTAATTTTATATACTAGACACCAAACGTATAAATATTTTATAACGCAAGAAATAATGTAAATATCATCATTGTTTTAAAAAGGACAGTTCCCAAATGATCTCAAGTATATTGGCAACTAGGAAATTCCTTCAATTTAATGATATAATTTAGCTGATTAGCGTTATTAGCTATTTAATCTTAGTACATAAACACGATGCTGACCAATAGGGAGTTATATGAAGCTATAACATTTAATTTCAATTGCATAAAGGGATTTACTTCGAACCCACTCAGCCATATTACTATTTTCCGATTCATTGGGTAGAGATATAGGAAAAGTCAGTACATGATATCAATATTTTAATATTCTTCAAAATACTGTATGGTAATTTTCTGATAATCAATTCATGCGATAAGCTTAATATAAATGTAATATTTACCTCTTGTGTACTGTTGATTTCTTATTAAAATAATAAAAGTTTATAGTGCTTGTAATATAATTTTAATATTCTTTAGGTTTTGTAAAAATTATATACTTAATCGTTAAAAATGGATCAAATTCAATAGTCATAAAAAAATTGCTTGTAGTAATATAATGGGTACGATATTTTGGGGTGAATATTTTATAAAGTAGAAAATCTTTAACTTAAGTAATGTTTTTATGAGAATAGTGATAAGGGAACGACCATATAACTTATATTTGGTAAAATGTTATCACAAGACAAAATACATTCTATAGCTATTGTTTATTTTTATTAACTATCTTAGTACTAAATCTAATGATTTTAATTTATCTTTTCAAGAAATTTCATTTTAGACCGGTTAACGTAATATATAATTTGTAGTATTTGCAATTTAATACTTAAATTGTACATGTCTACATTTAGTAACGGACTATTTAAAAGTGAAATGCTAAAAGTAAATTCATCTCAATGTAATCTAAACGAAGCTTCATGATACAATTTACTTTTAGTTTTAAGTTGATAACCATAAAAATTTAAAGTTTACTCTTTTTTTTTTTTTTTTTTTTTTTAATGTGGCTAAGGATTTTGACTGATAAAAAAGAAATTGTAAGATCAATGTTTCTCAAGTAATGTGCTACCTAAAAGCCTAGAACATCCACTAAAAACCTTTTACTGCAAAAGCCTACAACCTCGTGCTACCCAGCCTGGAATTAAGCAATAAATACAGTATAATTAAAAATGGCACTAATAAACTAATAATGCTAAATTATAAGTAATATGTTCTTGGTAGCTACTCTAACTTATGTTATACATTAAAATGTATGATATAATTGGATATTGTATGGTTAAATAAATATAATTGATTGTTTTAACTTAATATGTCAATAATGAAATTTCATTTTAATATTTACGAAATAAAAAAAGGAATAAAATAACGATTTATTTATTTATTCATAAGCCGCCGATCGTCAAGATAACCTAAAGATATAACTCACGTCTCACATGAGTGCACATGCACTGTTATTTATGTGAAATATGTTAGAATAGCCTACATAAAGTATCTATTTATATGTATTCATTTTTTTTTTTTTTTTTAGTTAAAAAAAATAACTTTATAGTGTTTATATATAAAATTAGTGAACATTATAATCCTAGCCGACTATCATTAAAATTTAATACATTTTTAATCGTTATTGCTTTTTTATGGGAAACAATTAATCAGCAGTAATTAGCATTTGGAAACTATGCACAGATAAATTAAATGTCGAACAAAAAGAACGTAAAATCAGACAAACGTATTGGATTTAATTGAACAGTTGTCGGATTTTGTTTACCCCACGGTACAAAGCCCTTCCACTCCCCCTGCCATACAACAGTGACTTGATTGAATACATTTACGAGTTAATTTTATGGCTCGTCACACAAACTAATTGACAAGTTTTTGTCAAATTCAACTCAATAAAGAGGGAGTTTTGCTCCCTCCACTTCTAATTATATAAGATGAGTTAAAACTGATTCAACCTTATCTAATTCTATTGCCTAATTAATGTTACTCGGAAATAAAATTTAAACTCTTTTTAGGTAAATAAACAACAATGCAACAAATAATTCGTGGAGGAGTTGAAAGTAGTAACATTAAAAAAAAATAATCAGGGCCTATTTTACCAGGGGAAGTTAGGACTAAGAAGTCCTGTTTATATAATTATTCTAGATAACTACTAAACCATTGCCAATTACCGGTCAGGCAAGGAAGGAATCACTCACCAGCCACCTATCCAAGGAACAGCCACGCTCGATGTTAACTGACCCCGTTACTTTGCGATAACGTCGGAACCCTCTAGTGCAGGCCAATGGCTCTTAGAGTGTTTATATAATTTGGGGTTTAAACGTAACTGCAAAATATTTACTTTTTAACAAATATTGTATAGCTTTTCTAAGGAAATGAATCAATATTTACCAATTAGGATTAAAATAATTATTGTTTTTTAATACTAGTATTATATTAAGTCACTGAAGTTGTTCGTGTATGTTTTAATTTAAAGAACTTTACACTAAGACCCATTATTTCATATTTGAACTAAATGTATAATATGATAATCATAAATTAATCTTAATTAACGTTGGATTTTTTAACACAAATGTTGGTGTTATTGAAGTACTGTATATTGATGACTTCGGTACAACTATTGTCTTAAATTAACTAGTTTGAAAATAAATAACGAACTGTATATTTGTTAATTTGATAACCATCAACATAGATCGTATGTAGATCTCGACAAAGTGGTGTATCCTAATATTTCCTAATATATTATTCAATATTTTTGTCTCTGATGAATCATCTTCATTCTGGATCTACTTACCAATCATCAAAGAATGTTTTCACTTTACTTTTGGAATTTTAGTGTAGTAAAACTTCAGCACATTTTTGTTGTAATGCTTCTACCACTTATATAGTTCATAGTGAAAATCTGTTAAAATATAAAATACAGGACTCAAAAAGAATACAAGATCTGTTAATTTGATGTATGTTTTGTCAAATTATATCTATTTGTCTGTTAAACTAAAACTGAGAAACAATTTAAAATATTGAACTAAGGATATACAAAAATACAGTGAATCCAAAGTTATTTTGAACTAGATTGTAAAAACTAGAAGCATAATTATTTTTTTAAAGTAGAATTTGTGTGTCTCGCCAAACATTAAAATTAACGTTTTCTTATTCTGTCATTATTAAAAAATAGAAGTAAGACAATAAAATCTTTATATAATTTAGATTATGTTTTATATACACTAAAATATTCAGAACAACGATAAAAATATAATTAAATAAAAGTGAATTAATTGATATTTTATGACATTACTGTTAATATTAATCTGTATTAATTCCAAAAAATATTAGCATTCAATTATTTGGAGCAATTTTTAAAAATAAAATATGAGTCAAGTGTGCTTGAAAAACATTTGAATTTTATACTTAATATAAATTATTCTTTTTAACCTAAACTTGCTTTAAGTTGGAATTTATTTTAGAGAATTCGAAAAAATATTAAGTAGTAATTGCATATGTATTTTTGCATCAATTATCTCCAATTTTTAAAATAGGGTAATTTATTATTTATTATTGTTGTTTTATCAGACTTTTCAACAATTCAATTTGAATTAAAATGGCAAACAATATTGTATGGTTAGACATTTTCACACAAAAATATTTTTAGTGAATTCCATATCATAATTTGTTTTACACATTGTCTCCAAAAATTACTAGACTTTTTGTATTTGCTTTAAGATTCATACCAGTAAAATGAGTATACAGATTCAAATTTTATATTTAATTTGTACAAAATAAATCATAAATGGTGGTCAATAACCTAAAGATCTATTTGCTGTAAAAAGTACAGATATTATACGCATTAATATTCAATTCTATATACTCCAGCTCTTTAGGATCCACACCAACTGAATCTATAGAACCTCAAGGGCTGAATATGTACTGTAGATTAATACTCTATTGAGCTGCTGAGATTGCTCGTTGAGTTAGACTCCTTATAAATGTTGACTATTAATAACTTAGAATTGCTGTTCTAATTAGTTTTATAACTTACTTATTTCATTCTATCAATTTATATGTACATCAATTTTAAATTGCAGCACATATAATATTTTTACCTACATATTTAAACAATAATCTATACAAATAATCATTTTTTAAAACTTCTTTTTTATTTTGAAAATTTTAAGTTTCTCTCTGTTTCTATTGTTATAAAATTGAGAGGTTTTTATGGGACTTAAATGTTGAGTATTGAAATAACTATAATTATAGACATATTACGACACATATTTTATTTTTCTTTATTTTTAGTATAAAAATTATCAAGATTGGGTGATTATATTTCGAATGAGTGTAATGAGTATAGGTGAACGAATGCAGTGATTGTTACAAACTAAAACCGACTCTTAGCCTAATACAAATGAACAGCCCGTGCCTATTATAAAATTCCTTTCACAATTTGTACCTACTCTGATTGAGATCAAACTGAGAAACTTTAGTTAATGAAGATGTGCTTCAACCAAATACACTACTGACCAGTTAATAATATAGCTTATTTATTATGTGTATATACGTTCTTTCACATTTCTGTCTTTATTTAATTAAACGTCTAGTTAACAAACCAGTATACACTATAAGTTGTTTTAATCTAATTGCTACAATTTAAACTTAAGTAGTTTTTTTTTAAACAAACGATGTCTGCCATCCTTACATCAATACATTTTCTTTTGTGAGTCCGTATATTTCCAATTTGATCTATAGTACTTCAAAATAGTGCCCGTTATATCCTTTACAAATATTGTTTAATTACTCTTACGATGTTTCTGACACGTAGAAGGACTTTCTGTATCAACTATTTCTATGAAGAAATCAAAAGCCAGAGCTAAGTTACAAGTTTTCCAAGTCTTATGGAAAAGTTTTATTCTTTCAATTGTCAACCAACCTGAGGTAAAGTGGTTACAGTTTCAGGTAAAATGTGACATTAAAAAAAAAAAAAAAACTTGATCAGGTCTAATAAGCAATTATTACATGAAAACTCATACACCTTGTATTATGATTATATGTAATTGTGACTTTCAATGTTATGGCAAAATAAAAGGGAACTTGATATGTAATTATAAACTATAGTTACTGAGAAAATTAATAGAAGTTATAAATTTTGGCTTGTAGTTTAATAAATTAACATAATTAGTTTTACACTTGTATGTACAATAACAATATATAAATAAGTAGATTACGCTTAGCATATTAGGCTATAAAATTAGAACTGTTCAACATAAAATTTTTACAGTCACATTTGAAATAAATACATAAAATTAACTAACGTATTTTAATCATTTTCTTAAACTATTCTTCGATCGATAACATTTTTTTTTTTTATATTTATTTCAACGTATTTCTTAAATTTAAATATGTTCCAAGTATTTTAAATACATGGTATGTCAAAAAAGGTGTTGATATACGATTGAAATTTGTACGTGAGGAAAACGTAATGCATTTAATAGTGATTTAGGACTAACAATAAACTATTTGGGTTGTTTAAATATTCAAGTAGTGGAACTTGAACGTAAAAAATATTGAATCATTTAAACATGATTTTAATAAAAATGTTTACAATAACCTTAAAATTATAATACAAATGACTATATTCCATAAAAATATTGTGTCTGTATTTGGAAAGATCATTAAGTGCACTATGAACAGTTTCGCTGAACCATGGACAGGCCATGTTTTATTTATCTATTACTCAATATAAATATATATATATATATATATATATATATATTAATTAATATATTTATATAAATATTAATTTTTAGTTTAAATGAAAACAATCACACGGGAAAACATTTTATGTCTTATACTTTTTACTTGTTGCCTTTATACGTGTTTCACTTGTTATCCTCAGATATGAAACTCAGAAACAACTGTGTGTATTTTAAGGTTAATAAGCATGATTAAATGAGCGTAGTTATATTAAATAAATGTATTTACTATACCTTTGTAGACTGGCTTCATTTATATTAAATAATACAATCAATTATCTTAATGTTTAAAGCTATATTTTACAACTCACAAACCAACTGCATCAACGGACCTCAAGGTCTGAAGGTAGAGAGATCAAGAGATTAATAGTTCAATCAAAGTGTGATGAGAAAGCATGGATGAAACATCTTAAGTTTACACTTCTCTTGAGCTTTCCGAATGTTTTCAATACAGTTTAAAAGATTTAAGATATAACTATCTCTATATATAACATAATGCATCAAAACATTATCTGTTTTATTTTTATATTTGTAAACTTGATTTTTAATTAGAATAATTATTTTTATGGGTCATAAAGAGTTTCGTATTAGTTATGAGAAACTGTTAAAAAACATGCTTTCTTTTAAAATTTTTATTAACTAAATTCTAAATAACTAATGGGTTCAACAAAAACTAAAAATGCATTTTTTGCTTAAATTTATTAAATCTACCGATTTTCAGTGTTATTTTGAATTTCCAATTTACTACCCCCGTGAGGGTGGATGGGTCTCCCCCCGACTGAGGGTTGAGGGAGCGCATTTCGACACTATATAACTTTTGTTGTGTAGGTTATTTTACAACTTTTTTTTATACTTTCAGAAATGTGTATGCATTATAATACTTTCGGAGACGAAACCATGTAGTGGCTGAATTATTATCTGAACATTTACCAATGTAGTTTCCCAAAGTTAGTTTTTAAAACTCTCCAAGTTTTATTGGGTTTACCCTAAACATGTTTAATTAAAATAGTTCAAGGAAAGCTGCGTGTGAGGAACATGAAATTAATATTTCAATCCGGCTTTATTAAAAATTGATATTTACCGTGTTTTTATCGAAAGAGAATTAAAAAGAACATCTTGTAGCAATAATTACTTAGCTAAACAATTTATATTTACTATTAAATTTCTAATACATTTGTATTACCTTTTACTTTGATAAATATCCTTTGCTTAAATAAGTAATTATTAAATAAATATGATAATAAATTGAATAATAACTATAATTGAGTACCCTATTTATTCACATTTTATAATAATTCATAACCGATTTTGGCTCTTAGGCTGCCTTCAGAGTGTAAATAATATAACCGATAAGAAATGAACAATTATAAAAATAAAACAGATGAAAATAACATAACATATGATTAATTTTGTGTGTGGGTAAGTTGAATTTTACTTTTGATTCTTATGTTTTTTTTTAATTTCTCTAATTTTTTCATATATAAGATTTTTTTTCTTAATTCATGTATTTAATATGTTCATTATAAATGTTTGTGTATATGTGTAAATTTTATTTAGAATATATTAGTAAATTTTGAATGTAAATTTAATATAACGAACTAAGAAGATACTAAATACACAAATTACCATGAAAAATCCTATATATGAAAAAATAAGAGAAATTAAAAAAACACAAGAATCAAAAGTAAAATTCAACTTACCCACACACTAAATTAATCATATTTTATGTTATTTTCATCTGTTTTATTTTTATTATTATGTTTGTTCATTTATATAAATTATGTTATTTACACTCTAAAGATGGCCTAAGAGCCGGAACCGGGTATGTATTATTATAAAAAGTGAATAAAAGGGTACTCAATTATAGTTATTATTCAATTTACTAAACTAGTCGCCTTAACTCGTGAACTAACTTATACATTTAAATAAATACTCTTTATTATACACTGGCGTAGAAATGTAGGGAGTGTCGTCGTTTTAAAATTACTAAGTTAAAGTATATAAGGTCCAGCAATATAATAAAGGACTTTTTGCTTTATTTCACTACCACTACATTTTAATCGCAAATACGTTTATGTTAGGTTAGGTTAGGTGGCTACTAAATTGATCAAAAACTGGTAAATCCAATGATTGACTTACCGCCGAATGCACTCTCCGTGTATAAGTTCTTAGAAAGCGCTAAGATAAGGGCAGCGATATCGAATTCCTAGCGGATAAAGAAAATCACAGTAGTCGTAAAAATGATTATGGAACATTTTTAGAGCAATATAATATTTGCGGTAGTGAATTAAGGGAAACGAAAAAAAGTAGTGATATTTAATCAACGTTAAGGATCCAAAATAAACTATCCAATTACGACTAGTTTACATTGATTAGAAAAACTATTACAAATAGCAAGGCAACATACAAATATATAGTTATTGACGATATTTATGGTTGTTCAAGTTCCATGCAACTTTTATCAAGTAAATAAACTAAAATACATTTTTTTTAAATAATCTGAAAAACTTTACAAAGTGTCTGATGCTTAAACCGATTGACATGACAGCGTGTTAAGAGTTCTCTCAATACGCCTTTAAATGTCATCTAATTGGACTTCTTCTTTGTAAAATATTGTTATAGAGGATTCAGTATACAGCACTATGTTGTAATGAAGATGTTTTAAGTTTTACAAAACATCTTCATTTTAGGCTTATTATTGAGGTTTTTTACACTTATTTAATATTGGGTTATTTCATATCCCAGAAAGAAACATATTGAAAATGAAGAACAATAATTTATGTTAGAGTGTCAAGTAGGATATCTGAATTTATAGGTGTCATTACAGCCTTCAGAGTTGACTGAGCAAATGAGCATACGAAAATAATTATTAAAATAAAAATTGTGTCTTCTTTGTCTTTAAAGTGCACCAGTAAATTCTGTTTATAAAGAAATATATACAACAAAATTACCCAATTAATATTTTTTGGGGTATATTCAATATCCTATAGTAAAAATTTACACGTTTAACTCGAGTTTATTACAGTATTTAGTTCCTTATAGCACTTCTGTTTGTTAATACCTTTATTTATTTTACGGCTTCGAATTTGATAATATTTTGAATCAGGTTATAATTTATATAACGTTGATTTTTATATTTAAGAAACTATTACTTATATTCTCGATAAAGCTTCTGAATCCCGCTCGTCGAAGGGTGATGTAGGCCTATAAGTTTGCTTAGACTTGTGTGGATCAATAGCTGCAATGTAAACTTGATCTGGCATTGGCTATCCCGCTCCCTATAATTAATTTTTTATTTATTTATTTATTCATAAGACGCCGATCGTCAAGATATGGGCGAATATGGAATTCGAATGAGTGTGATGAGTGTAGATGAGATAATGTAGTCACTGTTACAAACTAAGGCTAATTAGTATAGTAGCCGAATGACAAATGAACATCTGGTGATTATCAGCTGATCTTTCTCAAAATGTATTGACTCTGATTGGGATCGAACTGAGAACTTTTAGCACATGCGATTGAACCAACTACGCTACCGACCAATTTAAACTTAAGATAACTAGATAATTAGGCAAAACCAGTCATGTGAGATGTTCTCGGGTAGCATGCAGGTTCAGCTTACGGAACTTTCCTTAATTGAAATAGAATTGTTCTACTAGTCTCAATAGTGAAAAAAACTCATAAAAATAAAATAATTTAAAAAAGAATCAATAATCCTAAAGTAATATGAAAATATAAACACTAATTATTGGTTGGTTATATTTTTAAGTGTGATGAGATTGTTTATATATATATATATATATATATATATATATATATATATATATATATATATATATAAGGTTACTATAGTATTATATACGTATATTAGTATATTTAGTAAATGTATTAGTATATAACGCAATTATAAATAGCTAGGGAGGCTAGAGAGATAAGTTAAGAAACGTAATATTTTTTCTTATCTTGTATAAATACATGTACAAAAATTAATTAAAAAAATAATATCTGTTGGTTAAATTGAAAATAATTTTATTTGTAACTACATTAGTTGAAGGATTTTTGTAAATGAATTATTATTGTCACCTGTAATATATTGTTATAAACCTAAATAGCTTTATAATCAATTTGTTTCGATTAATTTTAGCGTACAAACCAATAAATATATATAACAGCACATTTCAACTGCATAAAAATGTTCACTTCAAATGCACTTTAAATGGCTACTGAAAACTAGTAGCAACAGAAACAAGTTTTCGATAAAGCTCTTTATCGTTTAATTGGATATAAATCTGTGAAACATATCAATGTATCAACAGTTATTCATACATTTGCATTTAAAAGAAATTTATGTAATGTAAATGCTATACCTAAGATTTCTATTTTACTTTTTTGCTGTGCAGTTACATTTTCAATATAATAGTAAGTTATAAAAATCGCTTCGTGTCCATTTGATCACCCTCTAATCACTTTACGTGATAATTTTAGATATTTGAACATTTATAAATGTTATGAGTTTAAATAAGTAGTCCATCATAACATATCTGAAAAGGGAAATTAAATATTTTACATATCCCTTGTTTTGGTAAATAACAAACATGTTGTTGTAAAGTTCACTTTCTATAAACAAAGCAGTAAATTCAATATTTAGAGTCCTTACCGTGAATATGCTGGTTTTAATGGCAAGTTAATATATTGTGAATAGTTAAATAAAGATATAATACATTAAAGAGAACGACTAATCAAAATTCACTGGATTTAAATGAACACGTATCGGGTTTTTGTTCACCCCACGGTTCAAAGACCTTCCGAGCAACATGACAAAGACATTATTTAATACGTTTTCGAGTTAATTGTTCACCTCATTATACAAATTGATGAGTATGTTTATTGTAACAGAGAACTTGTTTTGTACCCTTCACTTCTATTACACAAAATGAGTTAAAATATTGCCGCTGGCTATGTATATAGATTTATTTTGTAATGTAACTTAAAATTAATGCCAGCTTAATAATCTGTAGCAGTCCAACGAGGACTCCACGAGGAATCGGTTGGTAGACCAAAGCTGCATTTGAAAATGATTTATTTATTCTGTAATATGTAATTAACATATTACAGGATAAATATTTGTGGTATAGATCAAATGTTCCTGTTTATTTATAGTTTTTTACATGTAAAAATATATTTGTTTAATTCTCCACCAGCATAAATTTATAATGAGCTTTTACGAAAATAGTTCAATGCTAAAGCCATTTCAAAATGTTTAAATATTCAAGGGGAAGTAAAAGGATCTTTTCAATACCTTTACAAAGATATACGAGGATACATTAAGCATGTTTAGTACCAATGTCACTTCTCTTTGCCTTAACAAAAAGAATACAAACCTCTACGTATGAAACATATGGAATTCCTCCTCAAATATAAAGTAATATCAACAAAATAAATAATGAAAACGTTTATAAATAATTTAATTCAAATTGGTTATGTTTACGTAAAATAAAATAACCTTTTAACATAACATCCAAACAGTTGTTTATTGACAATGCATTTGATAAAGTTATAATACATGATTTTACATAGTACCAGAACCTTATTTAATTTACGTTATCTTATAACTGTTTCTTAATTGATGTTACAACAGTTATAACAAGTTTTAGACTTGAATCGTAGTTATTTTATCATATAACCGTATTAAGTGATATTATAACAGTTATAACACGTTTTAGACTTGAATTGTAGTTATTTTAATATATAACTGTGTTAAGCGATATTACAACAGTTATAACACGTTTCAGACTTGAATGGTAGTTATTTTTGGACTAGTAACACGTTTTAGAATGGGATTTTAATTAATTTTATTTCGTGTATTACAAAACAATTACAGTTATATTACCACTAAAAAACAGTAAGACTAAAAGAAATTATAAAGTAGTAGTTTTATTCAGCTTAAGTACGTGCCCCTGTCCATAACTCACTTACTCACGATGATCGGTTAGTATTTAATAAATTATCTTAATTAAAACCTTACTTAATTACTTTTAATCGTTTCCTACTTTTAGTACTTTTTCCCTTTGGTGTTGGCCTATATTAACAATGAAAACGATTTTTCTCAAGTTTTCAGAGCGTTAAAAATTCTCAAAAATTGTCTGTAAAAAGTACCGAATTGAAGTGCTTGTTTAAAAACTTTTCATGAGAGAGGAAAGTGCCACACTTTTCCGAGTTTTACAAAACCACTAAAGCTTGGGCTCGTTTAGAACATTAGGGAAAGTGTTATCTTCTTCTCACTTTCTTTATGACGTCAGCTTAACCTTTACCACAGATGCTAACTCAAAACAATATTAAAACACTCTTCTATACATTATTTACATTTTCGTGATTTTTCAGACTGAAGCTTATATTTACAAGTTTTATCATTCGTTATAGTACAGTACTAAGCAATATATATTTGAAAACAACAAAACTTTAAACAGTGGAAAATAATAAATAATTGTAAATCTACAAAATATGAGATAAATTACATACTATAGAATAGATGATGGGAAGTTTGTTTTTATTTAATTTTTTTTACTCCAGTTAAAATTATATTAATTGGTAAACTATTATTTTGATAATTTATTATATATAATGAAATTAATTAGAAAAATAATAAATGTATATTGAGATATTTACGGATTAATTTTGAGTTCGAAAACCACAATATTCATTTGTAGTTTTCTAACTCAATCTCACAATTAATGATTAATGATTATTAACACGTAAAGTAATCTCCAGTTTTACAAAAATTTACAAATGTATTTTTGTAAGTAAAATCCTACATCTGAATGAGGACCACAGTTGGAATTTAATTTAACAAAGATATATATTTGTTAGCGTCTCATTTATCTAACAAATGTGTAAACGGACAAACCTTTACTCTTATTAATCAGAAACTTCATAAGATTGTAGTTCCAAAAGGTAATATATTTGATACATTTACTTTTCTAAGTTTTAAGTAATAATTTATTGCCTATAAGTTGTTTGATAATAAGTCAAATTTTAGACTTAATATACACTATCCTTACTTGCGTTTTACGTAAAAAATTATATTTTGGAAGAAAATTTTAACTTTTATACATGATCAGTACCAACACCCATGATTATATTAGGTATAACACGATTTGTAGGCAACTTATTTATGTAAATTAACTGGAGTTTTAGTTTTGATAAGTTGTAATATGTGATTAAATTGCTGTATTTATCAATTGACCCCTTCGTGGTTCAAGAAAAGATTTCGCAACATATGACTAAAGAGGGAAAGTTAAGCTTACTATAAAGTTTCCGACATTTCAAACATTTATCGTGGTCAGTTTCCTAAAAGCTGTCACAAAATGTCTGAAAATGCTATCTAATAAATTTTCTTTGTCTGTATAATATTTTTATGCCAGACTTTTCAGTTTTAAGGAGTCACTGTATTTACCAGAGATAAGATTGTTATCCTCTTTTGTTTTACGTTTGAAATTATTTCTTCCTTTGGCCTTCATAAAATATTTTTCAACATAACTAAATTATTTGTATTTTTGTTAATCGTGAAACAATTCTGTAAAAAAAATTACATTATTAAATGTTGGTCGGGACTTTATTTAAACCATTCTTCTTAATTTTACTTGAATATTATTAAACCATATTTAAATTAAAATATCATTTAATAATTTATAAAGCAACACTAAACAAATGTTTAAGCTGGGAAAACATTCAATTAACTTTTTCCGATATCACAGTTTACAAACCCTTCTTTATATTTCTATACAAACAGCATATATAATATATATAGGCATTAAGTTCTTTTAAGTTTATATATTTATAATGTTTTATCAGATAGCAGATTCGAAATACTTTGTTTTTGTTTGCAGTAAATGTAATTATAGTTCAAAAGAATTATTACATTAATTAGTTTATAATTTTCTAAACTTATTATGAAACTTAGCAATGATTTTTTAGAAACAGTAATATTATCTCTTATTATACTTTAAAAAGCATTAACGTTTACATTCATTAATAACTATTATTTCCAGTTATTTTTATTATTTATTACAAATAGAGGATGTATGGATTCGTCACACAAATTATTTTAAGTGTAAACTGACAATAACAAGAATGTTATTACTCATAGAAAACTATTTAGCCAACTGTATAATTTGTAGGAAACTATTATAGTTTATTTTAATTGCATAAAAGGGCTTACTTCGACTCAATTTAGCTGTTAAATTAGTTTCCGATAGATCTTTATGGTTTTATTGTGTCTAGACAGAAGAAATTAACAATATATTAGTATGTCAACATCGTTTATAATACTTCACTTTTTTAAGTAAATTTTTTAAATAGGTTTTGTTAATTTCGTTAGTGTGTTTTTACCAAAAAATTACTAAAACTTATGGTAATGTTTTAAACTAAATCAAAAAACACAGTAGTTATGACTAGTAGTTTTAACTAACATTCATTTACTTACTGCAATTAATAATACTTAATGATTTTTATGGAACAATATTTATAAACATTATAATTGTTTAGTTTCACTTATTTGTGTGCAATTGATCTTAAAAATCTAGATAAACTATTTTGTCATAACGCAATTGACATAGCTAATCTCCTTTTATATATTACGTTATTAAAAAAAAGAAAAAGTAATAATAATTTATTCTCATTTCCATAAACTAAACAAAACAGCATGGCGAATAAAGTTTTGTGGAAGTAAGTCACCAGGTAACATCATCAACGCATTTATTGTTTACTTAATATATATTAATATAGTGGCCTAGTGGCTTAAACTAAAGTGTGCAGATTACAAGCTCACTATTTATGTTATGAGTTCATATATTATGACAATTTAAGTCCTAAATGAGTTGCCTAAATTATCCACTGAATATAGTTTGGTAATCAGCCCATCGTACATAGTATATTAAAACACTCCATCCGATCCAAAAAAGTACTGGTAGTGACCCTCCCACCGAACCATAGACATACTAGTGGTACTACCCCATCCATCCACCAATACCCAGCATACACGTACATTGCACTTTAACACATATAAAGCAATATCTTCATACATCATAACTTATAATTTTAGGTTCCTACTCGTTCATTTTGCAAATGAAAATCTACAAGTATGAATTGAAAATTGAATAATTATAGGATTATATTCTATGAGATTTATTATTACTGTCAGAATTATTTGCAAAAATAACATGAATATGAGAAAAGAGAACACTTGCAATATGAACGTGAAATTAGACAAACACATTGGATTAAATTGAATAGTTGTTGGTTTTTATATGCCCACGGTACAAACGCATAAAAACCCCTTCCACTCCCACAAAATCACGACAGTGACATGATTCAATACATTTACGAGTTAACGTTGTGCCTCAAAGAACGAGTTTATTGTTACAATCAACTATACTTTCAATTCCCTAAGTACTGTCTTGTTCCCCTATCTAATGAACTAATAAGAACTAGACATAAGGGTATGACCCTTGTATTTCTTGACATTATATAAATTAGTTTTTCATTACAGAAATTTTATTAGTACAACAATATATAAAAATACAAAATATGTACCTGAGAGAGCTGTCAGAATCTACATAGTTTAAATGTATGTGTAATTATGTGTTTACAATATTACAAAATACACTACAAAGAAAATAATTCAACAGTAAATTGTAATCAGTATACAGTTTTAATAAAACTATCTATTTCTCATATAAACAAGGAAATTTATAAGGGTCCAACTATAGTGATTAGAATAAATTCTCACTATGATTCTGATATGAGTTTTAATTGTTAAAATAGGTAATAGTGCATGGGATTGTTTAAACTATTTGTTTGATGTCATCATTATTTAAGAATGCACGTAAGTTAAGCTTATGATTCTAATATTTCAATTTAGCCAATCTTTGTTAGTAAAAAAAAAAAAACATACAATTTCAATTAAGAGAGGCAGAAAAACTATGGCAAGATCACATTATTAAATAAAACCTTATTTTTAGCCAGACATTATAGTCATTTATTATTATACTTCATTACATTTCGGTGGAATAAGTATAGTAGAGGTTTTAAAATTATAATTACGATTTGTTTTGTTTAGTTATGGTTGAACATTTTAAGACTAAAGTAAACAATAAATCATTACTTTATACTTTAGTAAACGTTTGACAGCATACATTTTAAAAATACACTTTATATACATGCATGTTTCCAACAGTTTACGTGAGTCCATTATTGGACCTTTTCCGTTAATTAACTACCAATACTTTTTCCGTTGAATCACTACCACTACCTTTTTATTGTAATTACGGTTAGGCTAGGTTAGGTGGCTACTAAAGTTGATCACAAACTAGTAAATCCAATGAATGACTTATCGTTGAATGCACTCTCCGTGTTTAAGTTCTTCGAAATCAATAAGATAAGGCCAGTGATATCGCATTCCTAGAAGATAAGGAATACCACAGTGGACGTAAAAATTATTGGAGCAACAGACCACTTATCAAGCGGTAGTGAACTAACGAAAAAATGTGGAAGTGAATTAACCACAAAGATTCAAATTATTTAAAACTTTACTTTCAGGATTCCTTTCAGATTCATTGGTTGATATTGTTATGAAAACTAATACAGAAGTTGAAAGTGTATTTATTTAAGGAGACGTGTTGGTGGTGAGATGTCTGTAATTCACAGGAGAGAACTTTGTATCAGACATGTAAATCAGTATGAAATTGTAGATTCTTAAGTATTTTAACATATCTTTCATAACTATTTGTTATGCATTTAAAAATAATTTCGTAGTAAAGATCATATTAAAATATTTTTTTTAATTTTCAGGTATTCCTAAACCAATAATCTACTGACCTCTTAAAGGAATTGAACCTCTGTCTGAAGATTGGAAAAATGTTAATCAGTTTAAAGACTCCTGAGATCTCTCAGATAAACAACTGTCAATCGATTAGTCAGGGGAGTGAGTGTGTTGTGTTTTTTATTCTAGGTGGTTTTCGGTCTCATTTATACTATACTACTCCCTATTACTTATTGACATCATTATGACCACTAATGTAGAAGTGTTGATACGTTCTTAAAGTGTCATTAAGAGGACGTGATGAATGTCATCTAGAGAAGTAAGAACGTAGTAGAATTTTCTTCCTGCTGAAGATATAGAGGACACTATTGAAAATCGATTAGTTCACTTCAAGCTAATCGATAACATGCTGCAACACTTCTGGCAAAGGTGGAGTTGTGAACATTGGCAAACCCTTCAGAGTAGAAGAAAGTAGACACTGACTAAAAACAACTCTCCGAAGGAACTGTTGTTATTATCAAGAAGGATAACACATCACCCTTACAATGGTATCATTATAGGATAACACATCCAGTATCATTACTTCAATCTTTCCTGGCAATGACGGAACCGTCATAGTTTTGGAAGTTCAAACCAAAGACGGAATTCTGCGAAGACCTGTTCTCAAGCCACGTGACCTCTCTAACCAGTGAACTGTAAAATGGATAGTTGAAAATATTCTTTTTTATTGTGTTTTACAGTGTTTAAAGATTATTTGATTTAACTTTTCGTAATTTATTATTTATGTAACTTCGAAAGGGGTTTAATTTTGATATCAAAATTAAAATTCTTTAAAGTGGTGGGGGTTATGTTAAGAAATATTAAAGTAATATATATTTTCACTAAAGTTATTTCAACATACGGCTGCCCTCTATCTCTAAAATATGTTTATATTTTTCTTTTCTCACAACAATTTTTACTTCTTACTGGTTTTGTAACTAACCTTTATGTTCACACTGCTTATGCTAAACCCACTATTTAATGTGAATTTGTCATTGTTATGTAGTGTTTAATTGTTGTTTTTACATTTTAAAACCTGCTCAGTTACATAAATCTGTAATGTTATTAACTACCAACATTTATTATTTAGGTAAGTTTATAAATATACTTCAGTGTTCCTCTGTTCACCAAGCGTCTGATTTATCCCACTGGTTTCTGCCTTACATATGCTAACAAAATTACAATACTTAACAAGACCATTAAATGAATGTTAAAGGTTGGTAGAATATACATACGTACTTACAATATCATAATAAACCTAATATTTTTTTATAATTATTAAATATAATGGCATATTCTGTCTAAATCCTAGAAAATCATACCAACCGAGTTTTTACTTATGTTATAAAGTTTGCTCATTTTTCAGTAAAATAAGAATATTTACAGATTTAAATATATTCTTATTTATATCGGTACTTATTTCGTTTAATACAGTATAACATTGAACATAGTATACAAAACTACGAAAATGTTTATATTAAAAAATGAAATCACCAAAAGAACAGTTGTATTTTTTTACATTTATTTCAACGTAGATTATATCTAATAACTAATTAATAATTTAACATTCTTTCGAGAAGTAAAATAATATTTTCAAAATATATCTAAAGTTTAAAATAAACTAATGATATCCATATATATAGGGAAAAGCACTTAGTGGAGAAGTGGAAGATGGAGGGTTGAATGTGAGACATCACAGAAGTATATTAATGATTATCATAATAAAATTACATTTTCGGAGGCTTATCATTAGTTATAAATATGTTTCATGTTCCACTGGAAAAATATCAGCTGATTTCATTGTCAGAGAATGTAAATTAAATAATTTCGGCTGAAATAAATGTGGTAGTTGAAACCAACTATGTAACTATGGAATGTATACAATTTTGTAAAACTCATAAGCTACTAACATTGCAGTATCATACAGTCAATATTTTTGAAAATTAATTTCATAATTGCTAAGATAATTATCAGTTTTCAATATTTATACATTTAATTTATCGAGTAAGAACTACCTTATTTTAGATGTATGCAGTATATTAATAGATTCTAGTTATAGGGTATTTACATTGTATGCATTATGTGCTTATACCACATTGCAATATAAACACACAGTAGTGAAACTTACTCTTGAGGCTAGCGATCCTAGTGGTCGTATTGCAAAGCTGCGGCAATATATCCTCTTGGCACGAAAACGTTTGCTAAGCCACTGCTAGAATCTCTAGCTTCGCTACGATGTTTTTTATCATACTTTGCTTATACAAAAATTATTTCAATAAATACAAAAATTTTAGATTAGGACATTTTTATATGATTAATACAAACGTATAATAATTAATTATGGTTGAACTGGTTAATAAGTATATATGCTATAACTATACTTATATATGTATACATTGCAATGGGATTCTGCATTTGTTTAATTATTTTACATAATGAGGAATAAAAAAATAGTTAATTTATTTACCTAAAAATATTTTATAATATTTGAAAGGTAATAGGCTTATCAGCATAAAAGTGAATTGAATAAAAATATGGTATATCAAGTTATATTAAATATTTGGTATTTACTTACTTTACCTTTTATGATAAAGTTACAATACTAATTTACCCAACATCTGACTAGTAAATTTTTCTATTAAAAGAGAGGATAATAAAATGGTAGATGTCCCAAAAATAGTTCATTAAGAGCTTTATCAAAATGTTTGGAAATGGGAACTAATTGGATATTTATTTTTAAAAGATTGTTACGAAGGTGAAAATTGTGGATATTTTCAGAGTTTTATAAAATCCTTTGGGCGAGGGATCATTCAAAGGATTAACAATATTGGCATGTTCTTGCACTGATGTTTTTCAATGAGTTTTTCCTTTACGTCATGAATTATCGTTTAAAATTTATCGATACTTGTGATTGGTGGGTAAATCATTGCAAGAAAATGAATAATATTGAAATATTATAATACATATGTAAATAAATAAATCCTTGAAAATTCTTTTAGAAAAATATGTTACTCAAATTAAGGTTTCGTAGTAAGGTATTATAGTTGATTTAAATTGATAAAGTGATTAAATGTAGTTCCACTCAGCCGTTAAATAAAGTTTCAAATAAAGCTAATTGGTATTGGATTGAAACTCAGGACAATATCGACAAATGAATACATTATTAGTTTTCCAATGCCATTTGATTTTAAAATATTGTGATATAAACTTTATAGTTTATTGAAAAAACGTTTGTTATTTATAGTTTTTTATTTAGTCCAGTTTTGTACATAAATCGATATTAACTGACGGTACAGCTGGTTTTAATTTTTTATATTTCGTAGAAGACAGGTAGTCTGACAATTTTTAAGAAGTTTCATGTTTACGTAAACAAATCAGGTGATTTATATTATAGACTGTAATTAAATAAATAGCGATGGTTACTGGCAAAGTACGTTACTTTTTGATCGATTTAAAAACAATTCATTATAGTTTTACTTTGTGAATGCCAAAACTGACTTTGGTAATACAATACTATAACAAGTATAACCATGTTCGATTCTTAACTTTTTTGTAGTCATATTTATGCCCAGAGTATTTTTAAATTATCGTGCCTGGAATAATTTTTCTCCAAACCTGAAATGTACTATTCATTTTATGATTAACTTCACGTATATTTTATAGTGGCATAATTTACGACAGTTAGGTATGTTGATGTATGTTGTAAGTTTCCAGGTTTTAGGACCAAAAAAATGAGCATAAATGATCCGAAAAGTGTTAGAATGTGTAGTTTTACTATAACGAAAACTTTTGTGGATATACGGGGTTGGACAAGAGTCTGGAATATATTTTATAGCTTGAAAACTATTCAGGGAAAATTTAATGTAACTTTGTTGTTACGTAAATGTCATTATGAAAAACAATAATACATATTTTACCCGTTTTTTGCATAGCCAGGGAATGGCCCACAAACGACATTTTAAATGTAAGTCTACCTGGAGTCATACGTCTTTTAAACCTACTTGGAGGTTTAAAGGTCTTTTAACATTTATATAATATAAAGGTTAAAATCGGTGGTGAAAAGGTTGACTTAGTAATAAAATACAGCCTCTCAAAGAGCTAAACGACGTTTAACAGATACTTCTTAAGAACAAGAAGATAATTCTTACCCATTAATTGCAGACATAATTTAATTGGACCTTTTCTGTTAATTCATTACCACTATTTTTGTTTTGTTTCCGCTAATTCACTACCACTTGATATATATACTATTGATTTAAAAACTGTTTTCCTGTCACTTTTACGTCCACTGTGGTAGTCTTTATGCCCTAGGAATATGATATCACTAGCCTTATCTTATCACTTTCCAAGAACTTACACACGGAGAGCGCTTTCGGTGGTAATCAGTTATTGGATTTAAAAGTTTGTAATAAATTTTATTCACCATTTAACCTAATCTAACCTTGTCTAACCTAACCATAAATGCGATAGAAACGTGGTGGTAGTGAAGTAACAGAAACATTTATAATAGTGAATAACGAAAAAGATCAATTTAGTTGTTAGAATATGAGAAACTTATGTATTTAAAAAAAAGGTTTGAATGATTATAATAGTTTTCTTAACTTTTAGGGTGTACCTACAGCCGAAATAACTTTAGTAATTATTCTTATTTTTATATTTGTTAAATAACATTGTTATTTTTATAACGATTGTAAACAATCAAAAATATACTCAACAACAAGGGCCTGAAACTGGGAGAGATAAATAAATAGCCTTAAACTAAGAAATATTATTCACATGATGTAACAGTCTTTTAGTGGTTGTATTTTCTAACTGGGTCATCCATTTTTACCTCACTTTTGCACGTTTGTTCTGAAAAAAAACAAAGACCTTTATAACGAGGTAAACATTGAGGTAGGCTTACTTTTAACATTTTTAAGACACTCTTTGCGCACCATTCCTTGGATATGTGAAACACGAGAAAAATATGTTTAATTGTTGATTATTGTATCATGTACATAAATACAAAGATACATTACACTTCTTGCACTAGTTTTAAATTAATTAAATATATTTCAGACGTTTGCCTAACCTATACTAGGGGTACGACTGTTCCATACTTTATGCGACTGATTGTCAGGTTAAAATAGAAAAATAATGCAGGATAAATAGTTTCTTAACTCTATTATTTTCTGCACAATGATTTTTTTAAATAATAATTGAAACTTATCAAAACTGAAGTAATCTTAACAGACTAGATACTGGATTTTATAATGAATATGTGTTTATTTCGTATGACACAGTCTAGTTAAATTGGTTGTATGCCAAAAATTATCCGTTTTAAAATGGGGTAAAGTCTAAAAATCTTAAAGTTAAAAAAACAAACTCTTATGGATGAAAATAAGGATTACATGAAATTAGGCTCGCTTATTCTTATTAACAAAGAATGTGACTGGCCGGTATTGAAAAATAATTTTACATTTTTGTTTGATGCCTTATAGTTTTTTAGATACTTTGACCAGTTAGGTAAAGGTGTTTTGCTTTAATATTATAGATAAACAAGGACTTTCCCTTCAGTACTTAAAGTTCATAATTAGTTGGAACTCACCCTTAAAGTAAATAGAACTTAAAATCAGACAAACGTCACTGGATTTAACTGAACAGTTATCGGCTTTTTACTTACCCCATGGTACAAAGCTCTTCCACTCCCCTGCCATACGACAATTTGCTTGTTAATTTTGTGCCTCGTCACACAATTTAATTAATTGACGAGTTTATTTTCCCCATCAACGCCCTTTTTTTAATTAAATAAATTCGTGTCTTCACCTTCCACTTATAATTAAACTGAACAAATCTAAAGCGAAACTTGCTTAATCTCATCAGCCTAATTTAAAATGTCGTCTAATAAACTATTCATGTTACAAAAACACAACTTCAAATAATCCACAAAATAAATTTGAGTAGGAATAACTAGGCAGGCCAAACACATTTATTGTGAATGGATTTGCTATTCCTTTCTCAAAATTATAGGGTGAATTGTTGTGTATTTAGTGCTTAATAGTTAAAAATATAACCCTTCTTGAATTAAAGATAAAAAAGTACGCAGATCAGTAGCTTACATTGTTACTATCGTTTGAAGCTGAGCTATAAATATTACGAAAGAGAAGAAAGCATAGTTGCTCTTTCTGGATTGCACAAAGGGTTCCTTTGATGCCACCCCAAGCTATACGTTGACATTTTAGGTGTTATTAAGCCATGTCCGTGTCATGATAAGTACGTAAACTACGCTTATTCGAAGAGAAAAAACTCCTATTCATACATAAAGTGATAGCAAAAATATGTTTGTTGAAGTATGAGTCATTAAAAAAATATTATTAAACACTGTAAAGGAACATATCTTTTAAATTCCAGAATATCTTCATTCAACTCAAATTTCATTGAATTCTTTTCAATTAAGGGTACCTCAGACTCGATTGGAGAGGAAACTTTAGGAAACATAACCTAATTTGAGTGACAGTGTAACTCACTCGATTAGGGTCCAAGATAGGCAGAAGTTTGGGAAAACTGTTTGAACTGCACAATTGTGTGTAAACTTAGTAGAGCACAGTATTTTACAAACTTATGTAGACACAGCTCCTAATCGATAGAGTTCAAAGTGTTTTCTTCTTTTTTCTTTTTTCATGATTGCGTTTTTTTTTTATACGTAAAATATTCAGCGTATTCCACTAGATATTATTGTCTAATTTGAAAAATGTATCATTTAAGTTAGCTAGAATAATGTAAATGGTGACAAACTGTCGAATTTATTGGATATATAATTTTTTTTTATAGAAACTGGTAAAATACCTCCATTTTAAATGTTTCAATAAATTAGTATTTTCAAAATATAAAGAGATCACGTTCGTCGTAGAATATAAAATACAACTATACAATTAATAGTCATATATTAGTCATCTTTATCATGAGTAATATATTCATCCACATTTTTTAATCAACCAAGAAATATAACTGATTATTAGATCTTGAATTTTCTCATATATCTGTAAATTAAAAAAAAGTTTATCGTGATTCTTAGTAATAGCATTAATAACACAGCCTTTATTGGTTTTTAACTTAATAATAACTTATATATATATATATATATATATATATATATATATATATATATATATATATATATATATATATATATATATGCATAACTAGTTATATGTGACTTGTTAAGGCTCACTCTGGCCAATAAAATTGATCGTTTTATTTTGTCTAAGAAGTAACAATGAAAGTGGCATAAGCGAACTATTCTCTTTCACACTGAGATTCAAACGCAAATCTATTTCAAATTATGAATACGTGAGTTTCGACTGCACAGTACACCTACCACATAACATAGAAGCATGGAAATGGATATTTCACATTTATAACTATGTTAAGCTACATATGTTAAATTGTTAGTTCAAAACAAATGCTCTAAAATATATTTAAATGTAACACTTAAGTAGAGTAACCATATTCATAAAAAATTATTAAATAAAATATTTTTTTGTTACAAAAAAACCATATATATTCCTATATTTAATTCCTATTTAAAGGTTTTCTTGGCTTTTGGTAAAAGTAACTATCCGTTTACAAAATGTGGAGCATTAGTATAATAATAATTTTTACACCGTCTCTGCGTATATGGTTCACTAAAAAACAATGTCGTAAGGTTGTGATTATAATTTGTCACTTACATCAAAGAGGAATAGTTTGTGGTCCCTTAGTTCTCAAGAGGAATTTAAATGTTTTCATGTGTTAAATAGTTATTTTAGTATTACGGTTTCTAGTTTAAATATAGAAATATTATTAAGTTTTTAAAACTAATAGGTAAACTTTGAACTATTTTATTTATTTTCGATGCATTTTATTTTCGCATACAAACTTCAATATGTAGGGTTACAATAGTAAAAATAGAACATAGATAGCTTAATAAATATTTTTTAAGACAGTTTAATTTCAAAAAGTATTTACATATTAAATAAACCTAGCTTTAAATTACATATTTTATCGTGTGTTCATGTTGGTTTAAACATAAATAAAAATAGGAATTTATTCAGTAAGAACAATGAAATTTAGTATACGATTTTGTAGTAGGCCCTATTAATGAATTATTCAGATTTTAAAAAATTACACTATATTACACAGCCATAAAATACACTATGATTACTAGATAGCCTTTTAATACAAACAAGATTATTTTACTGACAATCCTACCAATCTGTACAGATAAGGACTGTTTAAATAGCTGGAACGGATCATTAGTCGCATACCACGAGTCAATAGCTACCTCTGGAGCCTCCATACTGGAGCTGGAGTATTGATGTACGGGCCGCCTTTGTCCGCTCACCGCCTGCAGAGATCCAAGGGGTGAACGCCGTGAATCGATTCATTAACAAACCCTAGCATAAATTTCACCAAGGGTTGACTCAAGAATGTGACCTTAGCACTTGATTTAATTAAGGGCCCAGTTTATTTGGGCCAACAAAGAAGCCTACCTTTCGAAATGTTCGGGGGTTAATTGTTTCCCTTGACTAACTCTGGCTTTCTATGACCCCAAATCAACTGATAAATACAAAAGTGCTCATTCAAGGAGTTAAATGAATTCTTTGTGGAAACTACTCTTAAATGTAAAGTGAATTACTTGGTGAGCTTTTGTAATAAATTTACATGTACTGGCCTAATATGAAGTATATTGATGAACTCCTAAAATAAAACTTGCAATAGAAGGAAAACTGCATGTACTCTTTAATACATTATAACTAATAAAAGGTTTCGTACTTTTACTTATTTTAATATAGTTTGTGCCTCCTGCTAGCTTTGTAGTTAGCATTTCTTCTTCATATGCATAAGGTCTCGGGTTGAAATCCTAGGAGGTCGAATTTAAATTTGCTTGAGGGTTTGAGGGTTACAATAATCGATAATTAAGAACATATATGTCTGATTTGAATCGACATCATCTAATGTGAAATGTCCATATACGTCTAATATTTACCTATTGTATTAAAAACATGTATGATTACAAAACGATTTTTTTAAAAACCTTTTTATTGTTTTGGTTATTCCTTATATTGCCCAAAACCCTGGTAAAATTCGGGGCTGCTATCTTATGTACGGTAGTGTTGACCGACCCACCCTCTTAGATCCCCTAACATTATCACTGTACATGTATGAGTGGGTATAAATATACGTGTAGATATTAGGAACCTCACCGCCGTCTATGTCCAGTTGGTTAAAGTCATGTCTTACCGAAAAATGGCCGGTTAAAAAAAGAGTAAGTTTTTCTTTTAAAGGGCTGGTTTTAAACCAAAGGCCGGTTTAAAAGTGGCCACTGAATAGTATCCCAGTAGAAAAGCAAACTGTTGAGCGCCATTTTTTATATGTAATGATATAAATAATTTAAGGCCAAGAGAGAACACAAACCGGTTTACAAGATGACCACCAACTGCTAAATAAACCAAACAGATTCCTTACTGATTGGAGCAGGGACATAAAGTTGATTAAGGCCAATTAAATAACATATATATGCTTTAATAAAAACTGATTCCATTTTTTTCTTTTTTTTTCTTTGGTTGTATCCTATTATTTTTATAGAAGCTAAAAGTGTAATATTATTACAGTACCGTAGCAGATTTTGTAACTAGACAATTTTGTAGTAATTAAATATTTTTCATTAATAAATTGTTAATAACTAACCTAATTAAATATGTAGATCTATTGTGTTTAAAAACAAACAGTTAAGTAGGGATTGTTCAAAATTTTCAATCAACGCGTGAAGAAACCCGTCACGACTTGGAACAACCCCATTCTATTTCAATTACTAAATATAAATTACATATAATTAATCTATATCATAATCATATCATAGGTTAATTGGGTGTAATTATACTTAATACTTGAAAAACACTTGGGTTTTACCTATACGCAATTTCATGTTGGGCTCCAAATTAGCCCTGTAAACATGACGGAAATGTCCAAACGTGTACTCCATAGTAGTTGTACTACGCCCTCAATAGGCTTTTTGCCAATAAACTGAGAAACTAACCTTTATAATACGATTAAATTATAATTAATTAATATATTAAAGTTCGATAAGGATTAAATATAAATTATTAACAACCAAAAGTCCATTCGCTCAAGCATAATAATCACACAAAGTAGGCTACTTAATTTCCAAGCGATACTTCTAATTATACTTCTAATTTGTACTTGGTAGCCTTAATGACTTAGTAAACATTGAAGTACTTTCAAAAGCTTACTATGGGCTCATATAACCAATAGTCCCCCTTATTTGGAAGAGTCAAAATAAATAAATGCTGTCACTATTTAAACCCTAAATATGGGCAGAAAGAATGGTACTTTATTTTTATATTATTCAATCCTGTAGGTGTTTTCCGATATTCAGGTATTTTTAACACTGAAATATATTTACACTCATCAAATCATAATTCTTGTTAAGCTGAACATATCTAAATTTACTTTTCCTATTAAAACTCCGTATTCTTTACGCCACAGACATCACTCTTTACTTCTTTACTCAATCCCTAAACACTCAACAATCTTTTTCAAAATCCTCTTGATCTAGAGTGGTATAACGCTTTTTAAAAGTTTACCAATTTCTTTTAGGTTTGTTTCAATCTCATATAATTTATAAAACATTAAACAATATATTTAGTTGACCTAGTTTACTATAGCGTTTTAGAATCTTTCTCAAACAGTAAATGTCAAATTACACTATATTATATACCATCCTATTAAAGAGAATATCTCGCTTAAAAATCTTGTTTTATTCTTTTAATTTCTTACTATCGTGTAAAGTTTATTTGTAACTTGGTTAATATGCAACTTGTTTTGTTAATTTTGGTCCAATAATGGAGTTGAGTTTGAAATTAGTAATAGGGGCCCTTCCTGAAAGAGGTGCACCGTCTGCACTTTCAAGTTTGGGACTGAGACATTCGTCTGACATCGGAAACGACCTCTCCCTGGGCACATTGGCACATTAGCTATCATGTTTCACTATTGTATGACCTGTACTTCCTGGCCAAGGGGACCGTAACGCCCCCGACCGTCAGGGTGTGTCCCGTGGGCGACCACCGAGACGCAGGACAGCCGCTGTCACCAAGGGCTACACGATCTGCCAAAATATAATTGTATCCCTATGTCGCAATATATATTGACGACAGTGGATATTATTTCTTCAGACTGTATACTATCACAAGAGACATGAAAATGTAACGTATTGCATTTTTCATTCCCATATGAACAAACACAAAAATAAATGAAACAAAGGCAATTTTTCTATGACCACAGTGACCTCCCTAGTGGTGGTTGTAAATAGTTTAAAACTAATTAATAATTATTTAGTAATAATAGTACGTTTATCTTTGAGGATTTAGCGAGAATAAAGTATAAACTGACAAGGTGCTTGCCCTGTCATAACAAGGGTAGGAGGAGAATCAACTACTCGACACACTAACCCGACACACATTCAGCACTGTATTGGATGCTATCTCTTTTCCCTTCTTCTCTAAGAAAAAAACATATGTACCACTCAAAGCCTAAAACTATATTAATTAAGTATCACCTAACCTGATAAATGTGTTCAGTTTTAATAATTCTGCTACCCATTCTTAATGTAGTAAAGAGTTTATTGTTACAAAAATAAAGTTCTTTGAGTTATAAGTGGTCATATCTAAGAATCTAATGATCAGAGTGGATTTTATTATGTTATAACATCACAAATTTGAAAGGTGTTATGTTGTAGTTTCTTTGTGAATAAAATATCAATATTGTTTATTTAAGCGTAATCTAAGTCCATAACAAGATGCAGATATTCAGTTCTGCAGTATGTTTAATTTTGAACTTAAGTGTAATTTTTGTATGTTTTATTGTTTAATTTAGTTTATTAGTCATCAAAACTAGCAAAGCCATCTTTTAATTCCAACCCCAGTTTTATATCTCAATTATTATTTTTTAGTAAAACGTATTCTTATTCTACTGTTAATTGCCAAGAAACCAACTTGTTTCAATCTCAAGGGAGGTAAATTGTTCTCTCCTGCAATTCTCGTGTTTCGGAAATAGGGTTAAGCCTTATTTTTCATGTTATTTGTAAGATAAAGCTCTTTGGTCCTCAATTCATCTATATAATGGCATAATGATCATAACAATTGGAATCAATAGTTTATCTAATTGTTTATGGGCAAAATACATTTAAGCCAGTTATTATAAAATAATAAACTTTATTAGCAAAATGTTTATAATTTTATTTAGATACACTATGATTGTCGTATATATTTTATGTAACATTCTAAGACTAGGCACATATTGCGATAAAAAGAAAGGATGTTACGAGTTTGTATGGTATAACCTAGTCCAGAAATGTGAGACTTCTCAATTTTCATAATTGTATTTGTATCCATTAAATAAACATGGTGTTAGATAAAAACCTAGAATTGAGTGAAGGAGCTGGGACAACCCTCAGAATTATTTATAACACACCTAAGTTTAAATTGGAATTTAAACAATGCAGTTTAAGACTAATCTTAAACTGCATTGTTTAAATTCCAAAATAATTTGCAGACACTATAATAAATGGCCTTTCGTAATTATAATAATAATAATAAAAAATCCTTTATTGCACGAACAATATAAAAAACATTGTATCGCAAACGTCAGTATTAAAATAAATTAACCTAAGGCTTTAATTTAAACAATCATCCATAACAATAAATACACACAAACATACATACAAGGAGGGCATTCACTCAAATCTACCTATAGTGCTTGAAACTCCCACAGCAGTCAACGGGATGTGTCTAGCCAATTAAGTTGGTCTCCCAGTCGTGTGCTAGGAACTCTCCCATGCTGTAAAAAGCCTGGGACAACAGTATGTCTCTCAAGTGGGTCTTAAATATTATTGAATTTGGAGCAATTTTAATTTCTTTAGGTAAGCTGTTAATTAATTTGACACCCACCTGCGAGGGCCGGTGTTGATAGACTACCGTTCTGTGTTGCCCAGTACAGTAGTCATCTCTGCCTCTAGTATTATACTTATGGAAGTCACTGCCCCTTATCAGGTTGTATTTGGACATACAATATAAAATTTTTTCTTGAATATACAAGCAAGGCAGTGTCAACAGCTTGAGTTGTTTGAACATTGGTTTGCACGACTCTCTGCTCATTAAATTTGCAATAATTCGGACTGCCTTCTTTTGTAGTCTAAGCACTCTCAAGAATTCACTTTATATACTACCTCCCCAAATCACCAGTCCATAGGTAAGGTGAGGGTAAATGAGATCATAATATGCCATCATCAGTACCTAAATAGGGCAGTATTTAGAGAGAGTCCTCAGTATGCCTGAGGATAACTTAGAGCATACACTATTAATATGGTCATTCCATGTCAATCCTCTGTCGAGGTATTTTCCAAGGAATTTAGTGGACTCCACTTCTTCTAGCACAGAGTCCGCCAGTAACACTGAGGGGCTACTTCCGAAATCAATGGGCCTCAAACAAAAGTTGATGACCTGTGATTTTGTTGAATTTGTTTTGAGGTTCAGCATATTAAAATGCTGAGCACAACTATTCAAATCAAGGTAAACGTTTAATTCTAGATTTTCTTTACAGTTTCCACTAAAGCACAGAGTCGTGTCATCAGCATATTAGACGAGTTGACCATGCTGCAGCGATTGAACCAATATTATTGACATAAATCAAAAACAAAAGTGGGCTGAGTATTAATCCCTGGGGGACGCCATAACTCAGCTGTTTGGATTTTGAAAGTTTGTTTAAAATTTGGACTTGCTGAGATCGACGGTTCAAGAATGATTTTAACCACAGGTTTGAAACACCTCTGATACCATACGTCTCAAGTTTTTGTGGTAGTATACTGTGGTCAACGCAGTCGAAAGCCTTGTAAAGGTCTAATAATACACCTAGGGTGTGCTTGCGACCTTCAATGCCCCTGACAATTTTATCGACAAGGCTCACAACTGCTTCTGTAGTCGATTTACCTTTCATAAATCCAAACTGATTTTGTGAAAGCACATTGTGTTTATCAAAAAAAGTTCATTAACCGTGACATGAAAAGTTTCTCGAAAACTTTTCTGAACACGGGTAAAATAAAAATAGGCCTGAAATTATCTATTGAATGGAGATCTCCTTTTTTAAATGTTCGTGTTACTTTTGCTGCCTTAAGAGAATTTGGAAAGGTTCAATTTAAAAATGAAAGGTTGACTAACATTGTTAATGGGCGTAAAATATGCTGATAACATTTCTTAACCAGCCACATTGTAAGATAATTTATATCATTTGATTTTTTAGAATGGAGGTGACGGATCAAAGAAGCCAGTTCGTCCTTTGTAACCAGGGCTAATGCTATGGAAGCTAGTGGATTATGACAACGAGAAGGAACTGAGGATGACTGTCCCGTTACAGGCCCTTGTTGAGCTATTGTAGAGAAGAACTGGTTGAACTCATCCACCACTCGAAGCATCAGTTACCAACTCGTCACCAATCTTTAATGATATATATGTTGTTGTGCTTTTATTTTTTTTTTAGAATTAATTATGTTCCAGGGCGTTTTGGAAACATTACGTGAGTTTAAAATTTCTCTGTTAATTTCATAGGCCTTGGCAGCGTTTATCACCTTATTGTATATTTTCTTACATTTTTAATCTTGCTGCTGACTTATTCAACAATAATATTTTTAAATAATCCATAGTAAACAAAGAAACCTAACTCTTTTATTACAGTTATTACATAAATAAATAATAACTACCTTAAACCCCTTAAATTTGGAATTTCCAGAAAATCAGACGTTCATAGTATGTCTCAAAAATCCAAAAGTTCGATTCCCGATTTCTAAAAAAATTATTTAAAAGTTGGAAATCGGTCCAAATATGCATCTCAATACATAAAGTTTATTAAAGCATGATAAACATTTAATTTTTTATCATTTAAGACAATACCTTTTCAAACTAAGTTATGTAAAATAACCGAAAATCATGATGAAATTCAACTGGAAATGTTTGAAGAAGGGCAGATATGATTTTCAGTTTTGCTGCGCATATCCAAAAAACTATTTAATTGTATGAAACATAATAGTTATAAATTCAAAGACAATTCAAAAACTGGCTGTAGTAATACATATGACCGTATCATTTCATATGTAACTAATACTAATATTTATATTAATATTTCATAAATATATAAGTTTGTTACATGTAAAACGACGAATATTGTTAGTATATCACAACAAATAATTATTTTATAATTTAGTAAATAAAAATCTGCAAAATTTTTAAAATGAGCCCGGGATTCTTATAACTAGAAAAATGTCTGTGAACAAAATGGTTAACATAAATGGAGTTTCCAACCAACAATTATATGTATTTATTTTGTTGTTTACAATAAGTATAATCCATATAAAGTCAGTGTTTGGGTTGTTTAACGACTTTACACGTTCATTGAGCTGAAATATAATGTTAGTTAGCACTATAATGTGAATAAACTAACTTTTATCTATTGGACCTTCAATTATTGACGTTTATGACTAAGTAAAACAATAATATAAAGATAAAATTATATGTTTTAAGCCTTTATATAGCATTCATTTTATTTATAGACACTTTTCTGGCCATGGGACAGAGAAATTAAGTACAAAATGCTCCCTTGAACTAGGCTAGATATCATTGTGTGAAAATTTAACATATTTCAAGGTCTAGCCTTCATGGGAGTAGCTGGGTAGGTCAGTTTAAATAGATCTCGTAAGGGATGAAGTAACTGCTTTGTTTTTTTTTGTTTGTTTTTTTTTTTTTTTTTTTTTTGTACAAATATATCTGCTCTTGTTTCTGTAAGCTGACAAGAATTACACTTTGGATCCTAGAATAATTAACAGTTTTATTTGATGACTGAATTTCAGTTGTAAAGTAAGGAGAAACTGTTTAATTAACCTCTTTCAACTATTAATTATTGAAAATTTGTTTATTTATCAAAATATTTTTAATTTTTTTTTTTAATTGTGTATAAAATAGAAAACAAAAGAGTTATAACTTTATAGATTGGTTGTTATTTTTACAGTTTCATTGTAGTAATAAATGAACTAGTTACAAACAAGATCGTACTTGTGATCTCACAAAGGTAATTAATTACGTTTGTTCTAACTAAATGTGAGATCCAAAAACGATTAAGTTAAAGTCTTAACTGGTAAATTATGTTTAATTAACCAGTGGTTCGTTTAATGGACGATTAAAAAGCATGGGAGACGACAGGCAGTTTTATTTCCTCTACAGGCCTGACCCACTGAGCCATATTCTTTTTTGGACATTTAATGTCTCTTTGTTAAATAAGATACGAGTACAACTAAACTCTTTTATTTATAAATATGTATTTATTTATCTGTTTGTTCGTAAGATGCAAATCGTCAAAATATGGTCAAATATGAATTTGAAACTGGTGTGAGTGTTGATTAGCGAATGTAGTCATTGTTACAAACAAAAAAACCGTCAATTTTTTAGAAAATGTCATTAATTAATAGCTCAATGACATATGATCAGTCGGTGGTTATCAGCTGATCCCATTAAAAAGTGCTGGACTCTGATTTGGATCGAACTGAGAACCTTTAGGCTATGAAGTTTAACGTAGGGATTAAGCAACTACGTTACCCACATAAATATGGATCGGTCTAGGATATAAATTATTTACTTCTATAAAAATTATCAATTAAATATAGCAGAATTTATCAACAGGAAGTACAATGTAGGTAACGTAATGCCACCAATGTGTTAGCACATAACAATCTATACTAGCCAATTACTGAACATTAGCACTTATATTTGTGTTGCCTGTAGTGAACTATTTTACCATTATTTAGCATAATTTAAAGACTCCTTTTTATTTTGCTCAGTCCTCCTAAATTTATTCATATGTTCGTAAATAGATTCATATGTGGTATGCCTTTCATAGGGATCATTTAGATTGTATATAGTAGCTGTTATTTGTGACAGCCCTGCAACCAGCACTTATGTTAATGGTTGTTGAGCTTAAGCTCTGATGTGGATGTTGAAAACCCCCCTTCTATGCCAGGGGTCTGGGATATTTGTGTATGATGTATCTTGCAGCATTGTTTTATGAAACTAAGACGTAGTTAGCGTTCGTTTAGGCTGGTCCCAGGGATATAGTATGAGTTTGGTGTTTTTATATCGAGGGATTTTTAACGAGTCATTACGTTGTTGCTTTTAGTTGAAAATATAAGTGGCTAGTATGTATTTTGAGTACGAGATAGTCTAAATTATAAGGACCATATAATGAGTACAATTTTTTATTCATGCAAATAAATTTTACAGACAATAACATTTAAATTATATATATACCTTATTTGTTAGTTAGTTTTAATCACAGTGAGTATTTACCTATCAATATGATTTTCACTAGTTATCCTAGAGTAACATTAATTGATGTTTAAATATAGCTCACAAACAAGATTTAAGAAAATAAATACCATATGTTTATTGGTATTTACAGAAGCATACGTTCATGGATAGTTGTATTTGTTTGTAGCTTGTTATTTTTGTATTATATTTTATTGTAATACTGCACTAAGCATTTGGGTTTGGTCAGTTAAAACGAACCATTTTCTGAACATTTTCTGAATGGTCCTGAAGTTACTGGTATACAATTTGTCTCTTTATGTTTAATATATTATTATATAAAGTTTTATAAAATTTTCTGAGAAATAAATATGGTAAATTAATACAATACCTATGAAAAACTGATTCTATTGAAGAAGTTTACTAATACAATAATATTATTTTAATAATATTTTCGAGTAAATTATCTCAAACTAAAGTCAAAATAAACTTAAAATGTCCATTCAAGAGAAATAGAATAAGGATATAATTTCAGAGGAGGAAGTCAATCTATAAATAAAAAGTTCGCTGTGATGTTATCATTCAATAAAGGTTCAACCCCATCGGAAAGGGGATCACTACCACCCAGCTTGTTCCCACATTTATCTGGTTACCTTTCCACATTTCGACTTTTCATCCAATAACTCCAGTGGAAACTCTTATCTCCCTACTATATATTTTATAACTAAATGCCTTTTCGAGCATTCTGTTATATTAAGAAAATTTTTTTCCTCCTGAATATTAACATTAAAAAGTAGAGGTCACATCTTAAAAGTAACATTATAAGATAATATTATTTTATGGTAAAAACGTATTATACAGTAAAAAAATATGAATTAAAACTGTTCTTAATATAATAAGTAAGGAAAAACTAGTCTCCGTGCTATAAGAGAACAAATGCTTTATATAATATATTATTAGATTATTTATTTAAATATGACCTAAAAAAATATAGATTCGCCGGAAAATATAAATTGTAGTCATGGCACCAGTCAATCGAGACTAATATATAAGTATCTTATTTGTTTATTATTACTTTTAGACGATGCGGATTTTTTTTATTCACTGAGAACCCGTTGAAAAATGTATCCATCCACTTATTAACATGTATAAATACTAATATAACCAATGTATAAAATATATTTAAAATGTTTTATATTCCATTAAATACTTATTGGTTTCACTGTTCTGGTTATTTAGTGTTGTATCTTAGTAGTAATAAATATGATTTTTTACATTCTTAATTTTGGTTTTGTAAAGCATTTGTCTTTCCTTTGTATAAAAAATCATTTAATAATTTAATATTATGTATTTCCCATGATTAGCTGTAATATGACTATTCATGGATTACAGAAATCTACCACAGTGACCAACTTTCTAAATAAATATGCAATAAAAATTCATTTACAGAAAACGTAACGTTAGATTGAACGTACTTGAGCGTGTGCAAAAACAAATAGTAAAGGTTGAAACAATCCAAAATAACAAATACAATTTTTAGAATACAAATACAAGAATGAAAATGTTTTGCCAACGGTATTGATTAAGTAAATTAAAACCTTAAGAAACTTAGAGCATTCTCTATATCTTAAGCCCTAAGTTACTATTGAAACACTAAGGTATACAATAATATAAAACATTATTTCGGGCATATTATTTCAGTTTACATAATAAAACCCAGTAAAAGTGAACTTCACACAAAACAAATATACTGCAATATAAGCACAAAATGCACATATACAACAGTAAAAGTACAAATTGCACAAATATACTACAATATAAGCATAACATTTACAAATATACTACATTATAAGCACAAAATGCACATATATAAAACAGTATAATTACAACATGTATAAATATACAACAATATAAGTACGAAATGCATAAATTCAAAAAGTATCAAATTCATGAAACCACGTTTACCTTCCTCTGACCACAGGGATTCACAAAACAATCAAGTCATCTTCCAACTTCTTCCAATAGTAGAGTGATTTCAAGGAATCACCACGTTGGTGTAATGAAGTACACCAGTGTGGTTGTTCTGTTCTGAACAGAAGAGTTAAACGTGGTTTGGTGAGACCTAATTATCACCTTATTAGGCCTCTTTGTAAATGTTGTACTTATATTGTAATATGTTTCTGAATTTTTTGCTGTTATTGTAGTATTATTGTGCATTTTGTACTTATATTACAGTATATTTGTGTATATTCTGATTATATTGTAATATATTTGTGTTATGTGACGTTTACTTGTCTAACAACACGTATTATGCTAAATAAAAAAATAACTATAAAACTGTCTTCGATGATATTATATGAAATATTACATAACGCACTTCAAAATGTTTAATTTGGGATTGAAAATAATATACCAGCAGTTAAGTACAAAACTAAATTGGACTCGTGACGGTGGCAGGCTACTTATCTATAATTCATGAAGAGCCCTTCTGATCAGTTTCATCACTGAGCGACGTACCTTCAAGGGCAAAATTGACACGAGCCTGTATAGGCCTTTGGTAATATGTTATATTTTTAAAGTTTTATGGGTTTTATCCAGGATATGTTCAGGAGGAATAATAGGATCATATGGTAAAGACATGATTGTACAGTTAGGATTAAGAACATATAATTTTTATGGAACTGAAAATATAAATTAATACTAATAAGAAAATAGCATGATATGCGTATTATTTTTTATATATTTATTTATTTTTATTTAAATCAAAACATCACTCGCCAGTACACATGGACCTACAAGCCTGTGCGTGAACTTTATTCAACGAGTGAAGTACAAACTGTTGGCTCAGTAGGGATTCGAACCTTGGCCATTGCCCTCCGCAGTCCGAAGTCTTAACAACTGAGCCACCACGCCGAAATACATCTATATTAAGAATATGTGAAGTGTTCTTTGTCAACGCAACTCCTCCCTTATTTTTTTTACTAATTTAAACGGTCGAAGAGTAAAAAAAATAAATATTTATAAAATATTAACAGCTGTTTGAATGTAAATAATTATGTTTACAATATTCAGAATGTCATAAATATTTTTTATGTTAGAGAGAAAGAGAGAGAGAGAGAGAGAGAGAGAGAGAGAGAGAGAGAGAGAGAGAGAGAGAGAGAGAGAGAGAGAGAGAGAGAGAGAGAGAGAGAGAGAGAGTGAGAGATTCAAATTAAAATTCAAATATTTTATTGCCAGGAACATTACAATAAATGCATAGCAATTGTCAAGACTATACTAACTATAAATTTTACCATATACACCACAATAACACCTCAGTCATACATACATTGTATCTTCCATTTACTCATGCCAATTCCCCCCCCCCCCCCAGCATCGGTTGTAAGTCCTTAATTATGTGGTCTCCCAGTCATATGCCATAAACTCATCACAGGTATAGAACGCCTGTGACGCTAAACAGCGTTTGAGACGAGTTTTTAACACCTTGGGCGTTGGGGCATTTCTAATTGAATCTGGCAACTTGTTAACAAATCGGACACCCGCGTATAAGGGCAAGCGTTCGTGAACTACCGTCCTGTGTCAATTTTATTTGCCCTATGTTAGTTTTCGATAATTTCTCAATTATTTCTTCAATCTTGTTGGCCCTTAGGTTTCTTACAGGTTTTTAGCTTGCATGTCCCTATATTTAGTTTTTTTCAACTCTTTATTTGCTGTGTAGTAAATATAGGGTGTCACAATAAGTAAGTCTTGGCTAGTTATTTTCGGATCCTACACCTAATTTAGAGCGTGAAATAAGTGGTAAATATGTTTTGAATTCTGCTCCGTTTGGTTTCCTTCTGTTTGTGTGTGATTTTTTATTTTTATTTACAAGCAAATTAATAATTTAAGAATTATTTTATAGAGTGCTTTATGGTTCTATATGAATAAGTAAACCCTTTACAACGACTTTTGTAGGTAAATGGCATTAGTGATATATCTCTACCCTTTGTTTAAGCTCAATGCATGCTAAATATTACTCTGTCACCGATAGTTCAGTGTTATATTAAAATGTCATTACTTTCTACATTGCTAAATAAAAGTCGTCTGTATCTTATTAGATAATTTTAGAAAATAAGCAATGTATAGAATATTTCCAACACTACTACCTAATAGTATTTCAAAGGTTCCTTAATTCATAATAGTTTTCGGAATCATAAGATTTATGAGTATTTATTCAGACTGTTTTGTAGGCCGTTAAAAGCTTAGAAGCTTATAACTTCAAGAGAAGTTATATAAAGTTTAAATTTCATGTAGAAGTAAAGTTTACGAAGCAATCTTCCTTACAACCAACTCAGTTTGTGTATTCTCTACTTGAAAGTTCGAAGCTGTTAGGTGTAAAATAAGAGGTCTAAAAATGTTTTATTTAAACTTTATAATTCTAAAAATCTTGAAAAAAAGTATTTAAGTTGTGTAGAATAATGTATTACTCCTATATTGATAATAATTTAAGAACAAGATAGTTTAAATAAGCGTATATAAGAAATGCAAAATACTTGTTGACTTTTCTTTCACTAGTTAGATTGAATATTTGTTCCATTGGAATTGAGATGACTGCAGCGTACTTAATGTATTTTTAAGTACATCTGTAAAAAGTTGATCTGTAAAAAACCCGTATATGAAAATCATTTTATTGGAGTGTATAATTTTAAAATATAAAAACACGTTAACATTCTAGTAATACTAATTTTTATTTGATGGATCTTTTGGACATTTATTTTTCATTATTCGTTGTATGTAGTGTCTGACCCTTATACGTGTATGGTTAGTTGGGTCCTGAGTAGCAGGAGGGTCATTAACAATTTATGTGTATGGATGGGTGGGAGAGTTAACGGTTAACCACTATATTAAACCTATCGTAGGGGTGGCAGTTATAAAATCCCTTTCAGTTCCAACATGACTCGTACCCTTACAATGAGGTATAAGTGTACAATCAACCTATGACTCATCAATCAGAAATGGTTAAGTTTATTATAAATAAGTAGCTGTAGTACCCTTAGAAAACGTGTCTCAATAACAAGTTTTCCAGCACCTACGATTGAGGCTACCTTAGTTATAGAATATAAATATATCACTAAAATGATTGTTAAGGATGCACTATAAAAAATAAATGTTTAATCAAGGATAAGTATTTGTGCTAAGAACAGTTCTAAACTAGTGTAAACCTACTTTACAACAGATCAAGTTCACTACTGCAGTTTCCTATTTAGGTATGAAATAATAGAATAAAATATATGTAAATCTATGATTACATTGTTACTAAATTGTCAAGCACGTTGAAATATTAAAATAAATAAATAAATAAAAAATAACCAGTAAATTTGAATATAAACTAGAATACAGTGTCTGTTTATTTTTCTCGTTACAATAACGAGTACAATCGTTAGTGGTGACTGCTGAAATGTTAACGCGTTGACGAGGCGACAGACGAGAGCTCTTTATTGTTTATTTGTCACTCCTTACACTTAGTAAAAAAATACTGCCATCCTGAACTGTGAATTACTTTCTGCGATTGTTTAGAGTTTTTAAAATTGTTTCAACACATTTTTTCCAAAAAAAATATTTTCTTAATTAATGTTCTTTATTTATAACTTACGTTAGAAATTTTTCATTTCTTCGCTCACACTACTCTTTCAGCTACTTCACTACCTCTATTTTATTATCGCAATTATAGTAAGTTAGGTTAAGTGGCTACTTACAGTGGAATACAACTTGTAAATCCAAAGATTGACTTACCATCGATGCGCTTTTCGTGTGCATGTTCTTGGAAAGCGATAAGATAAGGCTAGCGATGTCGGATTCCTTATCGGCCAGCAGATAAGGAATACCACAGTGGACGCAAAAATTAATGGGGAACATTTTTTAGAACAATATAATATTTATCAAGTGGTAGTGAACTAACGGATTAAAAACGTAGAAGTGGTGAAATCCCTTACCTTAAATATAGTGTTTTTTAACTATGCCTCCATTGGGATATAGTCTACTAAATCCATTTGTTTTAAAGGATTTTATATATGTTGGCAACCTTTTACATATGGGAAACTAGGATTCCCCAATATCTTGACTAACTAAGTTATTTTTGGAGTGGAACACCCAATATTTTATGGTGGTTTCATTTAGTAAATATAATTTTAAGAATGTTTGTATCATTGGGCTATTCTTTACATACCGAACCATGAACCAGTTACATAGATCCCAAGGATTAATAGGTAGGCCCAGGCCTATATGTTATAGGTGGGCTAGTTGACCACAACTATCATAGCCAGCTGTTAATTAGAATTATACCATTGTTGGTATATAAACAATTATAAACCTATAATCTTTCAGTCTGTTAACAATTGATCTTCACTTTGCCCAAAAACTCTACATTAACTAACATAGTTGATTTTTATCGTTTTATTGTTTTCCAATAAGGCTTCTTAAAGCGAATGTTTTAGTACACGTCTATTAGATACCTGTCTTGGTATGCGATAGCTTCTATAGTACAATTCTTTCTACAATTCTACACAATTTATGTTACTTAAAAATACTAGTCAACCATGTCAATTTTTCTCATTTCCATATAGCAAAAACACTAAAAATCAATAAATCCAAAAAAATATACCAAGTTAGGTAATGCATAATAACTATAACAATGAACAGTAATTGTTGACAGACTAAAAGTTTATTGATTAATGATAGTTTTATTTTCCAACAAATACACGATATTGATTTATTAACAGATGGTAGATATGCACTTATATCAGATATGCCTGGGCCTAACTGTATTTTATTAAACTTTGAGTTCTGTGTAACTCTTATATGGTTGGGTATATAGCAGATTACCAAAGTATACAATTCTTAAAATATATTAAATTTCCGAAGCAACATATTGGTATAAATACCGACACACCATTGGGTATTTAGTTATAAAAAATGTAGTTCGCCACCACATTGGGAAATAGCTACATTTCTGAAAATATTCACATTTTTTATAATTTCCTCAGAACTTCAGTTAGAAATTTATATTTTATAGAATCAAGATAGCGGCAAAGTTAAGTTAAAAAGAAAAAACTAACAACCAGTATAGATATGATTAAATTTTATACTATACGTACATTGTGTATTTAAATTTCTTTAAGTTTTTAACTGATATTTAGCAAATTGTGTTGTTTTAAAAAATAATAAATTAAAATTGATGTTATTCTATGATTTATTACTTCCAATTTAAACATTGATAATTGAACATTTTGTAATGATTAGCTTTAATTAGTTTATAATAGTAGTATGTAAGAGTACAATTTGGTCATTAAATAATTGAAAGGCCAAGAAACGAGCAACCGAAATAAACTCCATTTTTAGAAACTCCAAAAGAAAATTCATAACGTTTTATCTTGTAAGTAAATAGAATGTTGCGAATGCAAAATTATAGCTGGTGTTTGAATATAAAATAAAAAGTAGTTTATTTCTTAATTTTCAATCCATAATATAACCATTTTTATAGTTTAATGTCATTAATTTAATTTACAATTTCATAGTTATTTAATGTAACATGAACAACCACAAAGAACACAATGATCCCAATAACGAGAGGAACGATATAGGAAGGTAGTCAACGTATGGGAAATTGGCTATATATAATCTTGATCCAAACACATTAGGCGCCCCCACGGGCACTCTTTGTGACACCACACCGTCTCATCTGGCGCACAGTTGAAGAAACCGTGCGATAAGAACGGACAGATTTATAGCACTGTTTTGATATTATGATTGATATCACCAGTTGTCTTTTGAAAGCCTTTCCATGATCTATAGAGGCAATTAGTGTGTAAATGAGGTGTGAACTGATTGGCTGATCGTTTAGCGTTCAATAAAAGGAAATTATTTTTTGATTCCCTCTAAAATTGTAACAAATATAACACTGAAAGCCAAAACCGTTCGAATACATTGTTCGTGAATATTCATATCTTAGGCCAGTAGAAAAGATACAACGATAACTTAATTTTAATGTAATTTTTTTATAATTGCAGCTCAGATAACAATCAATGAGATTTCTTTTATTTATTTAACCAAGTTGTTCAGGTTCCATTTTTGACCTGCCCATTCCAAATGTCAACCCGAAATATTCCTCAGATTTCCCTGTGCTTTTAAGTTTTTACTATTGCACTAGGCTAAATAAAGTGTTTTGTAATTTTGAGATTTTGAAACACTTTATTCAAGTTGGTGCTTATCATCGACTGCTCTTTGATGTATAATGACATAAATCATACGGGGAGGGGTGCACGCTATAGTCGTATTGACGACTTTCATACGCTTTGCACTGAATTTGTCTCTGATTATAAGCCAACCCTCTGTAATTCACAGGTGGAATTATGCAGAATATCATTGGGCTGTAGCTCACAGATTTACATACCACTTTCATCCTTATTCTCTTTGTAGTGCACTCTGTAATCAACATGGAAACGGTCAGGAATGTACATTTATTACTAAAAGTCTACCGTGTGGATAACATGTATGAAAAATTACTTAAATTAAAATTTATAGGTTTTTCAGCATACTTGTTTGTTTTATTATTTGTTTTATTTTAATTGTTTTGATAAATCTTATTAATATTGCTTGTTTATTTATCGTTTTTGTGCTATTATAAAATGTCTATTTACTTTAATATTGTTGATATTAGGAATGAGTTTTAGATTGTTGTTCATGCCTATACTTTTCTTAGAAAACACATATTAATTAATTCTTTTTTTATTGTTTTACTCGTTTTGAATTTTGATTATTGCTATATTATTAGACTTACATTATAGTTATTAATTTTCGTTCTTTGATTGGCTACTTTTGCTATAAGTTGTTCATATTAGATTTCACCTTAGTATTAAATTCTAGTAAAATTTTGTTTTTCCATACACTTACATGGTTATAGATTTGTTGTAGACTTAACTTTTTAGATATGAAGCAAAATTACTGAACAATTTAAAATTTTATAAGGCTACCTTTAATTTATGTTTATACATGCTATTATTTATTGAACAACATGGTGTTAATCGTAGAAAGAATAAATGGATTAGCTGATAAATCCTTGATATGCAGTGTGAAAAGTATCTACGTTAACACGATAGTAGAAAGCAAACATTTATCATTTCGAGGTACGAACAAATATATTATTTTTCCCTTAAACATTATGAAATGGTGTTTTATGAAAATTACCAAATTCTAATAAAAAACTCACGAATGAGGATTTTTAATATTTCTTTTGTACTCGATGAGCATAATGTTCTTTCCGAAAAATGAGAGTGAAAATAAATAATTGTTTTGAGATATTATGACAAAAATTGACAGATTTTTCCATGTCTTGTTACTGATTTTTATTTTTATAATTTTATTGAGAACATTGTAAATTCATCAACAATATTTTAAAAAATGATACTTTCCTATCCATTAACAATGAAAGACAATCTTCTCTCTCAATCAAGTCATAAAATTCCTATAAATCCTTAGCAATAAACTCTAAGAGTTTTGGGCTATTTAAACAGTATTAATTAAACGGGTTAACTTACACGCTGATTATAAAACAGGGTTTTAATATCCCTCCACAAGTTTCCAGTTTATATTTATTATATAAGTGTTCCGAGGCTAATTGGATTTTACTAGATTTCCTTTGTTGAATGCATGCAGCTGATAGAACTATCGTCGAGGCTTATAGCGTTACTAAGTGTATTACTGGCAATAGTAACTGCTCCTAATGGCCTTTTCGTGTCCGTTGGATGTCGACTTACTTTATTTCATATCTTTTACTGCATTCAATTATGCATTGGTTAAGTTAAACTGATAAATTTGTTATCAGACTTTATGAGTATATGAATAAATAAACAGCTTAATATTTATAACGAATAATAAACACTTTTATACAAAATTTAATAACACATTAACCTATCAAATGCTAAACAATTTTAACCATCAGAAGTTCTTAGAATTTCCAAGTTCAAAGTGTTATACTTCGTACACAGATAAATCTTGTAATCAATATCTGAATCTCGAAGCAAAGTTTCTAAAAATCTATCTTAGTGTTCTAAATATAATTATTTTTATTTAAGAACATAATATTTAGATCAATGATGTAAACTAAAAATTTCAATTGGCATCATGATAAACAAAAAAATCTCCAAATCTAGTTCTTGATATTCAATAACAATTAGATGGAACCACCCACCCACTGTCCCTACTGTTGACTTAATTAACCCCATCCGTTATACTTAGTTATATATTTAAGAGGCCTACATGGTTACGTAAAATTGGCAATAATGACACTAGCTATATTTTGTTATTGCAATATGTAAAGTACGTTTTTTAATGAAAATATATTAAACACTTTTACGTTTTAATATTTTATTATAATTAAAGCTCGTTTTATTTAACGATGAGGCATATATTAAATAGTATAAAGATAGTTTTTTGATACTTCTATTTATATTCAAATCAGCCTTGAATTCGGTCGTACTTAGTACCTTTTACAATTTATACGACATTTACTTTAAAGTTTTCAAACGTATTCTAAATAATTTTGGTAAAAATGATACCCCTATTTAACATTGGATTCATCAGTTTAAATCGTTTTTACCTCTAGTTATCAAACTTAGTATATGAATAATCAGCATTCTAACAAAGTAAGAAGCCGGTCTTTTTGTTAGTCATTTTCGTTTATTAAAAAAAAAAAAAAAAATGAAATCACCTGAAACTTTTACGCCTATGACTTCGTTTGATTTATTTGACTTGATTACCATTCTCACCATTTATATAGACTGTATTTTCTGATGAAAGAATCAAATGATTCAATGGAAATCTTTACTACTAAAAAGTTACATAATTTATGATCTTGAATATTATATAATATTGTTGCATAATGGAAAATATTATGTGAATATAATAAAGCAAGGAGTTACTATTGTTATTACTATCACAACTATTTTGTGCCACTGTGCAGGCTTGTTGAAGAACACATGTGAGAGGTTTATGCAAGTACATCCATTACACAAAAGGGAAGACGACGCTGACTTAGGGGTGGTACGATATACAATACAATTAAACGTAACAAAACACAAATTTATTACAGTACAAGTGGAATATATAAAAAAGATGGTGATCGATTTGGTTAAACACCGATAACCTCCATAGTTGTCCAATATTCATCATTAAGACATCAATCGTAGAGATATTGGTAAACATGAGGAGTGAATGAGTGTTGGTGAACGAGTGTTAGTCATTATTACTAACTGAAATAAACTGTTCCTTAGAAATATTGGGTTTCTATTATTACTAGGTCAATAGCCAGGGCAATCAAGATACCTACATCTTTATGTGGAATCCGAGGTATGTATCGGTCTGATTTTTAACTAACTGACAAGGCAGATACTCAGTTCTTTTCCCTACACAACACTCGGACCCTGACTGCCACCCAACATGGACGCGCCAGACTTCTCTATTAGTGTCCACGTGATGGCAAACATTGAGTGGGTGTCGTGTCTGTACTAAGAGGACCGATTATTGAACCTATCGCCTACAATGCCCGCAGTATTTGTCCCAAAGTAGTTAGGTTACGGCACTGCACCACTAGTAAAAGTTTCATTCCTTTGTGAATCCCTCTGGTCTGAGAAAGTGAACGTGGTTTACCGATATTGATCACCACAAATTATTATATTTTTCCTAAAAATTTTTAAATATTTCTTTGACGTTCATTTGTATATTTTAACTCTACAAAACTGTTTTTTTTCACATCATAATATAATTGCATTTTTCCAATTCAAACATAAAGGTAACATAATGACTTAATACATATATTTAGTAAATAGTTTTAAAATTATTGTAAAGAAATACAAATCTATAGATTGTCTTGAAAAAATAACAACTTAAAATTCATTAAATAAGGCTAATATGTTAGTCAAGTTGTCTAAAATTGCAATTAATGTATTATTTAATTATAAATATGTTTTATGATTAATTATCAATAATTGTATTTATATTTTAATTTGTAAATCCTATCTGGGTTTAGTTATAGTATTCCTTTTTGGGTTTGTGCTGTGGGTTTGCGGATAATTCTTTTCGCGATTGATTTTTTTTGCTCTTACCTAATTCAATGGAAACTTTTAATATGTTTGAATTGAAATACAATCATTTAAACCCTATCATAATCTTATAGGGCTTCCCATCACAGTATGCCATCAAACATGTATTTCAGTGTACCCCTTAAATATCTATTATCAAAAGATGATAAGAGCAATATTGTTATTAGAAGTAATATATCTAAATAGGTTTGGGCAAAATTGTGCAATATAAAACTATTAAAAGAAATGCAATGCAACTTGTTAGTTATGCACACGTTCTTATACCAAACACTTGGATATATTTTACTCGTTTTTCACATAGCCAGGGGATGGTTCACGAAGAAAATCTTAAAAATGTTAAAAATAAGCTTACCTCGAGCTATACGTTATTTTAAAGGTCTTTGTTTTTAAAATACACAAGTACAAATCTGAGGTCTAAAGGATGACCCAGTCAGAAAATACAGCATCTCAAAAAATTCATTGTTATTTGACTGATACTTTTAAAGAACAAGAATAAGATAGTTATTATCCATTGCTTACAGCCATGATTTGATAACGGTAGTATATCTGTCTAAAGCTATATATTTAAATTATACTGTTATTTATTTATGCCTGTTTGAGGACCCTGTTATTTATTGTTTACAATTGCAATGAAACACTGTTATTTCAAGACCTATGTTATTTAACAAAAATGAAAATAAGAAAAACCATTAAAAAAATTATTTTAACGGTAGGTATAACCTAAAATTTGTTTAAGAACGTTGTTAAAATTTTTTAAAAATATTTTGGTGCAAAAATTAATTAATTTATCATATTCTAATAATCATATTATAGCTACAGGCAATAGATAATAACTATCTTGTACTTGTTCTTTAGAAGTATTAGTTAAAGAAAAACAATTATTTTAAAGCCTATATTTTCTGTCTGGATCAATCGTATTACCTCAGGTTTCCACTTTTGTATTGTACAAAGACATTTAAAATAAGGTAAAACTGGAGGTAGACTTACATTAAACATTTTTAAGACTTCCTTCGTGGGCCATCCATTGGATATGCGAAAAACTATTAAAACATGTCTAAATGTTTGGTATAGGGATATGCACATAACTACAAAAATGCGCGGCATTCCTTTCAATAATATTATAATTCTTAAATATATTCCAGGCTTTCACCCAACCTCGTACTATAAATTATGAATAAGCGACTCTTGTAAATAGCTAAATGATCTCTTGTTCCTTTAAAACAATTACCAATTAATGTAAAATTATTTTTAAAAATTATCCGTGTATCAAATGTTGGACAATACAAGCATTTATTTGTATTTCAAATTATTATTAATATGATAAAATTATATATTTTCATGGTTAGGAATTTTCATTCTTTAAATATTTATTAAATAGTTTCATTGTAATTGAATTACTAAAGTCCCTGTTGTCTAGAATATAATTAAATTCGTTAGTATGACTTAAACTAAAATAAAAGTCTGATATCATAAAAAATAACTCTGAGATGTAAAGAGCTTATAGTAAAAATGGACTATTTTTAAATTATTTTACTCAGGTTTTAGAAGATGCAACTATTAGAAATATAAGTGGAAAAGGAAACTATTTAAACTCAAACTATGAATCACATTGATAATAATTGGCCTAATGTGATCCAAAGGGCATTTAATTAGTCTTAATTTAATCGGAGAGGGGGATTCATAAAGTTGAGCAATACTTAGATCTGTGATTGGTGATCGATATGTTGCTACTAAGAAATAACTACTTTGTTTTTTATGTGGTTTTGTTTTTCTGCCAGTCATATTGTCCCATTCAATAATTATTATATTTGTTTGGGGCTGTCCATGAAAAATACCTTTGGTTATTATACTTTGATAAAATAGTTTTAAGCCCTTCTTCTTTAAATGTAATATATAGGATTTAATTACCATTTCCTTTTAGTTAAATAATTAATTGTATTGTTTAATTTATTTGTTGTAACTATTCTTACCTATTTCCTCGTTTGTAATTTTTGCGTAGACGACGATTAGGTCGGTGCTCATAAGAATGATGGTCCAAATGTACCACTCCATTTCACTTATAGCGAATATTTTCACGTTTTAGCACAAGTATTTTACAGCCCTATCCACAAACATAAGTTCTAACATACACATTAGCGATTTAGTAGTTAGTGAACCAATTTTAGGCGTCAACAACAGAATTTTACCAGTATAACAATTTCACATGATTTTTAAATACTTGAAAATTACTAATAATACACGCGAATGGTTTGTCTCTTATTGGAATTTTTTTTACGACCCTTGTTGGACGAAGCTCCGAGCTGAACTGGCGTGTGCGGAGCGTGTGCGCTCACCGCCGGAGACTGGAGCCGAAATCCCACGATCACGTACGGAAATCACCGAGCACATGAGAAGGAGCTGTCCCGTTCCTGGTAAGAATCAATGCCTCTCTCTCCCCTGGAGACTAAGTGTCAGAGAGCTCAGACACGTCGAAAATCCACTAAGTTTAGTGATAAATATTTATTTTGTTTTTCACCGGTGAGGTTTTGGGATTGTCCTTTTAATACCTTGTTTCCTTTAATAATTCCAGTAGCTTAGAAAAACTTTGCTTGATGCTTATTCCAAGTTTTATTTTGACACAGTAATTAACTTTATATTTTCGTACAACTATAAAAAAAAATCCTTTATGGTCATAATTATTTTATATAGAACTAAAATTAACTTCTTTAATACTTTACCTAACAACAGTTATTATTATTATATAAATTGTACATTTTAATTGTGTGTTAAACAACTATCAATCTTAACCTAGCTCATCCATTACCACTTCGCATGTGATATGAGCTGATGTATTCTGTTAATTAAATAACCGATTAAAGTGCATTTTTTTATTTAATTTTTATCTATTGTTGGACACTTACATTCATGGAGATTAGGCAGCAAACCTAAACATAGGTGAAGGCATATCATATTAGTTGAAATCATGTGTAGATAAAATTTCAAATCGTTAAAATTACTGTAGCATGTTTATATCACAATTGACCTGTAATTTTCTTTCGTTTCAAATATGATAAATGATGGAAGAGTGGTTTACACATATATACAATCTTGAAAACATTCGCAATAGATAGCTGTAGTGTATATAATATTCAATGAAGTGTATAAAAAAACTCCATTATTATACATCAGCTTTGATATATTTATTAATTAATAAGACATTAAATTAATTTATCGTTGCATAAAGTCTGAAGATAAGTGTAGACTTTGTATCAGATAATGACATAAAAAAGTAATGGAACCTTTTCCGTTAATTCACTACCACTATTTTGGTGAGGTTGTGTTAGGTTTGTTTAGGTTATGTTAGGTTTGGTTAAGTTGTGTTAGATTTGGTGATGTTATGTTAGGTTTAATTAGGTTTAGTTGTTATTTCAGGTTTAGTTTGGTTATTTTAGGTTAACCCAAAAATATTATGATAGTGAATTAACAGAAGAGATTCAAGAAATTTACTAATAAATTAATTGGCCGAACTATTAAGTTACTTCAGTGGTATAACAAATGTCTGGATGACAAGACAGATACTCAGAGCACTCCCTTGGACAACACATGAACCACGACCATCAACTTCCATGGACACCCTAGACCACTCTTCCACGTCGATAGCCAGCAGCTGTGAGTGGACTGAGTTCATAACCTGACGCCTACAATGTCCACAGCATCTATACCGCAATAGATAATAACCACTAGCTGCCTATATTCTATTCAGCAAGAGCTGTGAGTGAAGCCCAATCCTGTGCTAGTGTGTAGGTGCTAGGCCGATTCAAAGGTGTTCACATGTTGCTGTAGAGTTGAACAGTGCTTTTTTCAGACTACAGACTGAAGGTGCCATGAATCAATATTATATTAAATCAAGGGTCCAAATAAAAACTTTCTTTTTATTGGCCGGCGCCCTTGTGACAGTGAAAGCGAATCCTCTTTCTCAAATATCATTGAACAGTCTATAGTAATACATCTACGTTTTTATGTAGACCACAAATGAAGTTATTCTGTTTCGGTTATTTGTTTTTATGAATAGCATGTTGTCATATTAAATCACCCCCACCCATCTCCTTCCTACAATAGATAACCCAATCTTTAATCTAAAACAATATACCCACCTTAGAACACTTACACGTAGTGCAGGATATTAAGTATTGTCCAGTTTAGGGTTATTATATATTTTTACTGTGGAAACCATCGGTGTCAGAAATATTTATTTTTATACATGATACATTGATGGTAAACTAAAAAAATATAATTAACTCAATTACAAGATAACACATTTAAAATTTACATTTGTCTAAAGACATTTTCTATTAAGAAAATTATAAACTAAATAACTTAATATTCTTTGATTTAATGGTAAAATGATAATTTTGTTTTTCACACTAATTGCACATATAATTATTGTGGCGTATTTCTGTAATTTAGATACTGGAGGCCTAATAATTGTTTGTAGTGAGTGTATATAATAGGCTTTATTTCCACAATATTCATAATCATTAGAATGCATCCATTCACTGGTTGCCACCAACGTGAACACTACTATTAAAGTATAAAATGTCCGTGTAAGATGTTGTAAGAAAACCGTAATGTCAGTTTAAAAAAACCTGCATTTGGATGTTGTAAAAGGAGAGAACTAAGTATCTGGCCAGTGAGCTTAAAACTATACAAGTAAGTTATGATGCGTTTCTGATTCCACACTACAGTTTTTTTTGTGTCCGTTAATTTACTACTACTTGAAAAATTTTATATTCCTCTAAAAACTGTTCCTTAATCGTTTTTACGTCTACTGTGGCATACCTTATCCGCTAGGAATCCGATATCGCTGGCCTTATCTTATCGCTTTCCAAGAACTTACACAAGGAGATCGCATTCGGTGGTAAGTCAATCATTGGATTTACCAGTGTATGATCAACTTCAGTAGTCACCTAAGCTAACCTAACCTAAAATAAACTAACTTAACCATAATTTCAATAAAAAAAATAGTGATAGTGAAGTAACGAAAAAAGTAGTGTTAGTGAATAAGCGGAAAAGGTCCAAATCTTTCTATGAATAAAATAAAACGTTGATCTTAGTTAGTACACTTATTCTTCTAAAATAATATTCCTCTTATATTTCACCACCATTTTATAATAATTGTTATATTTTTAAACAAATAAATACTTATCATTACTAATCATAATTTTAATCAATTAATTTTACTCAATTCGAAACATTAATAAAATATAGTTCTTTAAGTTAATCATGCAATATTAAACTTGATCGACACAAAAAATCCAATAATAAACCAAATGCCTCCAGTCTGAATATTTACAAAAGCTATAATGGAAACTTGAGATCAAAGAGATGTTCTCTGTGTTTTACATATACTGGAGACAAAGTAACTTTGAACACGGATTCCGTATCAAATATGTGTGTTGTATTGACATTAACAGTTAAGGGTAACAATGCAAAGGGTTGCTTCAGAACAATATCTGTTACATTTCTATACTGAGGCAACATTATAAGTTAGGACACAGATGGATAGGAGTTCTGATAAGTTGTGTTCAAAAGTCAATGCAAACTGGCATTTTTATTTTCTCTCATAACCACCAATCGTTAATTTTAAAGCTGCAATATAAATCACTAGTAAATGGTTATTACCTTATATTACTTTGTCTTACTTTTTAATAGTGTTAGATAAAGATAACCTAAAATATCATAAACAAACGTTAAAGAAACAAAAATATATGAATTAGGTAGAATTTCAAACAAATATTCATACACATTAAAGTGTTCTAAATATATTTTTAAACGAATGAAATAAATAATTATTATTAAGATAAAAGAAAAGAAAAATGAATGGCACGGTAAAAAACGTATAATTAATTATTCTAAAGCTAACTAAAATGTAATTTTACAGACTATTATTTCAGAAAGCTTAGAACTAGTGCCTTGTATAAACAAAGAGTGGTACTTTAAATGATACTTACTTGCTTTATTTGATACAGGCTAAGTACTTTAGTAAGACTGATATTACACTTAATAAGAACCTGTCTATCATTGTCATTATCAGAGAATATCCATTATGACTTGGATTAAATATAATATAATTTATACGAGCATTGATAATTCTTAATTATTTTAATAGCGTACTTTGTAAGCAGATTCCTTCTCATAATATTTAATAATACATTAATAATACATTTATTTTAGCAATATTTAATAGGAGAGTTTTATTTTTAAATGATATTATTGAAGAATAATTTCAAATCAAATCCGCCCCCATCCTTCCATATTATCGGGAATCTATATGGGTTACTTTGGACGTCTGTCTATGTGTAACCCTTGTTAATCCCCCAGAATTTAGACAAAACATATTGGGGTATCTTTCACCTACTTAGAGGGTGAGAAATTAAAACCATTTCAGAAGTATTTAAAATTAATGTTAAGCTCTAAAAATATTATTAATGCAAATTACTAATTATCTTGGTTAAATAGTTAATTTAAAATACTTGAATAGTTATCAATATATTAATAAATGTAATTTTTTTGTAACAACCATTACAGTAAATGTCAACCATTGGATCTTAATATCTAAATTGACATTTTATAATTCACTTATACTATTTTAAATACTGTATATTACGTAGAGGCCTATATTATTATATGTTATTGTTTATAATTAATTAGGCTAAAGTATATTTCTGTTTTATATTTTATCTTTGAACAATTGTTGACAATCGATTTGATCTATAAAAAGTGTGTACTGTATCTGAAATTCCCTGCTTAGATTTTTTTTTTATGATAAAATTAGTTAATTTTATAATTATTATGTTTTTTGACTGCATTTTACATTATAAAATAAATTAACTAACTCATCTTTATTTTACTAAATAAAGAGTATCTATTTTTTTCTTTTTTAAATTTGACTTGTAGATGGGTTTACAATATTATTATTTTATTTTATTTTTTTGTGGAAAACACATTTTCTTTACAAGACCATGAAGAGAACAGGTTAAATTAGTTCATATACACTTTAGGCTAATTTTATCAGACTGAAAACCCGTGTAAATCCATAAGGGACTTAGTAATTGGTGAATATAAAATGGTAGTTTAATAACAGTATTATAAATGAGATCCACTTGCTTTTCATGATACTAGTTACATAATTTTTTTAAATAGATTATGTACAAGCATTAAGTACTATTTTTTATAATTTATAAAGGTATTATAGTAAAATAAAATTATAAAGTAAAAAAATAATTAAGAAAGTAAAGTATGTTTTTATATTTACATATTTTATTGGAAGATTTTGTATTAGTATCCTTAAAAAACATGATATTTATAGATATATATTTTTTAAATCTTTTTTTATTAGTATGGAGTTAACCTAGGCATTAAGTATCAATATAATATGAAGAAGGCAACTTTAACCTGATAAAACCATTACCATTCTCTCTCTCTCTCTCTCTCTCTCTCTCTCTCTCTCTCTCTCTCTCTCTCTCTCTCTCTCTCTCTCTCTCTCTCTCTCTCTCTCTCTCTCTCTCTCTCTCTCTCTCTCTCTCTCTCTCTCTCTCTCTCTCTCTCTCTCTCTCTCTCTCTCTCTCTCTCTCTCTCTCTCTCTCTCTCTCTCTCTCTCTCTCTCTCTCTCTCTCTCTCTCTCTCTCTCTCTCTCTCTCTCTCTCTCTCTCTCTCTCTCTCTCTCTCTCTCTCTCTCTCTCTCTCTCTCTCTCTCTCTCTCTCTCTCTCTCTCTCTCTCTCTCTCTCTCTCTCTCTCTCTCTCTCTCTCTCTCTCTCTCTCTCTCTCTCTCCTCTCTCTCTCTCTCTCTCTCTCTCTCTCTCTCTCTCTCTCTCTCTCTCTCTCTCTCTCTCTCTCTCTCTCTCTCTCTCTCTCTCTCTCTCTCTCTCTCTCTCTCTCTCTCTCTCTCTCTCTCTCTCTCTCTCTCTCTCTCTCTCTCTCTCTCTCTCTCTCTCTCTCTCTCTCTCTCTCTCTCTCTCTCTCTCTCTCTCTCTCTCTCTCTCTCTCTCTCTCTCTCTCTCTCTCTCTCTCTCTCTCTCTCTCTCTCTCTCTCTCTCTCTCTCTCTCTCTCTCTCTCTCTCTCTCTCTATCTATCTATCTATCTATCTATCTATCTCTCTCGGAAAGCGTTGGAGGGCTAGTCCCACATCTAAATATAAAGTAGGTGCATTTACATGATGACTTCACATTGTCCGTTAGTGTATTGTCCGGCAACCTCTGGGCCCGATTTACTACGCATTGTTGTGTAGGACAACGACTGTTATAGGGACTCTCCTTAATAATATGATTTTTGAATGTGTGTCACCTTCTAATGGGTTACATAAACTGAAAGTATAACATCACCAATATCTGAGCAAAGATAAACCTCAGAATAAGGCATTCGGAGAAGTAAATCTCAAATCGGACCTTTTCCATTAATAACTACCACTAATTTTTCCGTTACTTCACTACCACTACAACTTTATCGCAGTTATGGTTAGGTTAAGTTAGGCTTGATCGCCACTAAAGTTGATTACGAACTGGCTAATCCAATGATTAACTTACTGCCTAATGATCTGTCCGTGTGGAGGTTTTTGGATAGCGATAATATAAGGCCAGCGATATCGGATTCCTAGCGGATAAGAATAACCACATTGGGTGTAAAAATGATTTGGGAACAGTTTTTAGAGCAATAGAATATTAATTTATTATGTGGTAGTGAACTAACGGAAATAAAAATAAAGTAGTGGTAGAGAATCCTTCAAATAAAACTGTGTTAAATATTGTAAAAATACTAATATCACATAATTTTTACGTTCATACTATGTCAAGGTTAGGCTTATCATATACATTTTCAATATATAAATTATCATTGTATTTCATAGGTAAAAGTATGAATAAAATATCACAATTCCTCGTAACGTTACTGACACATAAAATGTGCAACTTATTTATATTTATTGGCCAACCAAGTTGATCAAGCTTTGCTAATATTTAAAAATAACTAGGTTTGTAAATATTTTTTGACATCGTTTTCTTAAGCTTCTTTGTGGAAAGATATGCCCAATGAACACACAGTTACCTCTCTTGCTTAGACGACTCCATTTTTTGTTTCATTGGCACGTTAGACCACTGAAGTAACATATCTTTCAAACCACGGGTACACAAGATTCAAAACTTCATGGTCTCACTTAAAATCGAACTCGGACCAACTGTGTGGTAGGCCACCGATTTAGCCCCCGCTCCGGCAGCTTTAAAATGAAATATACTAAAGAGAAATATAATAAAAACATAAAATTTCAATTTAATTTGTGTAAACAATTAATCAGTTACATTAATGCATAATACCTTAGAAGTGATGATTATAAGTTTCTAAAATGGAGTCTGTGTTTCAATAGGTTTATCAATATTGTGGTACATTTATAGTAAACAAATTTATTTTTTCAATGAAAAACATGTTGTGTAATTATTTTAGTTAACTGTAGTTAAACTTAAATAACAGGTGAATTAGAAAAAAATATTTAAAAAGCCGCTCATCTATATTTAAATAATAATCCATTTTGTCATTTTTGAAAGGTGATATTTTTTTTAAGGATATAAAAACCATTCACTATATCAATCTTCTTATCCTCCATGCATAACATTGGAGTTTTGTCCGTATATTAAGTTGACTATTGTATGTTTTATTATCATCTTGTATATTGAAATCCATGACGAACCTGTCTATTTATTTTGTTTTCTTGTTTGTTATTTGGTAACTAATTTTTCAATTCATAGGAAGAACAGAGAATCCCGTAACATTATTTTATTGTCTCAGAAGGATATTTGCTGATTTGGTAAATATATCGTGCTCATATTAAGCCCCCTATCTAAAAGTTCTGAAGAGTTAACAGGTTATTCCCATGGGCCTTTTGGTCTGTGCGTAGTGATTATTCAGCAAGTTAAGTACCGACTGTTAGCTCAATTGTGGCTTCGGGCCCTTGGAACCTACCCTCTGAAATCTGAAGCCCTAGTCACCGAACCTTCACACGAGCAAATGTTTTTAAATTCTACTATAAAAAGGTACATTCTTAATAAATGTAAAGTTTTTACTCAAATAATCTCATTAGATTTATAAAAATAACATCACCTTTTCCGTATATTACAGTAATATATTTACACTCTTATAGTAGGGCCTATTGCATATTTTAAAATGTATACATCTTAAACCTGTTATCCCTTCGTATAGATTAAACTATTTATATACTAACGAAACCTATACTTATTTATAGTATAAGTATGTGTTTTTTCTGGTAAGTAAGATTACTACAAAGAAAATATAAAAATAGTAAATTAGTTGTTGGGTCTTATAGTTTTAATTATATATTTTCTAACTTATGTATTTTATTTGTCCGTATGTATCAATGTCCAAAGTTTATAAGAATGGTCATGGGGTTTGAGGTAAAATGTAATGTATTATTCACATTATTTACATTTTCGTTCATATCATGCAGATAGTAATTGTTGACATTGTGCTATACCATTTTATTCGTACAAAATCAACAACCAAGCATTGTTTTTATGACATTATTGTTAATGAATATTTATATGTTATAAGACTTTGTGATTTATAAATGTTATTATCAGTTAAAAAGTAAGGTTAATTATATATATATATATATATATATATATATATATATATATATATATATACATGATGGAATGGTGGAAAAAATATGGAAACGCTATCACAACCTTTGTATGTCTTCACTCGTAAAAGTAAAATTCTATACATAATCTCGGATACAAAGGACTTACTTTTTGAATTTTCAGGGGGACGGACCACGAGGAGTTGAACAAAAATCTTCAATGTAATTCTAGGTTGAATTTGGTATCAAATGAAAGGTCTATTCAAAAGAAATTAATCTCCGCAAACTGGACTTCGAAAGGTTTATTCTTTCCAGAGTAGCTGTCGTTTAAACTTCAAAGTAACTAATTTCAACAATATTATTTCTCCACTATTTAACGTTTTTAGTAAATTATTCCGATAAAAAATATACTTTAGGGCACAATTATTAAAAAGAATTATATTATTAAATTATCTATGTAAAAAAGTAATGTTGTTTTGAAAGTGTTTCCTAATTTTTTCAACCCTGTATTAGACTATAAAATTACTTTCAGACAAACTGTTTAACGTAGTAGTGCTGTTAAAACATTATTTTTTTAGATTTTACAAAAAAATAATAAATACCTACAAGATAGATTTTTAAATATAATAAATCTAGTCTGTAAAATAAAAAAATATGTTGCTAATTTCATAAAAGTTAAAAATTAAAAATAATAACGTGAATAAAAAAGAGAATGTAACTTTAGACTTGTTGATCGGAACTTAGTTAACACTTCCTTAGTAATATTAGTATTCAACATTAAATAACTAAGATGAATTTATTACAAGGCGCATTAGGGAAGTCAAGACACAAAGGCCACTCAGAAATGTCCATCTCTCAGCCCCCAACCAAGTAACCACTCAGAGAGCTGCCTATTAGCATATCTGATAAGCTTCAACCCTGCTGTTAGACCACTTCGCCTAACAAGGTCTACTCACTAAAACAAACGGAAGTTATTCTATTATTGATACAGAAATACTTTGTAATTTTACCATCAATTAACTAACTGTAAAATAAATAACTTTTGCAACATTCAGTTGGCTTTATACATTATTTTCAACCTGTTCAAGCTTTAAACATTGTTAAATAATTTAGAATATTTGTTATATTTTTTTGTTCACCAGTTCATTACAATGCCCTATCCAATATAGAAGATACCTCATAAATATTTATAGTTTAAAAAAGTTAATAGAAAAACATTTATTTACACGAATAAGCACCTTTGTAGTTTTATTTAATTATTTACCTGGCGTACTAGTGAATTTTTATCAAAGAGTAAATGTCCCCTTGATGGCTCCAGTTGACTACACAATCCACAACATTTGCCACTAAACCAGCAATAAGTATTTAACTAGTTACAAAAGCTAAAATATTGTTCAAGTCATTCAAATTTTATAAAAACTGTATACATTTTACAGTAACACTTTTTATGTCAAAATAATTATTAACCGAAAACCTTAGAAAAAATATAATAAAATCTCATTAATATAATAAAATTATGCATAAATAATAAGTGTATTACTAAAACCTATATGATATAAAATTACATGTTTTAATTACGTTACATGTAAAAAAAACTTGTGTTTGATTGTAAGTAAAATTTACAAATCTTCAAAAAAGTTAGGTTCCTCCTACCCTTACCTTCACGTACAGAGGTGATGGCCCACCTACCTTCCCGTACGCGTGTTGTGGTGATGGCCCACCTGTTCACGTATAGTGTGATACCTCACCTACCCTTTCATTCACGTACAGAGGTGATGGCCCACCTACCTTCCCGTACGCGTGTTGTGGTGATGGCCCACCTGTTCACGTATAGTGTGATACCTCACCTACCCTTTCATTCACGTACAGAGGTGATGGCCCACCTACCTTCCCGTACGCGTGTTGTGGTGGTGTCCCCCCTATTCACGTAAAGTGTTATACCCCACCTACCCTTCTATTCACGTACAGAAGTGATGGCCCACCTACTCTCTCATACACGTAAGTGTTGATGAGACATCTATTATTCTACCCACGCTTCCCTATACGTACAGTGATTATGGTTCATTCGCCCTTCAATACACGTACTATGGTTACAGCTCATACATTCTCCCAAAGAGGCACGGTGTTGATTTATTGTATAAAGTCATATAAGACTTTAACTCTTATATCGTTAAAGATCTTGGTTCGTTAAGGTTCGCTTATTTAATATATTTTATGTATATTATATATTAACTGTATTTAAAGTAATGCATTTCCAGTGATATTTTTACTTTTAACTATAAGGTGTACACGTGTCTCATCTTAAAAACCAATACTACTTTATTTATCTAACGTATTAAATTACATTTTCATATTATTGACCACTATAATCATGTACTCATAGTCAAATAAAAACTGTACTCTTTATTTATGCTTTTAGCATATAGCAAAATGTATTTTGTCAAACAATGTTGAAATTTGAAATATTTTATTACTATCAGTAATTTATATCAGAGTTTGTACTTTTTAGTATTTTTATTTATTTTCAAAAGATAATAAAATTAAAAACCATGCTAGGGCTGATCTTGCTGACAGCGTTTTTGTCAGAGATGTAGAGCTAAACACAACAAAGCCTTAAATTAAGTGCTGTTGTGGGGAAGAAGACTAATTTCGAAAGTGATAAGTTAAACTGCCAACACTTGCAACTGTCACAACAGCTATTCCATTGTTATGAATAAATTCACTCAGTCATCGTCAACTTGATGGCTGCATTCATAAGATGTCAAAACCACGTGATCTTCATGTTTCCTTAAGTTTACAACACATATTAACAATAGCAGAAAACTCAGAAACAAACTTTATACACGATATTGCAAGGAATATTTTATTTAATATATATGCGATATTAATGGTAAATCGGGTGATTATTTAACAATTAATTTAATTCAAAGTAAAATGAATCAAAATCGTTGATCCCAAAATAAAAATGTTCTCACAAAGTGTATGGTTCTACATTTATATGATTGATACTAATAAATAAACATGATAATTTTATAAACAAACAACATTTAGTTTCAAATATCAGAGAATGCTTACTTTTCCGAACATCTCCTAGTTAAACCGGACTTCAATTTTTAAACCAACTGTCGAAATTGTTTAATTTAGTTTAAAATCATATTTTCAGTTATTATTAAAACAAATGCATTTGAATTTCTTAAGTTTAATTTTGTATGAAGGTAGTTAAATAATTAACATTAATACTAATTATAAAGTGATATTATACTTAGCTGGTCTATTTTTTTTAATTTTATACTTTAATACATACATCCTAATAATACAAATAATAAAAGCACTATTACAAAATATGATCTAATAGTATTTTTATGCACAGTAAATTAAAATAATACATTTTAATGAAAAGTACAGTACATACAATTGTTTTAATAATGAATAAATATTTTAATTCTAATAAAATTTGCAGACAGACTATAGGTAATTAACGAGAATTTACCTGATGACTATCCAGTAGTGTGGATTCACAATAACAATTAATTACATTAGTGTTCAAACGATGAAAAGTTATTTATGATAATGAATGTCTAGCCTTTCACAGTGCTTATAATAGTATAAGAAAGGAATCAGTTAGGCACAAAACATAGCTTAGACTTAATCCAATATTAAAGCAACCTTTTCTCTATGTATTATTGTACAGGATGCTTCAAACCACCAGGCCACAATCTCCTGTGGTTGAACTGTTTGACATAGAGCGGTGCAGTAAACTGTAAAGTTAGTGAATCTCAAATGGAGAGCATCGCAAAAATTGTTTTTTAGCATTTAAAAATGTACTGTGTTTGACCGGAAAAATTGCTTACTGGTTCGAATCTGGAAATTTTCAAACATAAACATAGGTCATGTGGCACATAATTTTAAAGGTATTTAATCGCTGAAAATTATTGTAAAACATTTTTGAAGTCTGGTCCATATATCAGGTTTTTTTTATTATTGTCTTACTATATTTTTTATTACTGTGGTACTTTGATATTTATATTTACAAGTGTAAATTTGTATAATTGAAAAAACCATAACATAAGCTTTTAAAATTTTATGTCATATAAACATAATTAAAATTTATTTATCACATAACCAACATTTTCAAATTCAAACTATACAGCCCTGTACCCAACAATTGTAAAAGGAAAACACAGATCATGTGATATATCAAAATGTCAGGTCTTAAAGAAATTAAAATGTTTCCAAGTTACACTTTCTTTTTATCTCTTCAATCTTATGACATATTTGAATATTAACGGCTAATTTCAATAAACATTAGAAATATTTTAATAATTAATTACTAAGATTAGTGTTTTAATATGATCACACTTAAGTTTTTTTCTTCAAATAATGCGTAAACTTGAAAAAAAATATACATATAAAATGTAAATTATAAAAATGTTTGTATTCTAAAGATTTTTAAATTAATATGTGTCATGACATATTGTCTCCTTTTACAATTGTTGGCTACAGGTCTGCTTAGTTTGCATTTTAAAATGTTGAGTATGTGATATGAAAATTGCAATTATGTTCACACGAAATACCATTTGAAAGCTTATTTTGTGCTCTTTTCTATGGAACAAACTTAAAACACGTAAATTTATGTATAAATATTAACCTATAATTTCAAAGTACAAGTATATGGATATATATGCATAGCAATTGTAACGTTTCCCAAATATAAAACCTAATATACAGATAATTCCAGTATGGTTTTTTTTTTCATTTTGCTATTGATTTATGCACAAAAACCAAACTAAGAAATAGGTTTCGGATGGTCAGTAAAGCGTGGAGAGGTCAGCTTTGTCTATGTAACTTGACGCTTGTAAGATGTATAAAGATGGTGCTGCACGCTCCAATGAACCCCCTCCCGAACTCCGATCAAAGTGAAATAACCATAGCAACTCCCCCCCCCCCCACAGACAGTTCTGTGGCGGCTTCTTTGTGGCCTTCTCTCACCTTGAGACATATTTTTTTACTGACTTCTTCATTAGAGGCAATATTTTCTTTACGGACAAACTGTTGTTATTTATAGGAAAGGTTAATTGTACGCCTTGTTTGGAAAGAGATCAACAGTTAAATATCTTAGATTTGTAATCATATTCTATTTTATAACTTCAAAAACGAATAAAGATTTAATCATGATTATTAAAATTGTTATTATTAGTGGTAGTATTGCTCAATTTATTATTGAGTAAAACATTTGATTTCAAATCAATAAAGTCTAGATTACAGAATTATAAATCGTTTTTTTTATGTTGAAACTGTTATGTAAATATTGAAAAAAATTAATTCTTCAATTAAATAAAAAAGAGCACATATGATTACTTTATTACGTTGTGTGACTAGAATATAATTGAGAAATATTGAGCCAGTTATCTGAAACGTACAAGTTTACTTTTAAATGGAGAGCTAATTACATGAAATGTAATTAATACAAATAAATTAATAAGTATCGCTATAAAAACATGTTCTGGTGAGCACCCACAATTACAAACCGACTTAGGAAAACCAATAAGCTTTATTTTTAAGTTTACATTACAGTTGTGTGGAATGTACATCAAAAATTGTTTTTTACAAATGTATATTTATCATTGAACAATCAAATAATTTAACTATACTAAGAAAATATTATTCAATTCTTAGTTAAAAGAGAAAAACATATTGTTATTTACTTTATATGAGTTACCAATACTGATATATTTTGCGAATAACTTTACTCACACAAAAATAGGTCACTACTAAAGCTTCCGGTAACGACCACGTTAATGTGGTATTTACGATGTTTACATCACCAAACTTTTCGCTCTATCTGTGATACCACTGAGGATGCCACATCACTGAATAGGTTACGTTACCAGTAGCTTTGGCTTTTAGTAATGACACTGGCCGCTTCAGCCTACTAGTTTAGATGAAAAAGATGTCGCACGAAAATTCTATAAAAAATTTCAATAATATGACTTTGGTAATGTCACCTATTAAAAATATTTTTAATCTTAAATTAATACATTATTAAATTATATATTGACATATAGAAGTAAAATAATCATAGATTTTTAGACATATTAAATGCTGAGGTTTACTTCAGTAATGTACATTAAAAGTATACTACCAATTTGTTGGTTTAAAATGGTTATTAAAGTCTCAGTCGATTTGTAATGAGATAAGGATTGCTGATTGTAAAGGAAACCATTCATAGAATAATTCCATAAATATTTAAATTGTCGTGCATATAAATTATTTTCTTACTGCCTACGGACATTTAAAAACATCAACTGGTTCAGTTCTTATAATACATGTGTAATAACAGTAGTATTATTTATGAACACAGTATTTGTTATACAAGTATAAAATAAAGTTTATATTCAATTTTACTTGTAACTTTATTTATTTAGACTTAACATGGAAACTTAACTAGTAAGTTTAGATGCTTTTAGCAAGGTTAATTTTATCTAATAATACTGCTTGTCGATGTGACCATTTAAAATTTTTTAAATTATATCAGTAAAATTTTAGATTTTCTGTCCATATTTTAGGAAATAATTACTTGATAATATTTTACTTCTTTCATAAATGCAATTATAATTGTTGAACAATGTATTTACAAGTTCTACAATCCATTGTTATCTCGTTGCAGATAATTATGTAACCAGGAACAATCACGTCCATTGTTTCCATTGTGTTTATTGTATTATGCAGATATCGAGGCTGCAAAGCATCCGTGTTATTACAATGTAATAATTAGAAATGTTAACTAGTACAACGGTAACAAATGAACATTTAACGTTCAGAATAATAAACATTATTAAGGTTCTAATAGTATTATATTGAATCTCGTTTTAAAATTTAAATTTTTTTATGAATACATGTTAAAGTAATATTGTTAGTAAGCTTTATAAATAAATGTATTTTATGAAACACGAAAAAAATATTTTATTCTCATTAGCTTAACATATCATGCAACGGTTTAATGTAATTTGTCAGTGGCCCCGGAAGTCAAATAATTGAGCAGTTCCTGCATAGAGGCCACTAATAAAGAGGTGACGCAAAGCAATTCATTAGCTAAGTGATCACTTCCCCACTGGAAACAATTAGAGAACTGCAAAGGGACAAATTGGCACTAGTTTGTTGCTAAGGTAACGTAGATAGTTCAGCTAACCTTTTGTTTTGTCTGCTAGGGACAATGCGACAGCCGTTAATATGTGTAGTTTACTTTAATGAGCCAACTACTTATAGGTTAATTGAACAGGCCAACTACATACAGTTTACATGAACAAACCAACTTCTTACAGGTTACATGAACAGGCCAACTACTTATAGGTTACATAAACAAGCCAACTACTTATAGTTTACATGAACAAGCCAACTACTTATAGTTTCCATGAACAAGCCATCTACTTATAGGTTACTTGAACAAGCCAACTACTTATACTTTCCATAAACAAGCCAACTACTTATAGGTTACATAAACAAGCCAACTACTTATAGGTTACATAAACAAGCCAACTACTTATAGGTTACATAAACAAGCCTACTACTTATAGGTTACATAAACAAGCCAACTACTTATAGGTTACATAAACAAGCCAACTACTTATAGGTTACATAAACAAGCCAACTACTTATAGGTTACATAAACAAGCCAACTACTTATAGTTTACTTGAACAAGCTAACTTCTTATAGGTTAATTGAACAAGCCAGCTACTTATTGGTTACATAAACAAGCCAACTACTTACAGTTTACTTGAACAGGCCAACTACTTATTTTTTACATGAACAAGCCAACTATATACAGGTTACTTGAACAAGCCAACTACTTAAGTTTATAGTTTACATGAACAGGCCAACTATTTCTAGTTCATATGAACAAACTAACTAATTGTAGGTTACATAAACAGGCCAACTATTTATCTATAGTTTATATGAACAAGCCAACTATTTACAGGTTACTTGAACAAGCCAACTACTTATAGCTTACATGAACAAGCCAACTACTTCTAGTTTATATGAACAAACTAACTACTTGTAGGTTACATGGACAAACCAACTACCTGTAGTTTACATAAACAGGCCGACTATTTATGTATAGTTTATATGAACAAGCCAACTACCAGTAGTTAACATTACAAGCCAACTACTGTTATCTAACAAGAAGAAGCGATTTATTTATTTAATTAAGAACTTATTACTCTTATGTTAGATCAATTTATACACGATATTTTAATAAAGTATTACTTATAAGATTCATTTACCACATTAGTCTTTAATTTGTATAAAAGGTACTTAAGCTGTCACTACCAATACCACCTTACGTATCTGGGCGGTCGTGTTGGTCAATACCTTGAACGTCTATGGGTGGATGAGTTGATTAATAACTTGGTACATGTATCGGTGGGTGGGTTCGTAAATACCTATGTACATGTCTGAATGGGTTTGATGGATACTTCTATTTATGTCTAGGTGGGTGGATTAATAAATTGATTTTGGTGGGTGAGAGGGTATATTTTTTATTTATATTTATTTTTTTATTGTATAAGGATTCATCATAGTTTTCTCTCAAATATTCACCGAATTTCACACTCGATGCCTCGGCATTCAAAGTGTTTATATTATAATATTTACATGCAAAAAATAAGGATGAATTAGCAATTAAACATGTTAATACACACTTGTCTTTAAGTTCTTAAACTCTTTAGTAATGTTTACTGTAGACATTACTAACTTTTAAAGGTTGATCCAATACAAAATGGCAGATGATCAAAGATTTTCTTGGTTGTAGTAAGAAATTGTGTTAGTGGCCACAATTTAAGTGCACTAATAGTTCAAACAAAAAAGGTTCCTGAATATACGGGCTCGTATTATGCTTGTTGTAAAAATGTTCATTATGTAGTTAGTCATGAACAAGGCTTAACAAATCGAACATTTACTGTAAAACTATTTCATAAGTTAACATTACTTTTTCTGGTGAAAATCTTTGAACATCTATCAAATTGTCTGTTGTATTCTTCTATGCTACAAAATCCCTTTCAAATTATTTATATCCTGACCTATGCTTACGTTTTATATTTTTATCGATCTCTTTGTGAACCATCCTTTATTAGAAGTGAAGTCACTTACTACCCTAAACAATTATTTCTTAAGTATTAGGCATTGACAAAGTTCAACTTACCCAACTTGAGCTAAGAAAAGAATAAACTGTCTGGAACAGGACCTTTATTGTATCTTTTTAAAATGTTAAACCAGCATCATTTTTTATAGAGGGAACCTTTTGAGGGAATTTGTAGGTTTGTGTTCTACTTCCAAATACCTTTAATTTGATCTACTTCTCGACCATTGCTCTCATTTAAGATTTTATTCTAACTCATTGCGGGCCACCTCTCTTATATGACATAAAAATGGAAATTACTTTAAAAAGTAGATTAATAGTCATAGTACTGTAATCATGTACCAAGTTTTATTGCTTTATCAGTAATGGTTGATAAATTACTAGGCTAGTTCAAGACTTTTTCTTCTACTCTGTATACGATATTACTCAAAGCAGATTAATAATTTGAACGTATAAATACTATACTAATCAGCTTCAGTCTTATTTGACTAACATAATAATCCAACGTATATTGTTTACTTATCCGTAAATAAGTCAAAAACTGTAGTAGAAACTAAAGATACAAACTAACCACGATGTTCTTGCCATTTTAAGTAGTTAAAGTATTGGAAGGTAAAGTAATGTATACCTTAAAGTAGGGATGTTGTTTACTGTCAAAGTTCATTTTATGTATTTACCTTTAGTTGAATTTAATAAATCTATATAATATTGTAAGAAGTTTTAATGGCAATTAATTCAATTATTAACAGCAAACTTGTTCAGTAAACAACGAAACAAGTCAGGTAATTGTAAATACGTGTTTTGGAAGATTGAATATAGGTCAGTACAACAGCTGCTACTATGGAACAGGTATTGAATACGAAGTTTATTGGTTAATGAAGTTATGGATGTCTATATTTCTCACAATGTTCATTCTTGTTTTATTATGATAATACGGGTGGTAAGATATAGCTTATAGCAAGTTAGATTTGCTTGTATTAATTAAATAAACCACATGTTTAGTTTCCAAATTGTAGACAATATATCCTATATGTCAATTGATTGTAATTTGATACCAAATATTAGTTCAACTTTGAGATATTAGTCACTTTGCATTTAATTACCTGTTATATAGCCACCCAGGTCATATCTCAGATCTTTAATTGTTAGGTTTGGATAAAAGTCGATGTTAGAATGTGAAATAAACACGCAACTTCGCACTCAGCATTGTCATAAAAAACAGTTTAGCCTGAATGGTATCTTCAATTATATCAATGTTAATAAAGGATCCAAGTAGAACTATTAATGAAAACAAACAAAATTATAAAATTAATGACAATCATACATATACTAGCCAACCACCCTTGCTTCACTATAGGGATGTTACCTTCACTTGCTTACCCTTATCTCTGCAGTAGTTTAGAAACTATCACATCAATTTAAAGGATAAGCCTGATGTCGTTCTCTTAGATAACATAGTTTATCCCCTTTAGGGAGATAAAATCAGTGCAATAAAATCAGATTTCATAGAATGTTGTCAAAATAAAATCCCAATCAGCCAATCTTTTGTACCATTATTATGTTTTTCTTTTTCATTTTTTGTTTTTTTCAGTCTTTTGAATTTAGTTATTACATTTAATGAAAGCCAATGTTACTCTTATGGAAAAATTTTATATCCAGGGGATTCTTTTGCCCTTTAGGAATGGGATTTAAAGAAATACCTTTTTAGTTGGTCTATATGATATACAGTATAACAAATTGCCTACTGGATTTAAAAGAGATAGCAATACATAAGTTTACGAAGATTACTAATTACTAAGAACACAATCTCTTAGTAAATCTATTGAAGACAAATTTAATTCAATTTGATACTAGATATAGTAAGGAAAAGAGAACTATAAATATTAATATGGAAGGAACTGAACTTAAAAAGATATCTGAAACTAAATTTTTGGGCTAGATCATAGATAGTTCATTAAGTTGGGATTACCACGTGGAACATATTGCAAATAGAGTTTCTTCAGGTATATATGCTTTGTATAGATTAAGACATTTTTGTAACTTGGAAACGCTAAAAAAGGTGTACTTTGCCCATATTCAGTCTCAAATATCTTTTGGAATAAGCATCTATTGTGCTAAATCCAGGCTGAACCTGGACAGACTGCTGGCATTACAAAAAAGGCTATAAGGGTAATGTTGAGACTGCGCTGGGGATGCTCAGTAAAACGCCTATTCAAGGATCTTGAGATAATGACAATTTATAGTCTTCATATATATCACTGCGTATTATTCATGAAGCAAAATTCATGTTCTACCTCTAGACTGGGTGATACTCATAGTTACAGTACCAGACATAGGCAATATTACTCTTTATCCACAAATAAATTAAAGTTTTTTTGAAAAAAATCAGTTTATATAGGAGCAAAGTACTACAAAGCCCTTCCCAATTTTGTTAAAAAGGACACAGTTTATGAAAAGTTCAAAAAGGTCCTTTACAAATATATGATTGCAGCCCCTCTTTACTCAATTGAAGAATATTTTAATATTGGAAAGGTTTGAAGATACATAAAGCAATACTGTATTGAGGATGTAAATAATGTTTAATGTTTAAGTACTAGACTAAGAACCTTTTTAATTGATTGTATGACGCCATTTATTTGTATTTTGTACAAAATTATAAATAAAGAGAATTTGAATTGAATTGACTTGAATATCTTCCATCTAAATTTAATCAGTTCACTGGTTCAAGTTTTCATGGTGAGTGAGTACATTTTTCTTAGATTTTATAGTTTAAGATTATTACTATGAAATTGTATTATGTAGGGTAAAAGATATTGTAATTTATTAGAGTGATGCTTAAGGCATATTTCTTAAGATATCAAAGCAATAATATTAGTTTTAAGGTAATTTTAGAGAACTTGAAAATAATTTAAAACTATTTCTTTCATTATTTAGTGATTAGGAGTCGTTCAACATCACCTATCTGTTGAATTTTGTGACCTGTTTGTTGAAAGAGTTCCAGACGTAGGATTTAATAAAAAAAGACCAACCCCAACTTAATATTCTTCGCGTAATAGAATGTAATAAAAAAATTATGTATGAAAATAGAAAAAATTTAACAACAATAATAAATAAAAACATAAATAAAATACCCAATTGTACATTAGTAATCGTTAATATACTCTGTAAGTAAACCAAACGTTCTATTATGTTGTGTTACAAAATATATAGTTGAAATCGATACTCATTCAAATATATCTATTTACAAACTTAATACATACATAAGAGAAATGTAATGACTGCTAATGTCAAAAGTCACTATGTACTATATAAAGTAAATTGATGTATAAATTTCACAATTTATCAAGTCCAAAATGCTGTAAAATGGCATACGATTTAGAAAGTGTTAAATACATGAACATAATTTTTAGAAAAGAGGAACTAACATATATTGCATTTAGTATTATTTATTATTTGCTAACTGTCGCTTAGCTGTTCTGAATTTAAAATTATGTTTAACAATGAGAATGTGAAAAGTTAAAATTTAATTTTTGACATTTTAAAAAATATTTTTCTAGAAACACTGAACAGTTTTACGTATGCAATAAAAAGCAGTAATTGCTGTGTTTAAGATTAGAAGTTTTCAGTTTATAAAAAACAACTTATTAAATATAACGGATGTATCATAAGTATTACACGCCAAAAAAACAAGTTAAAGTAGTGTTTTAACTAGAATCTACAGTTTCCGGTGACAACCGCGTCAAGGTACTATCTGCAATATTTACAAGATGACCAGACGTTTCGCCTATACTGTGATGTGGCATCCTCAGTGGTTGACCGAAGGTCACGTGGGTCGTGCCTCCGCCCCCCTCCAGCATACCTGCTAACCAGTCCCCACCCCACCACCTGTTATAAAGCTGGAAGGTCACTTGCCGATTTCAGTCTCAGAGAAACCACTGAGGATGCCACATCACAGTATGGGCGAAACGTCTGGTCATCTTGTAAATATTGTAGATAGTACCTTGACGCGGTTGTCACCGGAAACTGTAGATTCTAGTTATGACACCGGCCGCTTAAGCCTAAGTTCTAAGATAAAGTAGTGTTTGTATCATTATTATAAAGTAAATTTATTCTAATTGTTTTTCGGGCGTATTCTATAATCTTTTTATGGAACGATTATGTCCTATTAATAAAAAAATAATCGGGTGTGGTTTAACTTTAACAACAGAAATAACGTTAGATTTACTGTTTTAGATTAAATAACCACAATGTATGTTTTTAACTTAAACAAATTATATTTATTCTTTTAAAAGATCTGATTTAAAATAAACGTTGCCCCATAACCAATAAATATTACATAACGCCAACTGCTAATAAGGAAGTTTATAAAGTATAAACAGTAAATGTATTTTACTATAAAGAAGATTTCAGATTAAGGATTCATTAATTAGGAGTAAAGAATAATACAATTATATGTTTTTATTTTGAAATATTGGACTCCAGCATATCCTTCTAAATCGGATTACTTTTGTTGGAAAACAGGAATAAAACAGGATAGTATTATTTTATTTTTAATGCAAATTTAGATTTTAAGTTATGAAGAAATGTTGAAAATATACTTAAGATAATTAATTCTTAGTCTATATTTTGTCCATTTACGAAAAAGGAGAATAATTTTGCAATAACATTAAATAAAATTTATTTTTAGAAAATAATACTTTATACTGCTATGTTTATATAAAATAAACGCACCTTACATAAGTAAAGTGTTTTCGAAACTCTTAAATTAAACAATTATTTTCCATTCACCAGACCCTAGCAGAATACATCAACTGATAGCAGATGTTATCGACAGTAGGTATTCTCCGCTACAAGAAATATGCGGCTGTTGGTGGCGCATGGGAATATATATCAAGTGATGTTAAACAAGGCAAAACTCGCTGACACGAATGCCGGAGTTTTGCCTTTGTTTACACGTAATATATTAGGCTATAATTATAACATATTTTTTCTTTTCTTGCTATTAATTTTTCTTGACTTTGGTAGCACTTTACAACTTTTCTGAAGTTATAAGTCGCACAGATAAGTTCCTTAGAGTTACATAAGATCAAATATTACATTATACACACCTTTTTCGTTATCATTTCTTATTACTGTTGGATTTTATTTGTTGTTATTTGTACCGTTATTTCTTTGGATTATGCATATGTTACATGCATATCCTTGAATTCATTTGTTTTTGTTTTTATTTTTTTTAATTGTTCATCGTCTACATAATATTTATTATTGTTTATTTATTGCTGATTTATAGTATATTTGTTTTATATAGCTATGTATATTATTTATTTGTTTATTTCCATTGTGTTAATATTTAATGCTTTGAGGCTCATGTGGAGTTAGGCTACCAGTCCAGATCCAGAAGGAAGTTTTAAACAATCAAATAAGTAATTGAGAAACTCCAATATAAAATAAAAATTAAGATTACTGATAAAAAATTTCATTATAAGATACTTTTTTTGACAAAAATAAACTTTTATGGTGAATAACAAATGCTGTTTGGTTTCCTTTAGCTATGTTTCCTTGGTGTTTGTGGATTTGTTTCTTTATTTTTGTTTTCTTTGTTGGTTACTTTAAGATTACTAATTTATTAAATATATGTCACTGTTCACTATTCACACTTTTAAATAGCTATATGCTAGAGAGATTAAAAAACACTGCAGTGTAATATCAATTTAGGAAATAATAAATAGTTTTGAATTGAATTGAATAATTCATTAGTAAGACGGCGATCGTAGAGATTTGGGTGAATATGAGGAATGAATTAGTGTAATGAGTGTAGATGAACGAGTGTAATCATTGTTACTAAGTAAGGTCGAAATATTTTCAGAAAGATGTTTTTATTAATAGCCCAATACCTAGGGCAACTAAGGGACTTACGGATTCACGTGGAATCTGAACCACGTAGTATTAGTCTGATTGTCATCTGACAAACTCGACTTATTTCTGTTCCTTGCACTGCAAAATAATTATTATATATGCATAAACTTATTTTATAATAATATACGAAATAATAGTTTTTGAATTATACTCCTGCTGCATCAATATTAAAATGATTTACATTTTCTTTATAATAATGTTTGTTAATGTGTGTCTAAGCTTGATTATATTATTTTACAGACGTATATATTACATATTGTATTTATAAACGCATATTGTGTTATGCGTTTTAACCTTCTTTGTAGAAGGAAGCATACAAAAATAAATTATTTTGAAAAGTGTTTAAATATTAACTTTTGGTACAAACCATTTCATATTTGACCAGCTTCCAAAGTATTTGTTCTATTAATTAGATGAGACTGCTTTGTTCGTTTAAAGGCTATATCATTAATCAAATAAAAAAATGTAATTTCTGCACAGTAAATTCTAGTGCATTATTTTATTGCAGAATCTTACCAATAGGATACCTTGAATACAAGTAAATAAACAATACTAAATAAATTAAAACTGATGAGGAAGGACAATATTAAACAATGGGAGAAATGTACTGTGGTATATAATATTTATTATCATAGACTGAGTAAAATGGATAAGAGTTTCATCTAATCTATGAATATTCAGTAATTTATTGTTGTGTTTATTTATTTTGTTAGACATCGCATTAAAATACCTGAACTAAAAATATAAAATACTTCTATCCAATAAAGTTGACAAAAGTATTTTATTTGATTACCAAACAAACCATAATGTTGAGGGCGAGGAGTTGTACTACGTTAGCCACGTGAGGGTAGTGCTAGGCTATATATAAAGATTATGTAAATAAGGCCAGGTAAGGCACACTGACTTGAGAAGTGGGCTTTGCATGTGCTGCTTTGTTAAACATTATTTCACAAGTTGAAATATTTAATCTGATTTAAGAGTGAGTGTACATTTTACTTAACGACTTGAAATCGTGTTAGCTCGAGGACTTTCTGTGATTTATGTCATTAATTGTACAAACATTGTTTTTTATTTTCATGTGTGTAATTAAAGTTCTAGAAAAGAGTTTATATATTTTACGTTATATAACAATATGTATAACTCGTTTTACATCACTGCCCCGTGCCATTTTTGTAACGGCGTAAAAATAATAGTGATACTATCTGTTGGTGGCATGAAGGAGATTTTTTTAATTTCACAAATAATATCTGACCTTCAAAGTTTGGTCAAGAAGTCATTTTAACCATTACTTCTTTAGATGTAAATTATGTAGCTATCTTCCTGGACATTTTTTAGATACAAACAGCTTCTTAATATTCTTATTGGATTCGACATTTTTAAGTTTGACGTTCAGCAACAGGTTGATGCTGAGGACTAGCAAATCAACCACTTGATTTGTTTCTTGGAATACTTTTAACTGAATTACATTAAATCAGTGGGAATATGTTTTTTTTTTTTAATTATGTCTACATCAATTTTTGGACATTTTTAGTTTACAGCTGATTTTTAAAGTTGAAAGTGATCTTTATAAGGGGAGAAATGCATGACATTGAAAACCGACTATATCATGCTATTTTTTTTAATGTCAAATAATAAATTAGTTTTAAAATGAAGTAAGTCACGGGACGAGTTTCAAAACGAACTAAATCTCGTATGGCCTACTGCGCATTGTTGTGCGCATCAGCTGTTCAGCTCGCTATTCTGTTGTTTTTAGTAGACGTGCTGTACTGCTGTTGCTTATTCTGATTTTAACGTATTTATAAATGTTTGATAAGTTGTGCTTTTATTATTATTTTAATAGTTTGTAAAGATGGAAATACACCCCGTTGTGAATACAGAATTAGCAAGAAAATGGCGTAAAGAAACGTGTAAAAGATCCAAACAGAAAAAACAAAGGTAAGCCTAGATTTTAGGTTAGTTTAGTATAGTAGGTGTTGACTGTCGTTGGTTATGCATATGTTTAGGTTTAAATTTTGTTACTCTAAAAATAATGTTACATAATATTAGGTTATGTAGAGGGTATTGGAGTCGTTTGGTCTGTATGAATGCATTAACATTACTAAAATTAGACCTAAAATGTTGTACTCCTAGCATCTCTAATGTGCTAGGGTTGTTTTCATATATGGGTCCTGTGGACCACCCAAACCAATAACTTGTGATCATGGGAAAAAACAAGATGCTTACAGATGCAAGGAGATAACAGTTAATTATCAAACTAAGCTTCATGGAAAATGTTACAATAACGGTGGGAAGATATCTGGACTGAAAACCAAACAAGACAGCGTTATTTTAATATACACCGATTGCAATGTTCCTAAACAATTTAAACCGACTGATAACTCTAAGGGGAATAAATTTATGACTGAGAAATATTTAATTTATAAGCATTCTACTAAAGAGCGTGTTCCAGTTTGCCAGAAAGTGTTCATAGACACTATCAGGATTTCTCAAAGCCACGTAAGGGGTGTTGTACATCGATTTTGTTTTACATCCGGGTTAATCCCAAAGGAAAATAGAGTTAGAGACAGAAATTAATCTGTTCCATCCGAAGAAATCATCAGTTCTGGAATTCATAAAGAAATTTAAAGCCATTGAGACTCATTACTGTCGTAGTAAAACTTGTAGTAGACTACAATCTTAATTGTAATTGGACTCTGTTCTTAAAATTAAAATAATGTGGAAAATGTAGAGTAACGAAGTGACAGACAATGACCTGAAGGTTAAAGAAAGTTACTTTACATATGTTTTTAGACACAGTTTCAATATTGGATTTGGCGAACCAAGCACTGATGAATGCAATACTTGCATTTCCCTTCGAGAAAGGATAAAATATTCAGCTGATCCAGCACTTAAACAAATCATTATGACTGAACTACGAGTCCATAAACTAAAAGCAAAGACTTCTTCAGGAGTCGAGAGATGATCTACTAACAATCAGCTTAGATTTCCAAACAAATCAGGTATTGCCACGTGTTCAGCAGCAGAGTGCGTACTTCTCACGTCAAATGTATAAGTATAACATGGCAATAGTTGTAGATAGTTCAAAATGTAAGATTACAAAAGACAATGTAAAGGAATTATGTACCATTGAAAGGAAAATCAGTACAATTAAACTCCGAATGAAATTATTTCATTAGTATATAACTGCCTATGCAATCTGGTTATACCCGACAATGTTAAAGTGATCCGGCTGGCTTTCGATGGGTGCGGCGGCCAAAATAAAAATCGTTACATGATCGCAATGTTACGAAAATAGCTTTTAGATAATAGTCCAATGAACGTAAAGCACATAGAATACTTTTTCCCAATGGTCAAGCATTCCTTTTTGCCATCAGATCGAATATTTTCTCTGATTAAAAATTAAATAAAGAAATGTAACACCATTATTTTCCCCAACTAAAATACCACGTGGGTTGGATTTCACGTAAAGATGAAGGTCCTATAGTTATAATACATATTGGGCTATTGATAAATAGTCCTTTCTGAGCTATGTCGAGCTCAGATAGTAAAAGTGACTACACTGATTCATCCACAGTCGTAATCCACATTCGCCCATATATTGAGGATCGGCGTCATAAGAATAAATTTAAAAATAAATAAACATATGTAAATTTGTTTTATGATCTTATTCCAAATACTGCCTAAGTTAATTACTGATTACGATGTATTATGGTCTGGTTTATCCACATATTTCTTTTAAAGTGGTGTTGTAAGGAATCAGTGCAACATTAATTTTTTAGAGTGTTTAAATTTAAAAAAGACGATCCGAAGCGTCACGAAATTGAACAGCAGAGAGTCGTATTCTTTTAAATTTTGCAACTGTTGACTCTGCCAAGTAAGACATATTAGAAATTGCTGTTTTATGTTGTTCGAAAGGTGTTAACCAGATTCCACGACATACGCGGGTATAAGACAAGAGGTGGAGAAAATTAGTGGACTGGGAGTTTACGAATACCCACTTGCCATCACCAGCAGGTATTAGCCTAATCAACAGATTGCCAATATTAACTAAAAATCCAAAAAAGTCCAAGGCTCAAAACTCTTCTTAAAATCTCTTAAACGTCTAGTTCGTTTCACAGCCTGGGCGAGTTTTTTAAACGAGACTGGGAGCACAATCGTAAAGACTGACCCCTGCCCTGAAAGCAAAAAAACTGGTGAAGAACGATTACAAGAATGAGCGTATGATCAATTGTAGGTTTAAAAGTGTCTTTGGTGTGAATTCGACTTGAGCAATACAATGTGAATTGTATCCTGTACTAATAAATGAAATGCAGTGAAATGGGCCGGACAGTCGCCGATTGCTCTAATACATTAGGACTTTGAGTCTAGGTTAGAGATATTGCTGGTTCGAATCCGGCCTAGACTGGGAAATATTTATAAGTAATATTCACCTCGTACTATACTGGTTCTCCCTCTCTCTCTGTCTCTGTACTTCTCTGTACAGATGAGTGGTCCTATGGGGGTTGCGCTGAATAAGGATAAGAAGAGAATTGGCTTCTTCTTGGAAAAAAGTGTTCATCTTGTAATGCAATAGGTTCGACTCAGTCTGAATGCGTTTCCCGTACAGATAACTAGTCTATGAAGAATGGGCAAAGCTAGATTAGGAATAAAATTGTGATCTAATTATAAAAAAAAGAAGAAAGGTTTGTTAACATACAGTTGTGATTTTTAGAGGTAAATAAAGTAACTATTAATTTAAAATAACTAAAAATTATAATAACACGTTTATTTCAGTAACTAACTTTATTCAATTATCTACTTTACATTTTATCTTATTATTGGCAAACAAACTTTTGTACTACAATTTGTAAACAATTTTATTTTTTTTTATTTTTTACGTAATGCACATATTTAATTGTGTCAATATGATATTTTTGTGATTTTATAATTTACATCCTGCCTATCACTTATTTTTCACATTCGGATGGACGAATAAAAAAACTGTTGTGTTTTATTTAATAATGTTTCCACTCAGCTTATTTAGATAAATAATCGTGTTTATAATTACTGTACTGAAATATAAGAATGTTGTAAATTGATATCGGGTTCCACTAACAAACAGCCAGGTGATGGTAATTTGTTTGCTTACTGAGTGTTGGTGGTCCCAGGAAGTGACAGGAGAGATATTGTGTACAATATAGTTTCTCTCGTGAGGGAATGTGACTGAAATTGATTACAAGTCCGTCAGTGGTCAATAGGTAACAAACTGACTCTCTTCAATCAAGTGACTAATGCTGTGTTCTCTAGCATAATATGATATTGTGACTATGGATTTTAACAATCATATTTAAGCTTTAAATAGTGATTATCAAACAAATTAAGTGTGTAAGATTAAAAGCATTCATATATCTGATTAATGTTATCAATACACTGTTACTAAAAAATTACTGTGTTTTTTTTTTTTATATATATATATAAAATGAATCAATCATACGATATTAACTATAAAAGTTACTTTAGTTTATTAATATTTAATAAATAGATTGATAAATATGTCAAAACGAAATGAATTCTATGGAAATTATATGAACAATAATGGAAGAATATATATTTCAATTCAATATATATAATAAAATCAGTTTTTTGTTAGAAATAAAATAAGAGACTGCTTTGTTTATATTATTTATTTTCTTAAGTATACGTATTTTTTAACGTATACATTTACGGAACCCCTAGTTATTATCCTTATTAAATTTCAATTCAAAACTTTACTAAAAAAGTAGTAAAATTTTCTATAAGTTGTAAAAGTCAATATATTTTTTTAAATTTATATACCAATACACATCCAGTGATATTAATCTACCTATCAAATGCGTACACATGAGCGGTATTGATGACATGGTAATTTATCCAAGTCCTTTAAACTTTATTTCAAATCTTTATGGTAGTAACATATTACATTATATTGCGAAAGTTAGTGTACTTTTGAATTTATAGAACCACGCACGTCGAGCAGTATTGACCCACCCACATACTCAACCATATTCGTACCCTGTTACTGACCTACTCGCCAACCCATACACACTGATGGTGTTGACTCACTTTTCCACCCATACATGTATAGGTTAATGGAAATGCATATAATAACGTTGAAGTTTTGATAACTTCTTATGATATATACAATAGAAACATTTATTCTATAATACGGTTTATTCATAAAATAAACATAAATGTGAAATAATCACCAATGCCATACAAAGTATTACTATGCCATACAACTCCAAGTAGGTACTGACTATTGCCTAATTAACACTATAGGTACAATTTGGGAAACAGTATCCACATTTGTTATAGCATGGATTGGTGGGTAAGTCAATACCACCATGGGTGTATGGGTGGGTGGAACAATGAGAACACTTTTTGATGGGCTTTGATGTATCAGCCGAACGTTGTGTGAAAGAACGTACTATGGATTATTTATTAATCTTATTACAAAATGTAGTGTTGATTTTAGTACACTAATCTGAAACTAATTTTTTCCATATTAAGTTTAATATTTCGTAGTATTATGACCTGTAAAATTTACTTCCACACACAATAACCTATAGAGTAATACAGAAGTATCTATACATCGTTACATAGACTAAACTTTTCTTTTTTAGTAGCACAAGTTATAGTTAACATTTTCAAATATACTGTGATAGCTTTAAAATATTGCTAATTCAATTAACAATATCGAGTTCATTTTCAACAAAGGAAACTTATTGAGCCAGAAAGGAATTACCCTTCTTTACTCTTCTTTGTGAAATTTCAATGTTTTATTTTGCATTAAACTCTATTTTCAGACTTTTTTATGCTATTTATATTCATAAATCAAATCTTCAGATTGATTTCGGACAGTTTTTACATTTACATTATGAAGTATACATACACTATTTAAATGTATTCAATGTCATTATTAGCAACTGCATTCTAATATCCGACCTTCAAAATTGTTCAAGAAGCCATTTTTACCATTTACTTCTTCAGATGTAAATTTTTCTTCCTTACCATTTTTTAGATAAAAGCAACTTCTTAATTTTCTTATTGGATTCGCCTTTTTTAAGTTTGACGTTCAGCAACGGGTTGATGCTGAGGACTAGCAAATTAACCACTTGATATTTTACTTTGAATACTTTTAACTGAATTACATCAATTAAGTGGAAATGAGTCGTCTGCTATCAAAACGATCTACATAAATTTTTGGACATTTTTAGTTTACGGCTGATTTTTTAAGTCGAAAGTGATCTTTATAAGGGGAGAAATGCATGACATTCAAAACCGACTATATCATGCTATTTTCTTAATGCCAAATACTAGGTTAGTTTTAAAATTAAGTAAATCACGGGACGTAGTTCTTGAACCCAGCTACTTGAAGACAATGTGTTGTGGAGATTGTCGGCGATAGGTTCTATGCTCGAACATCTTAGTACTGACTTTGCGTCCGCTCATTGGTTGCTATCGGAGTGGACACTACTAAATACATCTGGGGTGTCCATGTTGGATGGTAGTCAGTGTCCGGATGTTGTATTGGGGAGAAATTGAGAGTCAGGCTTGTCAATAAGATGAAAGTCAGGCCAATTATATGTGGTTCAGATTCCACGTACAGCTCTTGATCCCTTAGTTGCCGTGGCTATTGGGCTATTAATAAATACCCAATATTAAGTGCTTCATACGAGCTTTAGTAATAATTCATATTCACTTTAAAATACGTACAAAGTAGTGTCGGCGTCTCATAACTAAAAATCTAAGAATAGATGTGTAATTGTTGCTTTTATTTCATATATGTTTATTCTAACTGTGAATTTCCTTGGTTACGATGTTTGAACACAGTTATTCATTCATTCAAAATGTATCGTTCCACTGTGAAAACAGTACTGACGTCGAAATGTAAATTCAAAACAAACTCGGGCAGACTCTGATTCACGCACAGAATGTGAAGAATGAACAGCATGGTCGAATATGTAATCAAAACAAGGCATCAGGAGTGGATGTGGAACGATTAATTTTAAAGCGGGGCGTTTGATCGGAACTCGAATTGACTTGATAAACAGGTTTGACGCAGCGAGTACACCTGGCTACATCCGCCTACACTACTTGTAAATATAGATCGGTGAGATGGAAATATAACAAGAGATATTTAGGTCGAATGATAAATCAACTTCTAATTCAATGTTGATATTTATCTACAAGTGATTTCAGTTTGAATATCAATTGCCATATATGAATCGTTCAATTCATGGTAAAATGAAATATTCTTACGGTATATTTTATAATTATATGCATAATATCAAGTTAAAGGAGTTAATCATATTTCATTTTACCAGGTGAAGTTAGGGCTAAGAAGCCCTCTCTAACACTTAACCTGGGGACCAACGGCTTAAGGGTGACTTCCAAACCACCACCCTGGGCAGGTGGGTTGCGTGCAGGGACGGGATCGCTCAAACGTAAACCATCCAAAGAACAGCCACGCCCAATGTTGTTTGACTCCGTTATCTTGCGATAACATCGAAACCCTCTAGTCAAGGCTACTGAGTATATTACCCTTACTAATCGATACTATAGCACACTATGATGCTTTTTTTGTTGGTGTACAACATGACTTACATTTTGTTTAATTATTTGCCAAAGAAAAAAATAATAACAATTTATAAAGATAACAATAGTAATAAATTATATTGGAAGTGATTTTAATACTATTATTTTTAATGACAGTATTTTAACATTTTATTACATATTTTATTCATTATATTCATGTCATACTAATTATACATTATAACAGAATAATGGTTAACACAAACAATTTTTATAGGAAGTAATACTATATTTATATGAATTTGTCAAAAACTGCTTTTATTTATTTCATTGTGACCAAAGCAACTAGCTGCCACATTATGTAGATATATTATCAAGTATAGATCGTTATTACACTGTTAATTGGTACAAATTGTAAACTAAACACGACATTGTGTCTAGCAAATTTTATCTTAAATAATATTTACGTTTGAAAATTACAAAACACATTTTCTAATACTATTGCCTATATATATCCCTATTTACTGTATGTATACAGTTGTTAGATGACATTATTTTCAGTAATGATTTATGAAAAAACAAAATAAAAATCAAGAGGTCTTGCAGCATATTTTAAAAGATTTTAAAAGTATGTCGATTACTTATTACATGCAACATAAAATACATATTACACTCCCCTTACAACAGTGATATGGGTCGTTTACAATGCACTTGGATGGAACTTTAACAAAACTGACTAGGAGGCATTTACATCAAGGATTGAAGATTGCATCAGTTTTATTCCAGCTTTAATAAAGAGTACGATCATCTCACTAGCTCTGTCGTTTTCTCTGTCAAGGCCTGTATCCGTAAGTGCTTAAGAAAAGAGTATAAAAATGTGTAGAGCCGAGAATATGATAGTCTATACAGGGACTTTAAGGATATTTTAATCTTTAAATAGCTGGTTTCTTGCTGCATTCACTCCACAATTCTAGAAGAGAGAAGTAGGTAAATGTTGTGCTCCCGTGTGGTCTAACATTACACATGCACTAGAGGTTGATGTACAGCTAATTAGGTCGATTAGGGTTATCAGTGGTTTCCTCATTGCAACCCCTCTACGGCATGGCGTCCAGTGTCGTTCAGAATAGTTCCTCTGGATATAAGACGCAAACCCCCCTAGAAAGTTCCAAATATCCCAAATACTCAGAATCTCCCCATTTTGCAAGAAGTCTCACAACGTGTAGGATGACTGAAATATAGAAAATCCTGTCTTATACTAACCTCCTACGTAACTTTAACAAAATTTTTACCAAAAGCCTGGTGGATGTTGCCTTGAAATACCATTGACGGTGAAAACAAGTTCTTGGTATCAGACCCTATGCCGTCATAGATGGAATGAACCTTCCTTGAAAGGAATTGACGAGTCGCTTTCGCACAGGTTTGGTAGATGCAACTACTGCAAATTTAGGTAGGGAAATGATAATTCATGTTTGTGGAGTCAACGTTCAAACTGTGGATCAAATAACTAATGAGTGCCCATTGCTTTTTTTCAGGTAGGCTTAACTGGTCTTCGTTCAATCCAGCAGATGTTGTATGGTTAAGAGACCTGTATTTATTTATGAAACGGTACATTAATAATTTAAAACTAAGACAAAACTCATTTTAATTATAGATTTTATTTAGACATTTTCTAATTTTTTAGTTTTTCAATATTAATTATTTTTGTTGCTTACTTTGAAAGCCGTGCTATATAGTGATAATAAAATTTTATCGCGTCAAAAATTTTATCTCTAGTTGAAAGCGCTGTAAATACGTGTATTTCAAGCGCTACATAAGCCGACATGATATTAAACATATAATATTTTACTAGAGGACACATATGGTAGTTGGTTTTTATTAGAGTTTTTATTATTAGTTTTTAATAGAGGTAGCGTAGTTGGTTCAATCCCAGCTTCATGTGCTAAAGGTTGTCAGTTCGATCCCAATCAGAGTCAATACATTTTGAGAAGGATCAGCTGATAACCACCGGCTGTTCATTTGTCATTGGGCTATTAATTAATGACACTTTCTAATCAATAGTCGGCCTTAGTTTGTAACAATGACTACATTCACTCATCTACAGTCATCACACTCAATCGAAATCCATATTCGCCCATATCTTGACGATCGGCGTCTTATGAATAAATAAAAAAAAAAAAATAAAATATGCATAATATCAATGAAAGCTACATGATTAGTCATTTTCATTACAAAATATAAGTAATGAATTAAAGACAAAGAAAAACTTATGTTACTATAACTGATTAGTTTTATTTATTTATTTATTTTTTTTTTTTATGAATATATCAAAGTAAGGGTAGGATAACAATGTCTAAATTTTGACAACATGACAAAAAGCATATTCTCTGTAACTTCTAAATGTGATGACAAGTAAGTAATTAATTCATAAATTAAATTTATTAAATGTAAATGATATGTATTTAATCTAAAATAAAAGTATAAGTAAAACGTCACACAACACAATATTTATCACAATATAAGGACAAAATGCTCAAATATATTACAATACAAGAACAATGTGCACAAATTTTATGGTGAGCATGGTTCACCGAACTCGATCACCATAATATTCCTGCGTTTTGTACTTGTATTGTAATACATTTGTGCATTTTGTGCTTATATTGTAATACATTTGTGTTGTAAGACGTTTTACTTGTACAGTATATGTACCAACACGTATTATGCTAATTAGAAAAATATTTCTAATATAAAAGTAAATTTTTATTTAAACTATTATATCCTCTAATTCTTTAGCTATTAAAGTAATTTTTCATGCGGTAAAATTATTTAATCTTAAGTACTCATGAAAGAAATATAAATCCGCTTAACAGCACTCACCGTTTCATCACGTTGATACATACGACAATATTCATTTGTCATATATTTTAAAGTAAACTAAATAATATTATAAAATTACCATTACATTAAGAACTAATTATTATACTAGAGTACATATCGAAATACTCAAACACTAAGTATTCCTAAGTCCATTTATTAAGTTTGGGGAAGTGTTCACAAGATGGATGTTTCGGCTTTCTGGGAAAATATAGCCTCCAGTTTAAACATGCTTAAACAACCAGTTCTTGTCAAATGATTAATTGCTACTAATGAAGAAGTCATTATAAAACAGGTCTGAGAGTGTGAGTAACTTCAAAACGTGCCGCTGCGCTTGTTTTGGTTCTTTCCTTGAGATAAGAGCAAGGGGGGAAACTTGTTTGATGATTAAAATGTTCGTTTTAATATTTTTAGTTATAAAATAAATGTAGGTAAATTACTTCGTGAAAAATGTCACTTACTAATATTCGCTAATTAATAAATTGTATGTTTGTATTTAATAGAATATTCAAGGTATATGAAGAATTAAACAATCCAAAACTTTCATAGGGTGAAATATAAGATTTACCTAGGAATACAATAAATACTACGTAAGTGGCGTTGGTGACTGATAAAATAGCCAACTAGAATATATATGTATTTTATCTATTTACTAAATTTCCCACTTATATAGGCCTATTAAACAAATAATATGTACGCTTGTTTCGGAAAAAGAACTTTGTATATTTAAACGAATCTCCTCTAAAATTTGGGTTTATATCGACTGTTTAGTAATATATTTGACAAAATGCATCGAAACAAAAGTACTTGAATATGTTTCAAAGGAGAAAAAATGAATTTCAAAGAAAATGTACACGTATACATAAACAATTATATTGAACCACAGATCATATTAAATACACAAATTAACATGAAAAATCCTATATATGTAAAAATAAGAGAAATTAAAAAAACAAAAATCAAAAGTAAAATTCAACTTACTCATACACTAAAGTAATCATATGTTACGTTCGTTATTTTCGTCTGTTTTATTTTTATAATTGATTATTTATTATAGGTTATATTATTTACACTCTGAAGATGGTCTAAGAGCCGAAACCGGTCATGTATTACTATAAAAAAAAAGAATAAAAGGGTACTTAATTATAGTTATTATTCAATTTATTTAAGGGGGGTCAGGGGTAAATTATGTTGAAAATTAAAAAAAAATTTTATTTGCTTATTAAGTTACACATGTTTTCCCGATTATTTTGGTACCAAAATTATTAATATTGGATGACTGTAACTATAGTTACAGACGTTTTTGTCACACTCTGTAATGGAAAAAATACCTTCGCATGACTGGATCAAAGTTACAATCTGTCACCTTTCTAAATATATATTATATTGATGCTATATATTCATTCTTTTCCAACTTACAGTGCTGTTGGCAGCACTGTCATATTGGTTGCTTTGCTTTCTGCTTTCTTCCAACAGCTGAAAGGTTATGTTTCTGTTTTTGTACATGGTGAGACTCAAAATCCGTGCGAGTCACTCAACAATATAATTTGGTCGAGGATACCAAAGACGACATTTGTATTGAAGACAACCTTAGAACTGGGTGTTTATGAGGCCATTGCCTCATTCAACAGGGGGAACATTGTGAAGTGTGAACTTCTTGCCAAATTGGGAATATCACCAGGAAGAAACTGTGTCAAGTTTATGAGGAAGGCGGATGAAATGCGCATCAAAAAAGCTGAAAAAAACTTTCAGGAATATGAGAAAAAGTGTCGAAAACAGGCTGCCTTGGCCAAGAGAAGACTAGAGGATCAGCTTGAAGAGGCAGAGGATCCAGATAACCCTACTTATGCCCCAGGCCACTATTAAGGTTAGTTTACAAATTTATATCTAACTGATTGATTATAACACGATTTTTAAACTCGATTCTCCGAAAACCATGTTTTTTTATATAAAAGGTACAATAACTCAAAAACTATACAAGATATTTCAGTTCTGTTTTTTTTATTCTATTCCTTATAAGTTTAGCTTTCATATGAGCATAGAAAGTGCCCATAAGTTCTTTAAAAAAATTTTTATTCAGTTGGAAAATGTATTTTTTTAAACTAAATTTAATGTTTTTGTTTTTTTATTACACAATTATTATTTGCAAATGTATGTAAAAGTTCTACGCTCATATTAAAACAATAGGTATAAGGAACAAAATAAAAAAAGAAATTTGTAAATATCTTGTTTGGTTCTTGAGAAAATGTACCTTAAAGTACCACAATTTAATATGGCGGGGAAAGGGACCCCTGACCTCCCTTAAGTAAAACAATTTGTGTTGCTATTATACTTATGTATCCAAGTTTATTTAACAGTAATACGTTAAATAAATTAAGAGTAAGTTTACTTAAGTGTAATACGTTCTTAATTAGATTGGTATTGAATCACACACTAAATATACGTTGTGTAAGCGTTGAAATTATAAAAAAAATTAAATAAAGTTTGAGAAGAACTAAATTGTGTGTATTAGATGTAGGTAAGAAAATTACAATAATATTTAATTTGTTTACATATTAACAGATTCAGTAAAATATGTGTTATTTAAAAAACAAATTAAAATCATAACTCATATGTTGAAATAGTAAATAGTAACATTAAACATTCCCCTACATGTGAAAACTCAATGTTTTCACAAAAAACAAACAAAAAAAGCATAGGATGGAGAAACAGATAAGTAGTTAATGTCATTGAAGCTACTTGACTCTTTATAGGTAGTAGGATAGGCTGTTTTGCGTTGTAAGATAGGTGTAAATGTTTGATGCGACCTCCAACTAATTCAATTGTTTTCGTCAATAAAAGGTGAAAGGGAAAGCAAGCGAGTTGTAAAATTTTTTCCTGCTTTTAAAGCTTGAAGTCTTCGATAAAATGAACCAGTTGTATGACCTTGCAAATAGTTTTTTTCCGTTTCTAGCTCAAAAATTTTTAAGTTGCCTGTTTCATTTTTCTTGGTGTTAAGTGTTCTTCTTGAAACGTAATATGTATGCCACAATCCTTACCAATTTAGTCCATGAAGAAAATCTTGAAAGCAGGTTTGGTTCTTCCATAGCAGTTAAAACTTGCAATGGGTCAGTTTTAATCTCATGTAATTCCTTTTCATCAATTTGACTGAAACGTGGTACAAGCCAAGAGTGGCTCTGAAGATTGTAGCCACGATGGATCGTGCCACCATAAATCATGAGTTCGAAGTGAATCGGGTAACATGCCTCTGCTAGAACAGTCTGCTGGGTTAAAATTTGTAGAAATATGCAACCAAGAGTGAGCTGAAACCCATTCTTGTATTTCAGCTACTCTGTTTGCAACATAGACTTTAAGTCTATAAGGTGGAGTGAGAATCCATGACAAGGCCACAGTTGAGTCACACCATGCAGTTGAGGACTTAATTTGACAATGTTTTCTGATGACACTGGTACAGTAGCTAAGCAGTTTTGCCAACAAGTGAGCTCCACAAAGCTCAAGTCGTGTAATAGATAATTTTTTTGTGGAGTGACCTTAGATTTGCAAGCAGTAAGTGAGTCTTAATTTCATTGTCTGAATAGACTACGCGAATGTATACAACTGTGCTGTAGCCAGCTTCAGAAGCGTCACAGAATCCGTGCAACTAAATGTCCTTTGAAGTTTTCGAAAAAACACAGTAAGGAATGTGTAATTTCTTCACGTCTGGAAGTTACGCAAGAAATCCCTTTCATTTATATGCTATGTTTGCTACAACTGGTTCATCCCATTGTAGACCTAAACTCCAAATAAGTTGAATAATACACTTTGTCCAAAAGGTTATTGGTGACAACCATCCACATGGATCAAATATTCTTGCAACTGTGGACAGGATGTTCCGTTTTTTAAAGTGATTTTCTTAAATATCTATATGAAAGGTAAAACTTTCTACTTCAGATATCCATTTTATGCCTAAAAAACTGAAGACTACATTTTCTGTGTTCTTAAAATACAAAGGTTTTTCTTTATGCTCTTCTGAAAATGTATCCATTAGTTCGGGACATTTAGTTTTCCATTTACGTAGTTCAAACTCTACTTTTCCTAATAAAGACACAGTTTCTTGCTTTAATTTTACTCCTTCTTCAACAGAGGTTGCGCCCAATAACAGATCATCAACATACGATTGTTTTTCTATTGCTGTGGTGGCCAATGGATACAACGCTCCTTCATCTTTCACAAGCTCCTTCAAAGTTCAGATTGTTACTAGAGAGATGAACTAAATACAAAAACTACTCTTGTAAAACGATAGATACTATGGGGATATGTGGGGTGTTCTCTCCAAAAAAGTAACTGAAAGTTGAAGTCATCAGGATGAAATTTTATTTGATGAAACATCTTCTTGATATGACATAAAAATATTATCGGAAAACATCGAAAATCTAGTAGAATATCACATATGTTGTTTTGCAGTTTTAGCCCTGAATGAAGGATGCTATCTAGGGACACTCCTGTGGAGGTTTTTGCACTGCCATCGAACAAAATTCTCAGCTTTGTAGTAGAGGATTCCTCTTTCTGGACTGCATGATGAGGTAACAAGTAGTGCTTTTTACCATCTAAATTCAATTCATCATGGGGTACATTTTCCATTAATCCTGATTGTAGATAATCATTCATTCAAGCAATGTAGGAGGATTTAAGAGTTGTATCGGAATTTAGTTATTTTTTCTAAGAAGAGAAACCTTTTTTTGCTACGTCAGTGGAGTTACCCAACGGAGGATGAGAATTTTTTTAATGGTAACCGAACAGTGTAACGCCCAGATCTGTTGAATGATGTTCTTCAAAGTTTTTTTCACAAAATACTTCTTCAGGTGTTGGATTGTGTTTTTGTGGTGGTTCTTCACATTCCCAGAATCTTTTAATGCATGATTCTAATGTTTTAGATGAAGACAAATTTGATGAGATATAGTGTCCGGTGCTTTGTGTTTTGTAATAGCTTTACCAAGTAATATCCAGCCAAAAATAGTGTTATATGTAGAAGGATAACCTTTTAGTGAACGCTTGAATCCTCCAACAGATATGTCAGGAAACAAATCACCTTCTAGTAAGAAATCTATTTTACCTGGATTGTCAAAGTGAGGGTCTGCATGCTCTAGGTTCTTAAAGTGGTTTCTTACATCAATGGGTATTGAAGTTGATGGCAGTGGAGTTGTAATACAAGATAACACTATTACACTAGTGTGCAGATTAGGATGATTCTTGAAGCGAGGTTTTATACATTTTACTATTCCTTTTGTTGATTGTACTAAAGTCTGAGATATACCTTGTATAATGGCTGAGCATTTTTGAAGAGGTAGTTGCAGCTCTCGAACACAATCTTCTGTTACAAAAGAAATTTGTGAACCAGGATCTAAAAGTGCTCTGAATGTTTTGTACTCACCTTTTAAAATCATAAGTTGAATTGCTGCTGTGCCTAGAATGTTTGTGTAAAATTCCTCCTGATGTGCAGGCAAGAGTAGTTGGGAAGCGGCATGTGTAGTTCTGGACTGAACCTCCTTTGTAGAATGTTGCAGTTGAGACCCAACGAGTGTCTCGTTTGGTTGAGTAACTAAACTATCATTACGAGGTGAGTAATGTAGCAAAGTATGATGACGTCTGTAACACTTTACATGAAGTACTAAACTTACAAGATTTTACAGTATCTCCTGAGGACAAGCAGTTAAGACAGGCTTGTTTGCGTTTAATACATTCTTGTCTTAAACTGAACGTTCATTAAATTTCTGACATGTGTAAACTAAATGACTTTCATTACAGTACATACAGTTCTGAGAGTCCATATTGCTAACAAAGTTACTGTTCAAACCAGTGGGTTGGTTGGATCCTTTCTCAAATGTCTTTTGAAATTTAACAGAAGCATGTAACTTGTTTGAAGTGCCTGTTTTAAGCTGAGGATGACAGGCCTCCAAATACTTTCAATGGTCTTTTAAAAAACCAAAAAAAGGGAACTCTACATTAGAATACTTTCTTTCAAACAGTTATCTAGTATGTATATCAAGGTGTTGAATAAAAATATGGCAAAGCAAAAAAATCATAGTAGTCCATTGGGAACTGCATTGCTCTCAACGTGAAAGTTTTCTGTGCATACATCGACTGTGTCTAAAGGACTTAAATGACTCTTCCTTTAAATATGGAATTTTATTTAAGTAATGACTAGCTAGAAGCCATTTGCTGTCTTAGCGTTCAGCTAACAAATCCCATACAATTTTGTAGTTTTCTCATACTAAGGGGAGAGTTTTAGCTACATTTTGGGGCTCTGACTTTAAGTATGAGGTCAAGGAATAAATTTTCCTATTTCAGACAAATTTTTTTGTCATATACTAAAGACAAAAATAAATCCCTGAAATGCAGTCAATTTTTTAAGTTACCATCAAAGCTAGGTAATTCAATGTTAGAAAGTTTTACCTCAGGCTGGTTTTGTCCTAAAGATTGATTATAGGATGTCAGGGACGTCAATGTTTGCATTTTGAGGTTGGTAGCTAGGATTTGAAACTAAATTTCTTCAACATGTTCCATTTTTCCTTTCTTCTTCTAAATCTGATGTTTGTTCCATACTAATTGACACTTTGATGACTTCTTCATGTGCCCTTCCGAATTCTTCAAAGTCATTTTCCAAATAATAAAATTGAACTTTAATTGAAAGTATTCCTGGGAATCTGATTTATTTCTTCACTTAGTTTGAGTAAATATTATATTTTTATCATTAATGACTTCTGTTTGTACTCTAATGCAGTAAGTTCTTTCTTCAACTTTTCAGATATTTTTGTTGTTGTTATTTTATCATTGAACTGTAAATTCATCTTACTTGCTGTAATCCGAATACCGAAGGACCATAAATATGTGTTGTGTAGGGGTTGTGGTGCGTTGAAATTATAATAAAAATAAAATAAAGTTTGAGAAGAATTGAATTGTGTGTATTAGTCATAGGTAAGAAAATTACAATAATATTTTTTTTGTTCAAATTTTAACAGATTCAGTAAAACATTTGTCATTTAAAAAATAAATTAAAACCATAACTCACATGTTGAAATAGTAAATAGTAAACACTAAACATTCACCCACCCATACACGTACAGTGGTATAGGTCTCATTTCTTTTCGGCTCTCCAAATTTAATTTTCTTCAGATTATGCTTTTGTCTCATCAAGATCATTATAATGATATGCATTTTGGTAAATCGTCCAATTAAGTTTCCCTCCGATTCTTATAGATCCACCCTCCTATGCTGTAAAATCTGCAGTGATACCAAACAAATTTGTTTTCAAATAATATTATTAATGTGCAAAGTTGAGCTTTCAGTAAACAAGAAGTTAAAAATATTATTGATTATTATTCATAATTGTTCTATTCCGATCCTAGAAAAAAACCTTCAAATGGCTGTAATTACGAGTGGCCTTGATCAGAGGGTTCTGACATTATTGCAAGACAACAGAGTCAAGCAATATCTACCGTGGCTGTTCTTTGGTTGGGTGACTGTCTGAGCACGCAGCCCACCTGCCCGGTCACAGGTGATAGTTTGCTAGTCGCCCTTTAGCCGTTGGTTGGACCCTAGGTGAAGTGTTAGAAAGGGTTTCTTAGTCCTAAATGTTCCTGGATAAAATAGACAATCCATATACTTCACTTTATTTCACTAAAAAAACTATTCTTCTGGGATCGGCTTTGTGAACATGTGTTAAACTCAAAAGACTTTTCATTTCATTCATAAACTCGAATTGTGCTCTTTTTAAGATATTCTTCCGTCTGCAATAATTTTCAGACGTTATGCATATATGTAATTCAAAAAGTGTAGTCTTACAGCCACTACACAAATAAGTTATTTTATTGTATAATGGAACCTTTATGTAAAAAGTAGCACTCACGAGATAAGATACTATCAAAGGCGGCGCCAACACAAAAAGGATGACAAATCGTGGTTTATCGGATAATTTATTGTTGTCGCGGAGTCTTGGTGGGAAATTTAATCAACCCCTTTGTGAGTTACTGGCTGAACGTCTTTGTGTCTTAGGTATGTTATTCAAATAGTTTATTCTTAACAAAATCGAGTCTTTAAAATTGTTGATTTTAACCATTAAAATAACTACTTTAAAGTATATTTTAAAGTAATTTAAAGTAACAATATTTTACATTTTATATATTGATTATTATTGTATCCATTAAATACTTCAAGCGCTGTGATGAATATATGAACTGCTGTTTTCCATTAATGCCTCCTCACCATTCAGATTGTGTACATTTTATTCTAGTATTATTCTGAGGTTTTTTACTTGTGTTTAGAATACTACAGAGCATTTTGTCTCCTACCTTTGAGTAATGTTAACGTTTTTTCATCCCGCGACAGTGTAAATATATATATATATATATATATATATATATATATATATATATATATATATATTTATGAATGTGTCGAGGAAAAAAGGGGATAAGTCTTAGTTTTGTTAAATTTCCGATTTTTGTGCCATTGTGTTCTTTGAGTAATAATACATATTATATTACAGTATCTTGTGCAAATAAAGAGACCAGTCCACTGGAAAATAAATTAAAAGGAATTTTGCTCAGGGCAAAGAATGGGAACAGTCCAGCGCAGAAGGGCAAAAAAAGAGACCAGTCCATAAGACAAATTGGCAAGGTGAAATAAAGAGATGTCATCGCACCAAGCACCTGGATTTTCAATAATAAACAATAATAAGGCTAGTAATAACGTTTTATAAGTCAAAGTAATATTTTTTTGTCAAATTAAATTTCAGTAACATTAAAAAAATGTCACAGCATTAAGGATGTTTTAGGGTTACTTCCCATTAGTGCTGCTAAGTATGCCGATCTGCAACATTTATTTATCTAAATTTTGTGGTCCAGAGGCAGATGAGTTATTCAGAAAGCTGAAACACAACTAAGAGGAGAGAATACAACAAGTAATTAAATTAATTAAAAACAAACAAAAACAAACAAATGTTTATGATTAACATTTTCTTTTTACAATACTGTACTTTAAAATATTAACTCACTTTAAATTAATTTAAGTAATTTTTCTTGTAAAACTTCTTTGAGTTAGTTATATATAACCAGTAATTGGGAATTAAAGGGATAATTCCTATGCACATATCCTCTTATTTCTCCTTGTATGGTTACAACACTTCACAATATCTCAAATTTAAAATAAAAACCAATTTAAACATTTTACATACAAAATATTTCAATCCTATGCACAAATTCTCTTATTTCTCCTTGTATGGTTAAAATACTTCAAAATAACTCAAATTTAAAATAAAAACCTATTTAAAAATGTTACACACAAAATATTTTGTACGTGTTTTGAATACGTAAACTACTGTTCCTGACAAAATTAATAAAAGTGGACTTAACTCTTTAGTGTCATCGACTTAGCCCACTATAGTTTGTAATCCAATACATATTCATTTTGAAAACTATTGGATTATTTATATTTCACTACACATATTCTATATTATATTTCGCTCATCTCTTTATTAGTTGATTTCACATACCTCATAATATTTGTACCGAAAGGTCTTTACATTTTAATCAGCTGTAGTAGGTTGGATTCCAATCTATTGACAATATATTTAACAATATTCTATTTTGGTCTCGTGCTAAAATAACAACTTACTCATTATTCAGTTACTCAACTTACTCAATTATCGGGAGAGTTTACCAAAAATATACCTGTATTTTTAGTTCATTATTCCTACTAACGAGGACAGGAAAGATTTAAATACTTGGCAAGCTTTTTAACAATAAGGAACATATCGAGGAGGAAATTTCCGCCAGAATTAATAGTCTTTCGAGATTCAACTAACAAGTAGCATACATAATAAGGGACAGAACTAACCCAATAGAGGAACAAACAATGGTTAACAAAACATGATTTTGGCAATGATAACATTTAGATCAGAGATTTGGACAGTGATAAAGAAAGATATTAGGCGACTACAGACCTACGAAATGGAATTTCTAAGAAGTATTTTTGGGAAAACAAGGAGATACAGAATCAGGAATGCACTAAGTTATGCACTACGTTAAAAATCCTGGAAGAAATTAGAGATTATAACATACTACAATGTGAAAAGGATGACTGTAGAAAAATTATCGAAGAAGGCAATGGAACTGCAAGTTAGAGGATACGTTCCATAGGCAGACCAAGAACAAGATGACTTGAGCCAATCAAAGGCACACTAGAGAAAAGAGGTCATTGATGGGAATAAATTGTGACTAACCAAACATGGGACGATATAAATAAATGGAAGAGACTATTCAGACGATCTGCGTAAGAAGAAACATCTTTCTAGTGGAAGGAGATTGTGAGAGCTCGTGGACGAGTGGTCCAAGCCGTCAGGACCTTGTAACTGAGTTACAGATAGCATAGTTTCGAATCCTGGCTTTGTCTGTTTTTTGTTATCAGTAATATTCACCTTGTACTCCTCCAGTTTTCCCCCTACTCTATCCGATAAACTACTTGCATATATAGAGTGAGGTTGAAGTCTACGAAGTACAATCGGCCCCGCTTTACTTAAAAATATTATAACAAAATATCGAAAAATACCTAAGTTAGATCAAAGTGTGTTCAGTTTATAAAAATACACATTTAACTGTTGTATAATAGAACACCGTTAAATTTATTTATTCTTTTTAACATATTGATAGATTTCTTAATAACAAATTTACAATTTTAACATAAGATAACATTTTAATGTGCCATTTTTAATATATATTTAATACTATAAACAGATAATATTATATGATTCAAGGTTTCACATAAAATGGAAGCTCTCTTCAAAATGTTGGTAGTTAATGTAGTTTGGTATTAAATACAGAATGTTCATTTTGTCCCGATGTTATCTAATCTACATGTACCATTCAACCTATGCTTATATTTTAGTTTTTTTCTTACCTTCTATTGTATATATCCCACACAGTAGGTATATCGTTCACAAATACCTATGAAAACTAAGTTTTAGTTTCAAATTTGATTTTCTCAGCTCTCTTTTTGTCACTTACGAAACAAATATGAGCGTGTAGCACTTCATACTTAACCGTAGAGATCAATGGTACATCTTCATAAAGTAATGTAAAGGCCTACTAGTCACCTTTATTCCCCATTTGACAAATATTTCGAACCAAAATGTGCAGCATTATACTCACCAATTTAGGTTTTAAATTTCATTTACAATTCAACATATGCTTACTGTTAAGATTTTATTATGACTTATTGTGGAGCGTTCCTCTGGAAATAAATTTATTTACTATGGTTTATTCTACCTCACTACGTAGTTTTATAACTCAAAATGTAATGGTTAAAAATATAATAAGCCAACCCAGGACTGTATTGCCACTCTTTAAAACATATCATAATTTGATTATACAGGTTCTTAGAAGCATGTATTTATACATTGTGTTTATTTTGTTTGTATAAGATAGTGCAGTACTATTTGAAATATTAGTATTTATATGAGGGGAGGGAAGTGGCACGTGTGTTCAGGCTGAGTAGAGGGTTAGGAGGGGTTGGAAGGGGATTGGAGCGTGCAAAGAATCGTGAGTCGAAAGTACAATAGCCGGTCAGCCTTGATTTCGTTAACAAGGTCCACACATTTTACTTTATTACAATGTACTGATAGAATTAACAAATAGACTATATTTAAAGTATAATTTAAAAATAAAATGTATTCTAAAGTTTTACTTCAATTCTGGAAAGTATTTATCAGTACAAATTACTATTTATTTGATTATATTATCAGATTATCAGTAAAGCAAGTCAAACAAGAAGGATATGTATATTTGGAAATACTTTTTTATAGTTTCTTTTCCTAAAAACACTTAAATTTTAAATAAGTCAGGTATAAGTGTGCAATTTAGGTCTAGCTATATTACGTCAGGTAGCTAGTTATAGTTTTTGTGTAATTTATTAAACAAGCATTTAGTTTTTAATCAAGTTAACATCTAGAACTATATACAGTCAACACCTGTACTTTAGCACATTATTTAAAAAAAGTTAATATCCTGGTACTGAAAGAAAATACAGGATTGGAAGTGTCATAATTTGACCTTTACTTCTATGACAGATGTGAAATTGGGTAAACAAAAAGTGTTTAGAAAATTACATTTATAGCTATACTATTTCAAAATGAAAATTTTACTTAGATTTGAGCTATTTTATAGTATTTATAAAATACCTTTAATGATATTTTTATTTTTATGACATCAGATTATTAAATATCATTCATTTTTAAAAGAAATATAATACATAAATATAAGCATTGTAAAATTATGTTCAAGTTGATAAGAGCATATTATTAAAAATATAACCTAATAATGTCTAAACTAAATTTAGCTGATCCTCAACATACTAAATTGTTTAGTATTTAGAAAGAATTATTGCAAGTAAATCTTCTTCAAGTCTAACGACCAAAGCACATTTTCACCTTGTACACCCTAAATTCTTGAGACAATGTAGGTCGAGCTAGGTGCTTTGAGTGCACACCACGTACTGAATACGAAATACTATGGCATAATATGTAGGTGTGTAAGCATTTTCCAAGCATATGCATTTTTTACTCCATTGCAATGTTAGACAAGAACTTCGTCCTTACAGGAACTCGATATTATAATTTATGCCATCAATTAATTTGAAACCTTCGAAATATTATTTATTTTGAATAATTTCTTTTGAAGTTAATTTACAATTCTTGTTACAACTTTTTAAAATTATTTATATTTAAATGCTTAAACGTTCCTCTTATTTACTAGTTATACACATAATTACAAGATTAAAAATATACATTTATGTTGCTTTTTTAATCTGTATACATTAACACGTATGTTACTTGATAATGTCGAAATGTTGAAATAGTAAAAATAAAATGTTTAACGTAACACTTGTAATTACCAAAATTTTTGAATAGTCTAAATTTATAAGTTACCTTGAACTTTTAACTGAAAATTTAAGTAACTAATAATTAAAGTACTTAAAAATGACACGTTAGAGCCATGTTGAATAAAAATTACCATAAATGCCTACTACGCGGTTTCCTGATGACTAAAAACTTTTTCATTGATCGTGGCTTTGTTAAATTTGTGAAATCTGGCCATTCTAATCCTAACGGTTCGAATTGTAATTGTTTCTTCTAAAAATATTCCTGCATGTCATGCAAAATTAATTTACTGTAGAATTTGACATTTTCTCTAAAACAATGAGTTTTACTAAAATTTTGAAAAGTTCAAACTTTAACTGTAATTAATGTTACAAAGATTGTAAAAAAATGCAATGAGAACATTCATTCAGTAAATTACTAAAACATATATTAAACATACATTAAAATCACAGATAAGAAAGAAACAGGGGTCGCATTAAAAGGATATATTTTTTTCTTTAATCTCATCTTCCCTCACAATTGCAGACATAGCCAACTTGTTTCAACAGACAAAGCTCTCTTATTCATAAATTACTGGTGATGTTGTTACCAGTGTTTAACAAAAATTAATTAGTAGAAGTTAATTGTAAATACTTAAGTTGATGGATTTCATATACTTTATGCTAGTTTTATATATTTATAAATTAACTCAGCATTAAAAATAACTACAAAAACAAATATGGTTAAAAACATAATAATGTTTATAACCATAAAATACTTACGATTTAAAAAAAAAGTTGTTAAACAAATATTTAGTTTTTATTAAACCCCAATATTTATTTATTGGGAGTTTCATCCCATATTATTAAATAAAGTGTTAGAAATTAATAAAATCAAACGCATTAAATGATTCAACTTACTTTTTTATATAGATAAAAATTTTCTAACATGATTCTTAAATGCTACTACTTCACATAGTTTCAAATAAATATTGTTTTAAAAATTAGCACTTTGACTTCAAAAATATAAAATAAACTTTGGAACATTGACATTCTTCAAATGTAATACACATTTTAACTAAAGGAACTGTATAATATATTATATTTTTAAATATTATAACGAAAACGAAATATTTAAAATTGAATAAGAAAACCATATATTTACCTCATAGAATAAATATTTAAATAAACATTTGTTTGCGTTGCCCCATTACATTTTACTAAAATATTTGTTGACTAAAACAAGGAAGTAACATAGAACAGTTTCCTTGATAAACATGAGTATGTAAGTTCAGTACTTTAGGATTGAAATGTGTAACCAATAAATGTTTCTAGTAATGTAAGTACAGTGAAAATACATTAGCTTTCAAATAATCACTTATGTTTAGTTGAACATATAAATCATTCTTTCAAAATGTAAGTAAATAATATATTATGAGGGTCTGTAAAATATATACAAAACTGTGGATCTACATTACAATTTCAAGGTTTATATAAAATAATGACTAATTAAAGTATATTAACTAAAGTTAATACAAAATGAAAAATTACCCTATGTATTTCCATCTATCCGTGTTTAATCTATATGGAATATTTCCTTAGTATTCTAGTTACCCACACATTCTTTACATATTAATATATTTACAATATTAATATTCTTTACATTCTTTACATTTAAACAATTGTGTCATCCAAGATTGTCAACAAATTATATAAAATAGTACATCAATTTATAAATATTTTCATGATAATTTATGTTTCGTTTAATAGAATAAAGCTAACATTTCCTGTATTCCACTCATAATTCTGACTAACTATACTTACATGTTTTTAAGACAGAAATAAAAACTTCAACTACAATTTATATTTTCTGGTGACAACTACGTCAAGATGCTATGTAAATTATTTACAAGGTAACCAAACGTTTCCCCCAAACAATATGGAATCCTTACTGGTATCGCTGAGACTGAGATCAATGAATGACATTGTAGCTATATAACAGGTGGAGGGGCGGGACCTGTTTTGCAGGTACGCTGGAGAGGGGATAAGGCATAACCCACATTACCTGCAGTCATTGGCCGAAGAAAAGCTTTAGCATAATTGGAAGAGATTTTGTTACAGTAAATTTTATGTAATTTCTGCTGTAAAGAATTACAATATCATTCCTCATAGGTGTCTTCTTTAATGTGTAACATATTAAGGGTTGTTTTAAACTCCTGCACGTGTGGTTTTTTCTTAATTTATATTTATTATCACTACGTAATACATTGTGACCTGTTATCAATCTATAATAATCATAAATAGTGCTGGGACGCCGGAGTGTATACAATATAAATTAAAATAGATAGTTCTTTTAATAGAACTGTGATAAGAATTATTCACACACCATTAATTATTACCCTTCATTATATCATTACTTAAAAATAAATATCACTTCCAAAACAACTATTCATCCCAGTATTTTTTTTCAATTAGTGAGGTTTGACACAACAGCTGATGTAAACTAGATTACATTTACACGGGACTACACTAGCGCTCCACTACTAGACTTCAAAACAGGTAAGGAATATAATTAAGAGAACATTTAACATTTTACGAGATTTGTATCAGTGTGTATATAAAATTAGTGCTACTATTCAGGTATGTAATTAATTGTATTTATGATTGAGATAAGTAATTCACAAAAGTCATTAATTAATTAAACAGCGGAAGCCAACTCAATTACGCACTAATGTGTAATAATTTTTTTTAAATTCAGTAAACTACTGTAGTTATCATTAGACATTTTCATAAAAGTCATGTTTTTCTTACACTTACGCAATCATTTAACACGTCGTCCTCTGATATCTCCACCATTCATTTACAACTGATGAATGAGTTGACATTATTAAATCATAAAATGAGGTCGTTTGAAACGCTTCTTTATACAAAATAAGCGAAGCAAGCTACTAATAAATAAATGCAAACCTTACCACACCATAGAGAACATTATATCGAATGCAATGCCAAATAGAAAAAGGATGACAAATCGTGGTTTATCGGGTGATTTATTGTTGTCACTGTAGTCTTGGTTGAAAATTAAATCAAACTTGTATCTCTGTGATTTACTAACCGAACGCCTTTGTTTCTTGTATGTGTTATTCCAAGGAGGAATTTATAGACAAATATTCTCTTTGATATTTGTGATGTATGCAAGTATTCTAGAAAACTAATTGTATTTTAAACTATACCAACAAATTCAATTCTCTGAAACTATCGTAAAATATTTGTTTATTCATATTTGTCATTGCATTGCTGAGTAATTAACATAATTTTCGTGATTAAAAAAGTATCTACCTTTGAATATATTTTATAAATTTTATTTAGGCAAACATTCCTTTATATCAGGGTACAATATACATTGTAGTATATCAATGGTAAAAAGGCTGTTACATATGACAATAATTTTACAGAACAACATACTTTATTTTAAAAACAAAAACATTAAATATGATTTTTGTGTGTGAAATATGCTAAAATTGCGATATTTATATATATTTTATTAATATGTATATATATATATATATATATATATATATATATAATATATGCGATATTAATATATATATTTGTATTATTAACTCATTAAAGCTAAACAATGTTCCCACTTATTGTTTACTGAAGGCTTGTGGTTGGGCTATTGGTCTTTATTAGTTTTGTTATAACACTAACCAATATCAATCGGAATTATATAAGTTGAATCCGGTTCCTTAATATAATCATGTAATTGTAATTTATTCAATTGATTGGAAAGAGAAACATTAACTGAAAAGGGGGATCAACCGTTAATTCACTACTACTACTATTTTTTATTTCCGTTAATTCATTACCGCTTGATAAATATTCTATTGCTCTAAAAACTGTTCCAAATTTATTTTTACGTCCACTGTGGTATACCTTATCCACTAGGATTCCGATATAACGGGCCTTATCTTATCACTTTCCAAGAACTTACACACGGAGAGCGCATTCGGTGGTAAGTCAATCATTGGATTTACCAGTTTAAGATCAACTTTAGTAGCTACCTAACCTGATATAAACTCATCTAGCCTAACCATAATTGCGATAAAAAAGTAGTGGTATGAGACAGTAATAAACTTAACTATTCTCAAAGGATTACTTATAACATTCTTGTAAGGACTTAATTTATCTACTTACCATACGTTTTATTACTCTCAATTGTAATTCTAGGGAATCAATATTACCTGTAATGATTGCATAAGTAATTTTTAAACATGCAGAAAATAGAATCAATATTCGACAAATGTACGTAGCCTATTTACTAGATTGTAATAGAAACGCACCACGTTTCACATTGGAAGGTATTTAGTATGTTGTATATTAAGTTAGTAGAGAATATGTTAATATGTGGACCTCACATATTGTAAATATAACAATAAATATCGACGAAAAACCACAATGGTCACGTATAAAATGACGGCACATGGAGCCCATTAAATGTTGAAAATGTTTTTTGTTTATTTAATTATCTTTTGATAAAACAAAGAAACTTTATTGTTTAGCCAAACAAAAATAAATGAATTAACTAAACAATTTTGTAGAAAAACGAAATTATACTCTCCGTTACTTGTGTATCTTATTTTACATCAAATTGGAGATTCTGACAAAAACTAATGAATGGTGCTACAATTCTATACTTGGATCTCGTCAATCAATGGGGAATGTTTTTGTATTCGACGGGCCTCCTCCGGCCCCAATTAAAGAACCCCGCCAACGTGTTTTGACTGAAAAGATTTATTTCGCCATTCAAGTACGTCAACCTTTTCGTTGACTTTCTGTATTATTATTTGAAATTAAAGAAATTCGTTAGACAGCATTAATGACGAGGAAAGAGGATCTTGTAGGTAAGGCCTATTATAACAATAAGTGAAATTGTATTATTGTTTACTGCAGTGCGTGTAAATTATACATAAGTAAATATATTACTACAAGTTGTTACACCATAGTAAACACTGTAACTATTTCTAACACAGTCCATAGAAATAGCTTTTACATAAAACATACATATACATAGACCTGCTATAATTTGTATATGCAGTCATGTTTCGGATTAACTATTCAGTCGTTACTGTTATATACTTTGTTCTCTTAAAATATGTATATTTGATTTTAAAAAAGTAGTATATTTTGTACAAGAACTTTTTAAAAATAATTCACGCAATATGTATTAATATTTCATACACTCTTGAGTGATCTGTTAAATAAAAGTAAAATATAAGATAACAGTTTTAGCGTACTGTGTGTACTATTTTTAATATTATTAATTTTCATGCACAATAAAATTATTTTGTCTTCAACAAATCAACTGCATATTGTCAAAAATATATAAATAATACGAAACCAATATATTTTACTTATCACTGGACTGATACGATTATTTTTTATATTATTTTTTTAATATAAATTTATATGTAGGCATGTACTTAAATTATGTTAAAAAGAAATGTTAAACGTTTTATTTGATGACAGAAATTATGAATAAGAAAATAAAAGAATATTAGTGATACAGTTCTCAATACAGTAAAGATGTTGCTTTCCTATTATCTAGCTTTTTCTAGATACAGTAGTTTCTTTAGTATTTATATCCTGTATCTTCATTTACATATAAAATCAATAATTATACACCATAAATCGGTAGCAATCACTTTTTTAATTGTTTGTATTTGTACTGTATTGAATGGAAGTACACAATATATTATAAATTAAGTGAATGAAAGAGTCAAAAAAGGAACTTCTGTTGTTATTTATTATTTTTATAATTTATTACATTATTATCTTATCGGTAAACATTTAATGTTTAATCTTTTTCTCTACTGATAGTTTAGCTATTTATGACAAACTTTTTTTTTGTTAAGAGAGAACGTTTTAAAAGGAATATTTGGAAACAACTTTAAGTTCTAAAAGATTTTGATAGTTTAAAAAGATCATGATATTACGATTCAAATAAACTAAAATTGCTGTCATTTTAGATTTACAAATATGACAGTTTTACTAAGATTGTGTATTGGTTAGGTAGTTGTTAGTTTGCACTGTACGATTTATTTGAAATGCAAAAGTGACTATTTTTAATCGGTTCAAATAAACGTATTGACATTGCACATTTTCCCCACTAAACGTATATATACATATATAGACAGTGTGTGCGTGTGTGTGTGTGTGTGTGTGTGTGTGTGTGTGTGTGTGTGTGTGTGTGTGTGTGTGTGTGTGTGTGTGTGTGTGTGTGTGTGTGTGTGTGTGTGTGTGTGTGTGTGTTTTATATAAAAAAAACCTTTATATGATACAACCTCATCCTGTAATTTATGTATACTTAATTATTCCATCTTAATTTACCACGCCATTCAATATGTCAGATACGTGCATTACTATCCAGACTGTTGGTGAATCTAATGGAGTTAGGATTGCAAATGGTTTAGGGAAAAACACACAATACGATCCTGAGGTTATATATGGATATATAATATTTTCTTCAATATATTTCGTTGTTTTGTCATGAGTGTGGTTGTGGTATTCCTGGTAGGTTTCGTAATAGTATATATATATATATATATATATATATATATATATATATATATATATATATATATATATATATATATATAGTATATACCTATAGTATATAGTATATATATATATATATATATATACTATATACTATAGGTACTAATAGGTACTAATAGTACCTATACATTCTGCATGTATACACGAATGATTTGAAGTGTCAACACTACAGCATGGCTAGTATAAAGCCACAACACACTTTACAGCCTTTACATCTCAGCTGAGACACAGGTTTAAGTTAATGGAGCGTTGTGTAATTAAGTGAAAGTAATCTACCGGAATGATTTTTGTTCACGCGATCCGGTACTCAAGTTCAGTGTTTTATGGCTGGGCCGTGAGATAAGCTTGAATATTGCCCTTAATACAGCATTATAGCTAATGAAAAGGGTAATTAGTTGAACTACTTTTAATGTAACAACCAGGGAGGTCTGAGAGCAGACTTGATTTAAAATTGTGTGACATTAATAGTTCAACCTAACTGATGGTGGATCAAACAAGTAGTTTAAAAGAGATTTAATTTAGTAGAAATTAAATTTGTTGGACGGCTAAATTGAATATAAAGGAAAGTTTCTGATTGAAAAAAATCCTAAACTTTTATATTAATAGGATATGTTGAACCCTTGCTTATCATAAATATCAACTACTAAAAAAAATGAAATTTCATTAACAACTGTAATAATGATTCTAAATAAAGAATGACTATCAACAGATCGAGAGGAGGGATGAATACATATCTAAAGTAATTGTAGATAATAATAACATTCCGTACCTTTAAAAAGTATCTTTACCATTACAAACTCAATTAGGATACTAAGTGAAATTCTTATCAATACAAGTACACGTTACCTAACCTCAAGGTTCATATTGATAAATAAGAGGTTGCCTCACTCTCCTATGGTCTATATAAGGTGAGCTGTTATGTCAGAGACCGACCTTCAAGATAGCGTTTTTTTTCGTATTATTTTATAATTAGTTAAACGTTTGTTATTTTTATGTTATTTAAAGTGGTAAATATATATTTAAAATGTGTTATATAACTTTATTTACTTAGTAGCTAATCGATGAGATTAATTAAAAGATTAGTCACGCACATCAAATAAATGAATTACAAAAAAATAAAAAAAATATATATATTACAATAAAGTAAGGAAGACTGTAGTGTCATCTAGATTACGAATATCAGGTTTTCGTTCTCCTTTGTTTACAGCCGTGAAGGTCAGCTCATGACGTAAAATGCTACCTGCGCACTAAGGATGCGCAATGGTCTGAGTCATCTTCTTATATAAAGAAAGAATTGACCTAACCTCTCCAGACGCCAGCGTATCCATTAACGCCAGTCTTTGAAAACAGCTGTCCACTAAATATAGTATTGATATTTCACACCATATTTAACTATTTTTATTGTAAATTATGGTACCTTTGATAGACAGTCAAGTGTAGTTCTGTACAGAATTTTGTAATGATATATTTGAAATAAATTGTTCGATGTTAGCCTTTTATAGGACTGCAATGGTAGTATAAAGAAGTATTATAAAACCGTATTTACATAAAACAGAAGTCTTGTCAATTGTTTTGCTTAAATTTTCATAATAGTAAATAAGTAACAAGTAAAGAAGAATATTATAATTTTTTTTAGCTAAAAATCAAAAATTACTAAAATGAGGAAAATGGATTTTCTCTTGTTAAATAAGCCTACTGGGTAGTAAAGAGTTATAGAATTTTGTTTTGATGACGAATTTGCCAACATTTAGCAATCCATTCAGCAGTGTGAGGGCTGGAAATATGCCGGTTTCGTTAAGGTTATGTTTTTATAGGATAGGCCTGGGTTGGGTTTGTTAGCTTAGAGTATGTTAGGTTTGTTAAGTATCGTTACATTAAGCTAGGTTTGTTTAGATTGTCATGTTTTCAGATTATGTTAGGTTTGAATATGTTACAATTGTTCGGGCAGGTTTAGTTATACTTTGTTAGGTTAGATCAGCTAGAATGGATAAAAATAACAGCCTAATATCTAAAAGCCCTACCCAACCAAAACTATAACAGAGTGTAACCTACCTAAACTTTCAAATCCAAATCTAACTTGATCTAACCTATCAAAACCCAACCTAGTCCTATCCTAACAAAACATAACCTTACTGAAACTGGCACATGTTTACAATGTGTTAATGATGTTGCAACTAAAAACCCCTTTAAATATCGTAAGCAGGAGAACATTTCACATAATTTGAGTACCGACATTTTTATAATTTACAAAAATATTGTTGTTCCATTTTGCTCATTTTTAATTACAGTACAAGTAAACCTAACACAGACAAATTTGTTACAATATAAGCACAAAATGCACAAATATATTACAATAAAAGTACAACATGCACGAATATTATGGTGATCGATTTCGGTGAAATCGATCACCATAATATTGTTTCATATCTATATTATACAAAAAATGTCAGCCAAAAATCGCCAAGACCCCTTTCTAAGTAATTATTTACCAATCAAACCAATAGCTTACCAGTGTTAAATCAAGTACTTATTAGTGAGGTATAAGTCTTTCCAAGGATGGTATTACAATATTTTACTATGCCTTATGTTAAGAACTATTTTTAAATGGAGTATATATTCCGATCTGTAACCGATAATTGTACATGTGCCATACATAAGGCAGTTTATCTAATTTCACCTTTTACGTACTATTTCTTTAATTTCTTAAGCAACATCCATAACTTAAGTCCATGCTATCTACCTGCATTCAGTCCAGGAACCGTTTTACTTCAAAACTTTACCAATAGAGGTCAGGACGATGTATATCTGTAAACTAAACCTGTTAATCTATCATGTCGTTCGACTCTTCCCACTTTCTACGAAACCTCCGCCGCCATAGCATGGAACAGCTCCTTCCCGCTTTAAATTGTATCAATTTATGTGGAATTATTTAAGTTTTAGCTCAGAAGTGTATTTTAGTTTTGTCCCCTTTTTTGTAAACAATTATCGAGAAGTCAAGGTTTAATTTTGTATAAAGTGTGCTTCAGGATTTCACAAGGGTGCACCCAAGAAGACAACCAGTGTAACACATTTAAAGAAAAGGACAAAAGATCAGTGAACTCCATTTACAAATTATTTTAATAAATACAGTCCATTAAGAACAAAAGCTGAAATTCGATATACCAGAAAAAACGCACAGTACATTTATAGTCTAAATGATCTACATCGTAAATTTTTCGTTCCATAAAATGAGTTTTAGTATTCTAAACCTAAATGTGATTCAATATTCAACCCTCGTCCCTTCTTGGGCCAAAATTGGATTTCAAAGCAATTGAGGGGTTTCACCTGGACACTTTTTATTAAATACGGCCTCAGCTTTCCTTCATTTATTTTTTAAATTTAAGTTAAAGTACTACAAGAATATTTTGAAATAACCGCACATATATAAATACTAAGAAGCTAGTAAAATGTAGTCTCTAATCACTACTTTAATAAGTTGTGTAAAACTCTCTGTATCTGATACTTGTGTTTCAATACACAATAGAAACTATTATTCACTATTTTATTTATGATATGGGTGCCTGACTATTGAAGAACAAAAATATAATTTATCTTTTGTAATATTAATACATAGGATTTAGTTCTCTTGTATATATTCATCTAAACCGTACACGTATTTCTGCTAGAACAAAAATTTTAAAAGATTTGAAATATTTTTCTAATTTCTTAAAGTGTATTTAAAAATTATTCGTATTTTAAACAACAATTACATATATAATTTACCTATTTTGAACGATATTGGTAATACATACAGCCGATGAACTATTGTATCTATTTAAATGAAGACTTTATTAATAGTAATAATTAGGAAATTCTAATAAAAGTATAAATTTGATTTAATATTGAAACTAAAATGCCATTTTAAATATATTTGATTGGTTAATTTTAAATTTTAACTACTACTTTTATAAAGTTCGATTTCGACAAAACTCTAAGATTGAATCACTTAGATTGAAACTAAAACTTTCACTGTGTCAGTAAGTCTATTTTATCAGATTTTTTTTTTTTCAAAATGTTACTACTAAGGATTTCCATTAATCTAAATACAACAAATTTGGTCGATTACAGGAAGTAATTGGATACAAAAATCCTGTCCAGCCTAAATGGTCGTCCGTTGTGTTCACTGGTGGGGAAATTAGTAATCGAGATATAATCAGACCTTTCAGCAGGTTTTGGGCATTGAAATTGTAGAGGTGGGATAACGAGGCTCCCCTGAGGCAATTGAATGATAGAGAAGCCTTGCCTCGGAGAGGATGTGGGAGTGTTTTACTGACAACATTGAGGTGTTGAAGCTACACTTCTCACTCTGGAATGTGTAATGAGAAATAACTTACGCAAAATGTGTCATGACTTGTCTTTTATTTATGGTAGATGTATTTGTTCTTAGTATGATCTCAAGACTCTTATAGTCATGTTTGTAGGTATAATTAGTGAACTTCACTGAAGTTTAATATAGTACAAGTAGAGAAGAGTACACTTATTTCCTGTTGTATGAAGTTCTATTTTTCGTAATTTCTCTACCGTCACGTAATATAATAGTTAAGACGTTATTGTGCCTTGATTCGTACGTTTTTAGTTTTTTATATATAGTAACATGTATAGTATACATTCCACAAATAATTGTAAGCTGCATAAACAGAAAAAAATATTTGTTCATCATAAAGATGATTAATCTAAATTTGTACACACAGTTTTTATAAATAAAATTACTTCATATTGTTATTATTCCTTAAATTAAATAGTATCAAACATTTGCTAAACAATTATTGAAGTAATCCCCTTAACCTAACTAATTCATAAGAAAATATTTCGAATTTATTAATGTTGTATTTTGAGAGTTGACATTTTTTATGAATGCACTTTTTATTATAATTGTGAGAAAATGGTAATTTCGTCACGGATCATAACATGCATGTTTGCTTGCATATTTATAAACGTTTTACTATTACTGATCTTTATCAAATATATCATTTATATATCTCGTTAAAAATGCGAATAATATTTTGTGAATGTAACAATATATGAAATAGTTATTTTTAATATCTATAAAAATTGTTATAGAAATTATTAGTAGTAGCGGATTAAAGTCTAAACACTTTTAAATGCTATATTATTATAAGTTGCATGCTACTGTTACTTTTTGTTGTAAAACCGTTCATTAAAAATCATTAAAGTATTACATCAAATGCATAAAAAATAATCCTTAAAAATTCTCTTAGATTGTGTATATTAAACTTAAATGATATCTCTTCAAACTTAACAAATCCAAGATATTTAACTAAAATAAAACAAATATAAGAATAAAAATCCAAGCCATCAGTGTACTAACACCCAGATTTATATCATTGTAATTATAATGATATATATATATATATATATATATATATATATATATATATATATATATATATATATATATATATATATATATATATATATATACTAAGACCCAATAAATAGGTTTACTAAATTAAGATTTAATAATTAGGTTTACCAAAAATAAGTTTTGTTACAATTACTTGAAACTGTTTTAGTTACTGTACTTATTATTCATATTCACATGCATACCATATTCAAAAAATTTTTGTATATTGACTTAAAATAATTTATTACAAACTAAATTTTTTTTAGTGATGATACTAATTACTTAATTTAGAATGGAATTAAATTACTCATTTAATTATAATAAGTACTCTTTTAATAATGTATTTGTACAAAACGAAGGAAACCAAAGTTATGTATTAGCAAAATATTTAAAAGCAAATGTTAAAATATAGTAACGACATAAAAATGTAGTGTATTAATTCGTTTGAAATAAATATTTTAGAAATACAAGTCAACGAGCTCACAACTGCAATCTAATCCTACTTATGATATACAGTAATACAATTTAGTCTGCTATTCATAGTTAAATTGTATCAGCAATAATGAAAATAAATGTTCTTAATCAACATTCTTATGTACATATTCCTTGCCAACAATTAAGCTCAGTAAAGTCCTTTGATGCATCCAGTTCTCATAATTCCTACCCTTCCAGGTACTACCTTTGGGCTGCATCATCGCTGTTCAGTGATATCGTAATTGCTTGAGATCATGCTGTCGTACTCTCTAATTACTGACACCCACACCTCCTTCCTTCCGTAATTCAGTAAACATACATCTCGTGGCACCCCCATCCCTGACAGTGATTATCTACTTCCATACTCAAAGCTGGTGGCGTGGTGGCTCAGCGGCTAAGGCTTCGGACTGCGGAGGAGGGCCATGGTTCGAATCACCTCTGAGCCACCAACGGTCGGTACTGCACTTGTCGAATAAAGTTTACCCACAGGCTTGTAACCAATCTGAACTGGCGAGTGAAATTTTTAAAAAATCGTCGAGAAAAGTGTACATTATTTGATTAATAGCAATACTTCATATGAAGAAGTTATTTTTTATTATTATTTATTCATCAACAGACAGCTTATTACAATATAGCAAAACCACGAAAATAAAAACGGTAGTATAAGTAAAAATCAGTAACAAAGTACTAAATGTTAAGCTTAACAGTAACACAACTAAACAAGCAAACAAACCATACCTATGTGAAGCTAAAAAACAAGTGATAACTAATATGATAACAATAACTAATGTCATAACAATAATATATACTGATATACATAGAATGAGACTAATAATAACTGATGTCGCAACAATGATATGTAGTGATTTACATACAATGAAACTAATAATAACTGATGTCACAACAATAAGATGTAGTGATATACATAGAATGAAACTAATAATAACTGATGTCACAACAATAATATGTAGTGATATAAATAGAATGAATACTAATTAGGTTTTCAGTAACAAAAACTAATGATAACTAATAATTGCTAAGAATAAATTATCTAGTATACTCTTTAAAATATAACTCTATACACTAATATAATAGTATTTTATTTTATTTATGCATTTATTTATTTGTATTTTATTTATTTATGCTGAAATCATTCGAAATGTATTATCATTATTACTTTTATTCATTTTCATCTGATCAGTAACTTATTTGTAATTGATATATCCTGTATTTTAATTGTTACTTGTATATTTACCTGCATTAGCCCCATTATTACATAGTTAGAGTATACTATTTCTCATGTATAATATGCTATTTATAAACAGTGGCTCCAATGCTCTGTTACACATCACCTAGCGTGCTGTGGAACTGTTTGTCTAGGGCAAGCCCTATAGTTTGGCTGATTATCGAAGGCGCGGAGATGAGGGCCTGTGTGTTTATCAAATTACTAGTTGGAGATGGTCCTGTAATCAGGTGTGCTTGAAGGGGCTCTGTGTCACCTAATTAGTATGCATTCCACGTCCATGTGCTGAGGCAAGCATCGGTAGGGACCCGACCAAGGGATACAAAGGGAAAGGGAACTAATCTGAGGACTAAATTGTGACCTTGATATTTGTTTGTTCTTAGACATATTAGTCGTTTGAAGAAAAATATAAAGGATAAAAGCAAAATATCAGTGACTAGATGTTCTATAAGCCGTACATAAGTGAGTTTGAGATATGAATCAGTGTTCAGGAACTTATTATACAGTATATGTATACTAAACATAAAGTTATGTTTGTAAATAACGTGAATGATTTACAACAACAAAACTAAGATATATGTTTATACATACCTATAGTCCAAAAATGTCGTATACACAATGTTTGGTACAGTTTTAACACAACAAATTATTAACTTAAGGAGTATACTTAAATTTTTATTCGACCCTCTAGTGGTCGCAATCAAAAAATTACGTAAGATGTCTCACCATACTGTACATACATTTACCATTTAAGTTCTTTTTAAACATTTTAATTTAATTCCCTTAAGTTCGTGTGTACATAAGAAAGATGTTTAATATGTTTTAATTTACTCACAATTATTATTTTTTACTTTCAATATTTAAATCAATAATAGTTCCTTTTTAAAATGTGTAAAATTAATTTAGTATCTTATCGAAACATACATCGGGACCCCTCCTATTTTAATTTTTATTTATTTTTTTTTAGTTTGGGCCTACTGTAAATCTCAACAAGAAACGTAAGGTTTATTTAAATGTTAGCTATGTCAGTTATCAATATTTTGTTTGTCGGAGTTGCTCTGTACACATGTGGAAATGAATAACATTTCAGTATCTCACAAGCACACGTAATTTTTTTTGTTTTCGTTAATTAAATACTATTTTACAAATATTCTATTGCCCTAAAAACTGTTCTCCAATAATCTTTATGTCCACTGTGTTATTCCTTTTCCACTAGGAATCGATATCGCTGGCTTTATCTTATCGCTTTCCATGAACTTATACACGGAGATTCGGTGGTAAGTCAATCATTGAATTTACCAGTTTGTGATCATATTTGGTATTCACCTAACCAAATTGTGATAAAAAAGTAGTGATAAGATGTGATGTGATGTGATAAGTGATAAGTAGTGATAAGATAAGTGAAAAACCAGTTGTGATAAAAAAGTAGTGGTAGTGTAGGAACGGAAAAAGTAGTAGTTAATGGAAAATATCCTAATTTTCTTATACTCTCTCTAATGTTCCAAACCCCCACTCCTTTTAACCGGATGCATAGCAAAAGTACTTTTCCAAAAACAATCACTCGTCGTCAACTCCACTTTACAGAGAATCAAAATCAGATCATCATCGATCTGATAAAGATTATACCGTTTGCTTATGTAGGTAGATGAATAACTAATGATAATTCATGTACACATAGTTGTCGTATAATAAATTTAATTAAAGCTCTCTGTTTATCATTAGTTGATAAATATTATAAAAATATACGCACTTAAAATTTCAACAACAAGGATCGCATTATGTCACCACAGAATAAGGCGATACTTCTGTAGCAATACAGCTCTGTATGACTCGGACCAAACGGTTCCGTCTTTGCCGGTTTAACAGCTAGCTCCCATATACTTATAAAGGGAAGATTGTTTATTTTCAAAGCGTTAGTTTAATACCAAATTGTATTAAACATTAAATATTTAATTGTTACAATGAAGGACATTATATTTTTAGGCGTAACTATAATGTCAGTTAACAGTGCAAGTGCAGTAAGTTACTGTTATCATGTTTACATTATGATGATTTTCCGTAGACCAATAAGAAGCTGTACGAGCAGGTTAGTAATTGTGAATGCTATGTGCTTGTAGAGTGGGCAGGTGGGTCACTGACTTTGGTATGTTTGCATAGTTAGCATGATATTATACAGGGTGTCCCGTAAGTACCCAGCCAAACTTCTGGAAGTCATTCCCTGGGTTAAAACAAACAAAATATTTCATATATACAAATAATCTATCTCGCTCCATTATCCGGCTATCTGTCTGTATGTGTTTTTACTAAAAGCTTAATATCACTAACGTTATTTAAGATAAAACTATGAAAATTTTTATGAATGTTGATCTTCAAAGTGTTCATGTACTATTTAAATTTAATTTTTGTACAGGAACCCTTTTCAAAATGGTGACCATTTAAAATGTTTAAAGCTAAATATCTTAATAACCTTAAATTTTACTAAAAGCCTGTAAGTTACAAAACAAATAAATAATAATTTATATCTAAAAATAATTGTATAAAAAGTTTAAGATTGAACAACTATTAACTGAGAAATTACAATTATTATCAAATAAAAATAAGCTTGATATTAATAAAATTGGAAACTTTAGGAAAGTGACATTTATTTACTAAAAAGTAAATACAGTAGGAGTAAGTTAGAAGTGACGTTTATTACAGCACAAAAACAACAGTAAAGAAAAACAAAAGAAAAATACTATATTTCATAACAAGAGTGGAAAGTGGGATTTTGCATGTTCGAGACCATATGTTTGAAGTGTGAGACTTGTCTAGCACTTTAATTGGTCGAGAACATACAAAACACTTTCACTCAAGTTTTTAACGGTAATTTTCACTACACTACGGAATAAAAACTCATTGTTTGAATGTTAACTGTTTATTAAATTAGAAACATGTTTTAAAAACAGGTGTTGTTGACTGTGGAAAATGTTCGGTTGTAAACAATGTTACTTTCGGTAGTAAACAATAGACAGCTGTTGAAAATATGATGTTTCGCAGGTTGTAAATACATAACGAAAACAGCTAAACTCATAGTAGTGTTGTGAAAAATAATATTCATCCTACAACATGTGCTTAAAGTGTCATGTAGTAAAGTGACATTTATTTACTGAAAATTAGATTAGTGCTAAATAGATTTTTACAGCTGATTTGGAAATTGAAAATACATACTGAGAAATTGACTGGAACATGGATGGACATAGACATGGATGGTGGGCACTTTGAGCACATGTTGTAGGATCATTAGTATTTTTTCTTTTGTTTTTCTTTACTGTCGTTTTTGTGTTGTAATAAACGTCACTTCTAACCTACTCCTACTGTATTTATTTTTTAGTAAATAAATCACACTTTAGTAAAGTTTCCAATTTTATTTATATCAAGCGTATTTTTATTTGATAAAAATTGTAATTTATCAGTTAATAGTTGTTCAATCTTAAAACTATTTATATAATTATTTGTAAAAATAAATCCTTAAACATTTTTGTAACTTACAGGTTTTTATTAAAATTTAAGTTTATTAAGATATTTGGCTTTAAAAATTCAAAATGGTCGCCATTTTCAAAAGGATCATTGTAAAAAAATTAAATTTGAATAGTACATGAACACTATAAAGATCAACATTTAAACAACTTTTCATGGTTTTATCTTAAATGACTTTAGAGATATTAAGTTTTTAGTGAAAAAATATACAGATAGATAGCCGGATAATGGAGTGAGATAGACGTTTTGTACATATGACATTTTTTGTTTGTTTTAACCAAAGTAATGACCTCCAGAATTTTGGCTGGTTACTTACGGGACACCCTGTATAATATTTTCTCTATCAGCCTAATTCCTGATTAACTTTATTACTTTTAACAGCATTTTTCCTACTAAAAATCCTTAACATTCCCTTTACATACATGATTTTAGTGGCCAAACCAAACTATTCATATACAGTTGCTTTGCCCACATATTTCTACACAATGTCTACTATTAATATTTTCTAGACAATAATTAATATTCTTGATAACTATTTCTCAAATAAAGTATTATACGTCACTGAGAAAATGTTAAAGAAACAAAAATGACTAATTTTACACGCCACATACTTTGTAATAAGATAGTAAATCATCATTACTATCTACCTAACTATCAATAGTACGTATTTTATTATTCAAATGATTATTATCTCTTTATACTTATTTAAAATAAAATTATATAATACTTTTAATTTAATAATAGTTTTGCATGTTTAATGAAGTTTTTTCAATTATGAAATTGGTTAGGATAGCTTTGTACCATAAATAATAAATTATTTTCCACTTAATATAATCTATATGTATAATCTAAACTTTATATGTATGTGTAAACAACACTTGAAAAGCAGTGAATAGATTCACTTTACATTTTTATACAACATTGCATATAAAAAGATGAAAGGTTATAGCATTTATATACAGGAGTGTTTAAAAATATTTGATTCCTAAAATTGTAAACGGAATAAAGGCATTTCAAGTATATCCCGACACCCATAAACTTTCAGAAATGGAAAAACAATTCAGTACTGAAAACGCGTTACCAGGTGATTTACGTGCATATTATGTACAAATCATATCAAGTTTATCTATTACTGTCACCAGATGATTGTTTATTTATGAAAGAAACTGTAAGTAAATTTATTTAGGATTAAATCAAGACTAAGTCCAAGCAAAGCGTGGCCAGGTTTATTTAGTTAACAAACATAAGTAAATAAAAACACTGTACGATACAAAAACGTAAACCCTACGTAATAGGATAACAACAAGTATAGTTCGTAGTATCTGAGTGCAAAATATCTTACCTTGATTAGGTAATAAAGCCGTATTTCATCGTTAGTAACGCGCATTTTTGTTAAATAATTTACATAAATCTGTGTTGCTTGAATTTAAATTATGACTGCAATAGAGTTTCCACTGATTAAACTAGTTGCTTGGTGTAGAAACAACAGCACTGTAAATCCTAGACTGTGTGACCTACTCTCGCCCGGCTTATTGGTCCGACTTTTATTAACTACATAGCAATATATAACTTTATCCCATCCTTTCGTATTTATTACCATAATTAAATATGAGTTGGATGCAATTTATTGTTTTATTGACAGAATATATCACTATACTATTAGTTAGTATTCTCTTATTTGCTTAAGACTATATCAATTTTCATCGTTGAAAAAGATGAAAATGTAAAACAGATAAATTTATTGTGAACGTTAGTTTATTTTTTATTTTAATAAGAACTAATTCAAATTTCCTATTATTCATGACTATAAATAATTCTTTATACAAGTTTCCTTGAATAAAATACCAAACTACTTTTATAATTGTAATTATTTATTAAATTTTTAATTAAAAATACTTTTTACAATTTGTTTTCGAGATTCACAAAATAATCTATACTTACTGTTAATTTTATCGATAACACAAATAAAAAACATTAAAGCTAGGAAATAAAGTACTGTCTTTATAAATATTGATGCAAACACGCGCAGTTAGTAAATTTTATTTATTAATCAATGACTTTGGCTTACAAAAATAAATGTTTTAGTAATTTATACATTTCACATATTTTACAATCATGGTATCTAAATTTCACAAAACCAATTTTTATGACTTCAAGTTTATCCATCTAGTATAAAGGAAATTTGAAATAAACTATTGTACGTGAATTGATCACAACGTACCCTGAACCAGAACATTTTTATTCAAAATCATGTATAAAATTTAATTCTTAATCAGTATTTCCTTAAAAGACGAAGAGTACTATAAATTATTAGAGAAGAGCCATAATGAAAGGGTTTATTAGGGACTCCGGTTATCTAAATATGATAAAGGTCCAACGAATGAAGGGAAACTGGAATAGGGAGATATATCTTGACTGATATCTGGCTAAATTTTAAAAACATTTTATTATTGTTTTTTTGTAGCAGCATGGCTTGTTATTTAACAATATACAGTACTTAAATAATTTCATATCCTTAAGTGCCAGAATGGTGCTCTTAAGATATAATAACCACTATGTATCATTACTGAAAACAAATATGTAGTTTTATTTGGTTTTGTTTGACGTTGCTGTGGCGTTATTTTATTAATAGTTTATATATTTAATTTAGTTAAATAACCAGGTAAAACGACATTTATCGAGCTAGAAGAATAAGAAGTTGATTACATTTATAATAAGGACTGCTAACAGTATTGAGAAATGAGCCTCGCTACCTCTGCAACATTTAGGTACACCACAGTGTTTTTATTAATACTTATATAGCGTATGTTTATATTTATGTTCATGTAAACATTGATATATTTTAGTGTCAATTTCGTTTTGTATTTTCTATGCATAATAAATAAGCTGCTAATCAAAATCAATCCAAAATGTTTTCTTTGTTTCTAATGATTAACTTCATATTTCTGGGAAATGCGGTTGTTGCATCTTAGAGATGTACTAAGAAAGTTCCTTTCAAAATTACATTCAACTTTTGTTTATCTAAATTGAATTCCTGTACATGCATTCGATAAGTCATATAATACATAATATTGTTTTTGATCCATTAGAAATAAAATTTAAAAGAACTAATAAGAACGATATTATAAGTAAATCAACATGAAGATGAAAAATGGAATAAACACGATAAAAACTATTTTAAAACATGTTGTATTTTTGAACAATGTTGTATCTTAATTTTCTTGAATATTATTATAAACTATTTACAGTTATGGTCTCGTTATACTGGTTATATGAGGTTAAGAAAAAATAACATACTTGCTCCACAAAATGTTCCAGACCGATTCCACGAGGGAACTTATGCCGGCACATCTTGTGTGACTTGTTTTGGAACAAATTTGTAGAAATGGAAACGGGATATAGATATACCAATGGTTCACCATTAAGAATATACGTAAAAAGTGATTGTAAACCTACCCACCCACCCAAACATTTACGGTAGTGATAGTTCTTGTTCCTATCAAAACAAACCGTGGAGATGACTCACTCTTCTAACCATACACACCTCTGTATAGAGGTGATGACTCATCCTCCAACCCATACAACTACATTCTTATTGACTCACTCTCCCACCTATACACCTACATTCATAATGACAGCCTCCAATCCATACTCCTACAGTCATAATGACTAGACCTGCTAGACAAACACCTACATTCATAGTGACTCAACCTCCAAACCATACACCTAGAGTCATATTGACTCCCCTTCCCACCCATATACCTACAGTTATAATTACAGCCTCCCATCTATAATGACTAGACCTGCTAGACAAACACCTACATTCATAGTGACTCAACGTCCAAACCATACACATAGAGTCATATTGACTCCCCTTCCCACCCATATACCTACAGTTATAATTACAGCCTCCCATCTATAATGACTAGACCTGCTAGACATACACCTACATTTATAGTGACTCAACCTCCAACCCATACACCTGAAGTCATATTGACTCCCCTTCCCACCCATATACCTACAGTCATAATTACAGCCTCCCACTCATACTCCTACAGTCATAATGACTAGACCTGCTAGATAAACACCTACATGCATAGTGACTCAACCTCCAAACCATACACCTAGAGTCATATTGACTCCCTTCCCACCCATATACCTACAGTTATAATTACAGCCTTCCACTCATACTCCTACAGTCAAAATGATTAGACCTGCTAGTCATACACCTACATTCATATTGACTCAACCTCCAAACCATACACCTAGAGTCATATTGACTCCCCTTCCCACCCATATACCTACAGTTATAATTACAGCCTCCCATCTATAATGACTAGACCTGCTAGACAAACACCTACATTCATATTGACTCAACTTCCAAACCATACACCTGAAGTCATATTGACTCCCCTTCCCACCCATATACCTACAGTCATAATGACAGCCTCCCACTCATACTCCTACAGTCAAAATGATTAGACCTGCTAGTCATACACCTACATTCATATTGACTCAACCTCCAAACCATACACCTAGAGTCATATTGACTCCCCTTCCCACCCATATACCTACAGTTATAATTACAGCCTCCCATCTATAATGACTAGACCTGCTAGACATACACCTACATTTATAGTGACTCAACCTCCAACCCATACACCTGAAGTCATATTGACTCCCCTTCCCACCCATATACCTACAGTCATAATGACAGCCTCCCACTCATACTCCTACAGTCAAAATGATTAGACCTGCTAGTCATACACCTACATTCATATTGACTCAACCTCCAAACCATACACCTAGAGTCATATTGACTCCCCTTCCCACCCATATACCTACAGTTATAATTACAGCCTCCCATCTATAATGACTAGACCTGCTAGACACACACCTACATTCATAGTGACTTAACCTCCAACCCATACACCTAGAGTCATATTGACTCCCTTCCCACCCATATACCTACAGTCATAATGAAAGCCTCCCACTCATACTCCTACAGTCATAATGACTAGACCTGCTAGACAAACACCTACATTCATAGTGACTCAACCTCCAAACCATACACCTAGAGTCATATTGACTCCCCTTCCCACCCATATACCTACAGTCATAATGAAAGCCTCCCACTCATACTCCTACAGTCATAATGACTAGACCTGCTAGACAAACACCTACATTCATAGTGACTCAAACTCCTACCCATACACCTAGAGTCATATTGACTCCCCTTCCCACCCATATACCTACATTCATAATGAAAGCCTCCCACTCATACTCCTACAGTCATAATGAAAGCCTCCCACTCATACTCCTACAGTCATAATGACTAGACCTGCTAGACAAACATCTACATTCATAGTGACTCAACCTCCAAACCATACACCTAGAGTCATATTGACTCCCCTTCCCACCCATATACCTACAGTCATAATGAAAGCCTCCCACTCATACTCCTACAGTCATAATGAAAGCCTCCCACTCATACTCCTACAGTCATAATGACTAGACCTGCTAGACAAACACCTACATTCATAGTGACTCAACCTCCAAACCATACACCTAGAGTCATATTGACTCCCCTTCCCACCCATATACCTACAGTTATAATTACAGCCTCCCATCCATAATGACTAGACCTAGTCATCCACCTACATTCATAGTGACTCAAACTCCCACCCATACACCTAGAGTCATATTGACTCCCCTTCCCACTCATATACCTACAGTCATAATGAAAGCCTCCCACTCATACTCCTACAGTCATAATGAAAGCCTCCCACTCATACTCCTACAGTCATAATGACTAGTCCTGCTAGACAAACACCTACATTCATAGTGACTCAACCTCCAAACCATACACCTAGAGTCATATTGACTCCCCTTCCCACCCATATACCTACAGTTATAATTACAGCCTCCCATCCATAATGACTAGACCTAGTCATCCACCTACATTCATAGTGACTCAAACTCCTACCCATACACCTAGAGTCATATTGACTCCCCTTCCCACCCATACACCTACAGTCATAATAACTAACTGTCCTACTTCTATTCCTTCAGTCATAATAACTCACTCTCCAACACATACATCTACAATATTGACTCACCTTCACACCTTCAGTCGAAAAGACTCACCCATACACCAACAGTTATAATGACTTGCCCTACTACCCAAATAAGTAGAGTGGTGTTGAATCTCTAACCACCCAAAAACGTATGGTAAATATAATCCACCTACACACATAAACACGTAGAATGGTAATGAACCGTATATTGATTAAGAAAACAATCAAGCATTTACGGCAATCAAGCATTTACGGTAGGTCCCGTTATTTTTGGGTCAAGAACACGATCGAATCCCACCCACCTGAATGTGTATTGTGATAACTTCAGGTCCAATACCACCTTAATTGTTTAGGATTAAAGGTTAGTTACTAGCGCCTTAGATGGGGAGGATCACTTGAACTTAACAATACAGTGCAACCTTGATAATCTGGCCTTCTTTTATTCGGCTGTCCGTGTCATCCGGCTTGACAATCAGACCAAAATTATTTTCTTATTAGATAAAATTACTACCAAGCGGAAGCACCGTTCAGGCTCGCAACAAAATATTTTGAGTGTTGCATTATGTATATTCCAGGCGCTGTTCTTTTAATTTGCCGATGTGACCGTGGTTCATTGCATAGTGCCTAAATATCTGAGCTGGTTATTTGTGTACTTCTGTAACATAGAACTTGAGAAGTCTTTTTCTCATATTTGGAAGTATGTCATTTCATAAACATTTTTGGCTTTGTCAGTCATTTTTTTACTGAGGCTGAGTTAAAAACACATGCTCGTTCATTTAAAGAACCTAGTTACTGTACGGCCTTTAAAATCACTAAAATTATACTATAAAGCAAGCTTTCATCTAAAACCTACAGAGTAACTTACATTTGATTTTAGAGTATTAAATAAATAAAATAACGTTTTTTTTTAAACGTCCCAAGTCTTTCTCTCTACAAGACTTCGACATCTTGTATTCTTGACATCATTTTGTCAAATTCACTACGCATTCCTAATTTGCACTGCAAACAATTGTAGGCTTTCCTTTTATCGTTTACCATACAATATGATTTATTGATTTTTTTATTACAAAATAAAGTTTATATGGCTTTTGTTTGATTTAGCTAAACTTATCCATCCGGCTTGACCTGCCTGCTTATTAGGCCGGAAAACCGATATGGTACTTTATATAGCTGAGGTTGTATATTTTGTTTTATAAGAGTTATAAAATAAATCATACTTATATTATCCAAAGGTAACAAACATTTAATATACAGACAGGGGAGACAGTGAATGTTGATACATTTGTTGGTAATATAACAGAATCACTGACGGAGGAAACACATACCTCTGTAAATATTTCCTTCGAATAATATCCTTATAAAAAAATATTTAACATCTAAACTCATTAAGATCCATAAAGTTTAGACAAAATTCAATAATTAATGTCCATGGATAATTTTATTATATGGAATTAGTATTGGTGTAAAAATAAAACAGAACAATAGATTTTATGAAATATTGAACAAAATGGACATTTATTAGATATCTTAATGTATTTGACGATCTTTTTGTATACTTATAGTACACAAAAGTTATGAAATAAATGGTATAAAATATGATTTGTACATGAGAAGTACGTTTCTTATGTTATTTATAACTTTTCTATATAAACAAAGAATGAGTTTTGTTAAATGTTATTTATGATGATACAGTTTGTTTGAGGTCCTAGACGTTTTACATTTATTTCAACCTGAACATTCTTTTTCAGTATACGGGGTCGAATTAAACATATTTACTGCATAAATAACAAAGTAGACATTTATGTTTCACTTTCCTACAAAACTAGCAAGGCTAATGTGATTGTACAGATGTAGCCCAGAATGGGTTCCACATTCCCTTTACTTCCATCAACGTGGTCATTTCCTGAACGTGCTTCTAGAGCTGACCAACTGGTTTGGAAGATTCACAGATCAGATAATCAGCTCAATTTTACAGCCAATCAGTAATTCCGGCTTCCATTACGACTCCACCGAGTTACGGAAATGGTCATCCTGTTACCGTCATTTTACGATCGAATGATACCTGCTTGAAATACTAATTTCCTTACTAAAATACTGGGCAATATGTATTTTTTTAGTATAAAGTTTTTCATAATTCCAAACAATTATTCAAACAGATAAACTATTCTTTCATAAACTAAACCCTTATATATATATATATATATATATATATATATATATATATATATATATATGTAATGCGTAAATGGTAGCCACAAAAGTAGACACTACTAGAGAAGTCTGGGGTGTCCATGTTGGATGGTAGTCAAGGTTCTGATGTTGTGTTTGGAAAGAACTGAGTGTTAGACTCGTGTGTTAGCTGAAAATCAGACCAACACTATGTGGTTCGGATTCCACGTAAAGCTCTAGGTCTCAAAGTCACCCTGGCTATTAGGCTATTAGTAAATAATCCTTTCTGAGCTAAGTCGAACTCATATAGTAACACTTACTACACTCGTTCATCTACACTCATCACACTCTACACTCATTTTGAGTAAAAAAAGTATTTTTTTTAACACAGATTCTCCTTCATTTTCTTATAAATTTTTTTATAATAAAAACATTTGCCCCTAATCGCAGCTGTGGAATAAGGTCTTTGTTTACCCAGATGGGCACAGTAAGGAATCAAATTAAGTTTTTGAACCATGATAATAACATGGAAAGAAATTTTAATTGGTAAAAAAGTAACAGCTGTGTAAATTTTAATTATGATACTAAGCAAAACATTGATTGAGTTGAAGTTTTGTTTGATTTATGACTTTTTAAAATTTGAACGCATATGTGTGTCCTATATTCATTACTACAACATTAATTCAATCCTAATGAAAAACGGGATTTGCAATGAAGTAAGCAGGGGTTTCTCTTCATTACTATTAATAAATTTTAGTGTAAATACTTGTTTCGATTCTCAATTTTATGAAACAATATTTTTTGTTGATTGTTTGAGACAAGTACACAGGCATAACTTTCACTATATAAGTATTATAATTCTTTTTAGCAAATTATTTTATAAATTCTTTATATCAGTTACATTAGGTTTTTATATTCGATAGAAGGCTTGTTTCAACGTATTTCACAAGTTTGCACATTAGCACGTGATAAATGTTCAAGTCTGAATAAGAAAAAAGTGTAAGTTTAGTCAAATTAATATAAGCAAACGGTATTGACTTCATTTTACAAACGTAGAGTTAAATTCTGTTTGGTGAAATTGAGAATTATTTGTACTAGTAACACAACTAAAGACATGATGGCAAAACTTGGATAGTCAGTTTGTAACAATTTACCTCTAGCACCTTATCTGTTATTTTAAAGCCCAAATTCTACTCTAATAATACTTGAAGTTTTCATATGTGATAAAGCCTCATTCCCAAGTCTACAAATTTGACGTACAACAAGTTTCACGACATGTGTCGGGGCAATTTGGTGTATTGAAATGGTTTGTAATATGACGCGGGATATGTGCCGGTAACTGTGGCCCAAAACATGTATCTGTTATTCCAATTTAAATAATTAACCAATATCTAAAAACCCTGAATCACCGTACAAACAACTGCCTTGCACTCGTCATATAAAATTTTGCATAAAATGGAAACAGAAAATCAATTTCGTGGCACATGTGGCAATGCATGTCGTTTGTGCCTGGGAATTCTACGAATGCTAACGATGTTTATAAACTATACAAAACAACATCGTAATTTAAACATTTAACTAGTGTCTGCAGATGTATTTACCAATTTATTAATTGTGGAATATTCAATTCAATCAAGGCAATGACATTTATTTATATGATTGTTACAGTTTAGAGTTCAATGTTGAAAAAATAAAAATAAACTAGATTTCACGGAATTTTAACTATTTATATTCAATTTTATGAATCAGATTTGGACAGCAATATTAGATTACAGGCCTACATATGGCTTTAGTATCCCATTAAACTTAAAATAGAAGACTTTCGTTAGTTTATGGTTGACCCATAAAAAATAATGTGATTATTACTCTTTATATTAAACACATAATATTATACATTTAACGAGTGTTCTGCAGATAACTTAGTTTTGTTACAACATGGGACTGGTGTTTTTTTATTATACTCGAAGATTACTTTTCAATCTAATTATTAACTAACTTCAGGTATAAACTATGACTAAACGGTAACATAAAGTTTACTTTATGTATACGTATAAATGTTTGTGACTAGATAGTTTTGACATAAATTAGATTTTTTTGAATATATAAATAATTAGAGGTGATAACATTTAAGTATGCCTTCCTTTTTTTGAATTAAATCCGAAATATAGTTTCAATTTATTATTTCATGAGGATATATATTTGTATAAAAAAATCATATTTTAATTATTTAAACTGACATCCTTGATGAATACATTTAAAAATGAAAAAGAAAAGATCCCCATTATTTTACGATTTCATTATTTTTTACATTTTTACTCAAGAAGAATTGAACTCTTTCTTTTTTCAAAATATTACGTTAACAAAATATTTTTATAAGACGTATACCAATATCTGCTACAACATTTTGGTTTACGTTGGAACCAGCCTATTATTTCCATTTTAATTTGATTGGGAAGAAAAATCCACACCAACTCACACTCTGGTTACCTCTTTAAACTCTTACTGTTGATCTATCTAAAAATGATGAACTAGTTTTATGCAGTTGCCTTATGAAACCTCAGTCTCTACAATGCAGCTATTGTTGACCTGGTTTTACAGCTACAACACACGTGTCACATTGGTTAACAAATAAATTTTCAGGTGCAATGATCGCAGAGAGTTTAGTTGGTTTGTTTCTAGCACCTGCTGTCTTCCAACTTTGATTTGTGACAACGTCGGCCAACTGCTTTTGTGGAAAGTGTGATGAATGTCGCTTGTTAGAAACTTTCGTAAAATGACTTTTAACCCTATGTTTTATTTCTGACTAATTATTTAATATGCATATATTAATATTATTATAAATAAATTAGATCACTGAAATCCCATTATATAATACAGTTATTATTGATTTCACAAGGCTTTCTATAGTAACTGAATCAGTTGCGTTTTAATATATTTTTCACTCTAAGTTTATACATTTTATTAAATTTGTGACATTTCACTAAATCTGTTAAATTTTTATTTATATCTACACAAGTAGTTAACCAATAGAATTCCTTTTATTATTCCTCTGTCAAAATAAGAATCATTAGAACGTCTTCTTTTTTATTACATGTATTCTAAAATTATTTCCTTTGAAATGAAGTGGTAATTTCAATGTAAATAAGTTTATTTTATAAAAAACCAATTATGTATATGTGCCATATGGCTTTCAAAGCTGGTCAAAAAAACGAAAAGGAGGAAGTATAAATTAAAAATCATGTCAATAAATGATATCCAAATAATATCCTTAATACAAAGTATATGTGTATTAGTGTTAGAATATTGATCTACAATTTATTAGAACAATAAGAGGATAAAGATGGTTCACTGTGATAGCTAATATCCTTCTATGACTTACAGTAGTATGTAAGAGACTAATATGCATAGTCTATTAAATAAGATATAAGACGCAAGCAAGCAAGTTTTGATTGAAGGCTATAATAAATAAGATCTTGGCTGTATCCGGCCAGCATATTACGTTGAGCCATATATTAAACAGTAGCACTACTAAAAAATGACAATTTATTTTCCAAAACCAGCTGGTCAATTATCTGAAAGCCCTTTAACGAACAACACTAAAGGATGATAAATCACTCCAATAACCCTCTGGCATAAACTTTTCCAAGAAGCTATGTACCTAACTAACCACTCCTACAGTGGTATTACTATTAGTTGGTAAAATGGCAAACACAAAACCAGTCTTGTGACACTGTTAGCAAGTCCTTTTTACGAGATTTTCGTGGAGGGGAGATCAAACTAAGTTTGGCTAGCCAAGATCCTACGATTGGCTAAAGAATTTTGATTAGGCTCTGTGGTGGTTGAGGTATTGGAATTACTACTTATTTGGACATGGGTCCTCTAAATTTAAATATTTTTGCATATAAATATCCAATATTCTTCTGTTTATGAGTAGAATGAACTTTGACATTATGACTGTTATGAGAAATAGATATTAATATTTGTACACAGTAATTTGTTAAAAAAAACTGAAAATGGAATTTTTTGGTTTCAATACTAATGTAATTATATTCATATTGAACAATTCAACTATAAAAAAAAAACTATCAACTACAAAAATACAGTTTTATTTTGTTTTTTTATTTTATCAACATTTCTTTTTCCATGTTAAGTATCTATAAATATTCATCGAAACAAATAAGTATCATATTTACACATATTATTTTATAGTAAAAAATCTAATATTTGTTAGCACTTTCTAATTTTATTTATTTTTAATGCAAATTAACATTATTAAAAAGATTAAATTATATTCAATAATACTAATGAAAACAATAAAATATAAAGTTTGTTAAAAACATGATAAAATTATATTAAAACATTGTCTTATACTGTTTGGTAATCTGAAAGTAAATTACATATTTATGACGTTTCATAAAACTACACTTGAAAATAATTATATTTTACAGTAAAAATACTGAATTGTAAAGGCAATATTAAAGCATGAATACTTATTATGAAATATTTATCTTTTCGTAGTAAAGCAAACTCAAGCTCTATTTTTTTTAGATATAAACACGCAGTGATTGAAGAACCTGGCAAAACTTCATACTTCACTCATCAACTTCTTTTAATTCAAACACTTAATTGCTTAGCACTTCATGTTCTAACAACAAACGAAATTATAAATTCAAATTAATAAGGCATTTTTTATAAACAGACTAAATATAAAGATATTAAAAATTGTATTAATAGTTTTTAAGTACAACAAAAACACCAAATAGTAATAACAAATGTATTGTTTATCATACTTTTTAGGTTCAAAACACAATAGTCTAGAAACGAAAAAATGATTCAGTAAATGTTTGGTCTATATACTAAACTTAACATAATTTAGCCATTCAAACCCTATTGTACTAAAACTGCTTTGTACAAATACAAATACAGCACATGTTTAACGTTTTGTATATTTTATAATTCAGGAAACAATTTTTGAAATTAATAAACAGTCAATATTGCACAATTTAAAAATTGTCACTAAAATTTAAAATATTAATCTTATTTTACCTTGTCTAAGGAGATGACAGAAAATTTTTAAGACCAATGATTCAATTTTGTAATTTATATTAACTAATTAAACCGTTTACACATTGTAAGTTTATAAATATCCAAAATAGTAAGTTATTTTGTTTACTTATTTTATGAACATTTTTTCACAAAATATTGGAGATACAAATATTGTAAAAGAAGTGTATACAAATCCTAAAATAAGGTAATGACACAGTGCCATTATTTGTTAAACGGATTTTCCTATTATAAACCATGTGAAACAAATTCCATGGTGGAGGCATGTAATACATAGATACAAGCAAGTATGTGTCATAGAGTGTGCATGTGATAAACATTGTAAACCTCACACGAATTTGAAGGCGTGCCGTTTATGGATATATTTGGAGGGGGGGAGAAGGAGGAAGGATTTTTAGATTGCATCTTAATCTGTCTGGAAAGTCCTAATTCAAGAAAATGACTAGAGAGTGAGAGTGAGTGAGTGAGAGAGAGAGGGAGAGAGAGAGAGAGAGAGGGAGAGAGAGGGAGGGAGAGAGAGAGAGAGAGAGAGAGAGAGAGGGAGAGAGAGAGAGAGAGAGAGAGAGAGAGAGAGAGAGTGAGAGAGAGAGAGAGAGAGAGAGAGAGAGAGAGAGAGAGAGAGAGAGAGAGAGAGAGAGAGAGAGAGAGAGAGAGAGAGAGAGAGAGAGAGAGAGAGAGAGAGAGAGAGAGAGAGAGAGAGAGAGAGAGAGAGAGAGAGAGAGAGAGAGAGAGAGAGAGAGAGAGAGAGAGAGAGAGAGAGAGAGAGAGAGAGAGAGAGAGAGAGAGAGAGAGAGAGAGAGAGAGAGAGAGAGAGAGAGAGAGAGAGAGAGAGAGAGAGAGAGAGAGAGAGAGAGAGAGAGAGAGAGAGAGAGAGAGAGAGAGAGAGAGAGAGAGAGAGAGAGAGAGAGAGAGAGAGAGAGAGAGAGAGAGAGAGAGAGAGAGAGAGAGAGAGAGAGAGAGAGAGAGAGAGAGAGAGAGAGAGAGAGAGAGAGAGAGAGAGAGAGAGAGAGAGAGAGAGAGAGAGGAAGATCTTTTAGTATAATTATACTCATTACGTAACCAACACAAGATAGTCTCATTGTCATTCACTATTAGACTAATATATTGTATCCATCACGATTTTACAAGAATTATGCATTTATTAAAATTATTAAATCATGACAGGGTTTTATTAATTATTATATAAAATGAATCCATAGACTTTATAGCAAGATTTTTTTAAAGGATCATTATTCTTAGTGTAACTAGAGTTTATGCAACTATACTTACTATGCCAAACGGAGTTGTTCCGTTAATTCACTTCCACTACTTTTTCCGTTACTTCATTGCCACTATTTTCATATCACAATTACAGTTATGTTAGGTTGCAACTAAAGTTAATCACAAACTAGTAAATCCAATTATTGACACAGCCGATTGAGCTCTCCGTGTGTAAGTTCTTAGAAAACGATAAAATAAGGCTAGCCATATAGAATTCCTAACGGATAAGAAGTACTACAGTGAACGTAAAAATTATTGGGGAACAGTATTTAGTAAAATAGAATATTTATTAAGCATTAGTAAACTAACGGAAAATATTCTTCTAAACCCTTCGTGAATTTAATGGGTATTTTAGTCAAGTAGAAGTAATATCTATTCAGTATATTAAATATAGGGTATGGGTTTAAATGGGGCTATATCTACTTTTAATGATAAAAAATATCTATGAGTAGTTGTATTGGATATCTAGTATGTGTTTTACTCCTCACATTTATTCAGTTGTGAATTTATATGTTTCCTAACTACAGTCATTTATCAAATGAAATAAAATGTATTTAACTTGAAAGAATATTGTACCTGTTAGACACTATGTATTAAAAATATTTTAAATTGTCATGTATTTCGTTATAACTACAAATGTTACTTTGGTAATCAAAATCATACACGTGTAAACAAACACATACGCGTATTATCTTACTCAACAACTAAAGTAAATATTTAACAAAATATAACTAATGTACTTTCATACATCAGGAATAGTAAAATGTTCCATATATAACTATCGTATTAACCATTTTTTTAAATACATTATACAATCAAATGATTGTCATTTAAGACCTTCAAACTTATTTACATATTTTGTGGATAATTATTCCATTCATGTGATATTTATATAAGGGCAATGTTACATAACTCGCTCAGTTTCATTTTCTACAAATTAAATCTAATTTTATTTATTTTCAATTAATTGTAAAACAAGAGGTTTTAATTGTTTCGTTATCAATCGTATTCAAGTAGATTTGATGTAGATCTAAACTGTCGATTTCCACCATTTTCCTTTACAGCTTGTATTTTTTTTAAGTTGTTGTTAACTATGTTAATGCTTTTAATTATTGTAATAAATCGAAAAATTTAAAAATGTGGTAATATATTATATCTGTACGATTGTCTTAGTTTATTTTTTATTTATTAATCAATTCCAACATGAAACAACACTTATTTACTGTTTGTACCTCTAAAGATTTTGTTTTCAATTCTTCTTTAGTGCACGAATATATTATTTTTCTTTATATTATTTTAGTTTAAAATACGGTCACCAGTTCAGAGGCCTGCCATCCCGTGAACTTTATCTAATGAGTGCGTGAACTTTATCTAATGAGTAAAGTACTGGGCCGTTACTCTGTTGAGGATTCGAAACTTGGACCTTGCTCTCCACAGTTCTTAGAGACTCGTCCACCCCACCAGGATGATAGAGCTTATGATGAACAAATGTATCTAATTTGAAGTCTATAAGTATTATACTTTTTACTCAATGTTAACTGTGAATCGGTCAGTTGATTTCCTTTTATAGTGTTAATTTACCGTCACACAGGTATAATAAATTTAATTTCATTTTTATCACCACAAAGTATCAAAGCTTTAGTTTGTGTTAAGTGCTATTTATGGTCCGTTTCTCTTGTTCATCCAGTTCTACATTCCCACCGACCCACGCTCCTGTTTTTCAACATCCAATCAACATATTTTTAGTGTCAGCTTGAATGCGCCTCAGCTGATCAAAAATCTGAATGATTCAGTACTTAAATTAATTCTCTTTCTGTAGTATCAGCTGGAATTTTATGCGATCTGACTCAGCAAATGAGGCAAACTGACGGGTCATTAGTAACTAAACCTTTTAGAATCCAATTTATTGCCAAAATGCAACTGTTCCGGCCTTAACTAAAAGTTAAATTATTTTTAGTTCAGAACTGACATATGCTATCCAATATTTTTAGTTTAGATCTGATATATGTTATCCAATATTTGTAGTTCAGATCTATTATATGTTATCTAATATGTTTAGATTAGATCTAATATATGTTATCTAATATGTTAAGTTCTGATCTAATATATGTTATCCAATATGTTTAGTTCAGATCTAATATATGTTATCCAATATGTTTAGTTCAAATCTAATATATGTTATTCAATATTTTTAGTTCAGATCTAATATATGTTATCTAATATGTTTAGCTCAGAGCTGATATATGTTATCCAATATGTTTAGTTCAGATCTAATATATTATGTTATCCAATATGTTTAGTTCAGATCTAGTATATGTTATCCAATATGTTTAGTTCAGAGCTGATATATGTTATCCAATATGTTTAGTTCAGAGCTGATACATGTTAACCAATATGTTTAGTTCAGGTCTAATATATGTTATCTAATATGTTTAGTTCAGAGCTGATATATGTTATCCAATATGTTAAGTTCAGATCTAATACGTGTTATCCAATATGTTTAGTTCAGATCTAATACGTGTTATCCAATATTTTTAGTTCAGATCTAATATATGTTATCCAATATGTTTAGTTCATAGCTGATATATGACATCCAATATGTTTAGTTCAGATCTAATATGTGTTATCCAATATGTTTAGTTGAGATCTAATATATGTTATTTAATATTTTTAGTTCAGATCTAATATACGTTATCCAATATTTTTAATTCAGAGCTGATATACGTTATCCAATATTTTTAGTTCAGAGCTTATATATGTTATCTAATATGTTTAGTACAGATCTGATATACCATATCCAATATGTTTAGTTCAGATCTGATATACGTTACCCAATACATATTTGGAACGCATTCAGTAAGGTTATTGAGATACATTTAATTTGGCATGACGAATTGAAATGAGCAGTTTTAGTACTTTGCAAGTAGTTTTTATATTTGTATGCTATAATCAATCATGCATCACAATGGTGTTTTTACAACACTGTTGGGTAAACAAAATTAATGTTGCATTCGTCAAATTAATAACAATTTTAATAATTTAACAAGTATTATAATATCATATTATGATTTTAAATTTTTTTCTTATAATAAATCATTTAGGCAATACAACGTGGTTCGGATTCCACGTAAAGCTGTAAATCTCTTAGTTTCCTCGGGCTATTAATATATAACTGTTTCTGAGGAAAGTGTGACCTAAGTAACAATGATTACACTTGTTCATCTACACTAATCACACTCGTGTACCTTTTATATTCGCCCACATGTCTACGATTGGTGTCTTATTGTTGACCAATCAATAATTAATAAGTCATATTGGTGCAGTTTTTGATTATTAAAACCAAAATAACAAAAACTAGATAATATTATAATCAAATAATAATATACCATGGGATGATACGTATGTTCACCAATATGTCAGTACTGTGGTTAAGTTCGCGTACATACCACCCCGTCCCTACCATCCTACCGACTGTGACGTCATGGTCACGTGTTATTGCTTGTGACGTGAAGCGTGTGGGTTCTGTGGTTATGTCTGTGGAGGGGGTCAGTGAAACATTGAACAGCTGTGTGGCCCCGTACAAATTGAATCGCAAATTATACATTTCATCTCCACTGGACAAATACGTCAGCTAAACTTCTAATGAATTATATTATATCCATATCATTCTATAAATAATATAATATTCACATTAATAATGTAATACTGTAACGTCATGATTCATAGCGTACTACATTGATATGTTTTTATGGGTTAAAAAAGGATTTTTAATAGTTTATTATGTTGCTTGAAATAAATAAACTTATTTTTCCAATAAAATAAATTAAGTATGTATCTGACAAGTCGAAGAGCTATTAAACGTGACATTACACTGATTCAATTGTAACATTTAATGTTTTCCAACGGTAAACCACACAAACCTATTGTTTTTAAATTATAATATAGTAAATGAAAGATAGCAAACTAAAATAGAGACTACAACTCTACCTAATTATAAACAATTGGTCGGTAGCATAAATGGTGAAAGCCTAACTGCATAATCTAAAGCTTCTCAGTTCGATGAAAATCAGCTATAAACATGTTCGAAAGGGATCAGCTGATAGCTACCGACTGTTTATTATTCATTGAACTATTAAATAGTGATACTTTTTAAGGAATAGTAAGCCTTAGTTTGAAACAATGACAGCATTTGCTCGTCTTCACTCACCACACCTATTCGAAATAAAGTTCACCCAAATCTTGATTATCGGCTTCTTAAGAATAAATAAATTATATGATTTATTGATAATGTAATAATAATATAAGTATACGAAGAAAACGAAAATAATGGAGATATAAATACAAAAGTACCGAGCTTCGCTCTGTTGAATTTTTCCAACTAAAAAGGTAGCATCCATATCTCACAGAGGCTCCTGAGGATCGTTTGTTGCTGCTCTACCTGGTAGGTTATTAATAAAATTTCGTTTCGAAGGTCTTCCACGTTTACATTTAGCCTCATTGTGGAACTCGACCTGCGGTCTTGTGGGGGACAGTAGCTCAGCCTATGGCCTCGCCAAAACGCTCTGCTACAGGCCCCTTTAAGGAACTCGGCCTACGGCCTCACAAGGGAAAGTTCGGCCTGCGGCCTTACCGAGTCACTTTGCTATAGTCCCATTTGTGGAGCTCGGCATATCGCCTCGTGAGAAAAATCGGCCAATGGCCTCGCCAGGATTCATAAGCAGTATGACCATGAATGTTGGTTTTGGGGCAGCGGAGCTTATAAACATGATCTTTTCTACAATCTGTTGAAATATTAGTAAGTATGCAAAGAATTCCTTTAATTTGATACCCTGCTTTGGTGTATTAGTTCAACATTATTTAATTTTGGGTTTTTGTTAACCTTATTCTACAAAATGAAAAAAAAAAAAAAAAACAAACAATATGCTGCTAAGTAACTATAGCAACAAATACGAAAACTACAGTACCTAGAAAGGAAGACGGTAGGTATCACGCACATTTCCAATGAGGTCACATGTGCTAAATGGTAAAAAAGAAAACAAAAATACTCTTCTAATTACCGCAATTACAATTCCAGCTGATAAATGATAAATAACTTGCCTAATATTAAGCCGAATGTTCTATGCATATGGTACATTTAGTTGCCAGTATTTAATAGAATAAACAAATCAGCTGAATTCGTCTATGTTACGTCACAGTCTACTGCACAGCCTTGTCGTAATACAAGGCAAATTCGGGAGCCTGTGGGGCAGGAATTAGAATTGTCGCAAGGGTTGAGACCAGTGCCAATCGATTTCTTGAGGTTAAAAACGCCTGTATAAATTTAAAAATTAAATATTCTCTCAGCCAAAAACAAAGTTCACCCGAACTTATCTTGCTTAACTAATAAGATAACAGACCTCAAACTAAGTTAACGAAAAATAGCATGAAATAATTATCAATATAAAAATACTTGATAAAATTTTTCATGGAAGTTGATAATATTTATTAAAATATAAAGTTAATTTATTTGTTATTTATTTTTACCATCCATATCATATTATTTTATTGTGGATCTGAATTTACTTGACCTATAATTTTTACATTTGAGAATGTAAATATTTTCGTAATTTAGTGCAATGTACACATAAAGCGAGTAATAAGCGTTTGATAATAATGCTCATTTTAGGCAAATATTATTAGTTTTTTTATTATTAACGATGATTTTTTTCCGTTGCACAGCACCCAGAAAACATGTATGTATACTAAGAATTTGTTTAACTATTATTATATTTCAGTTATTCTCATTTAGGGTACAAATAGTCCAATGTTATTTACTAATGACATATAATAATTGATTAATATAGTAACAATTAGACTTAAAATGGTTTTATCGACTCACGTCTCATGAATCCAAAGCAGGTTGAGTAATCAAACCCCGCCATTTTGAACTTTCAACGTTTGAAGGCTGGGCGTTCTTGATACATCATATGTCTCTATCAACTTGGTTCGAGAGTGCCCCAGCCATTCCTGGACCTGTAGCAGCTCCGACATAAAGGAGAGAAGATTGAGCCATCTGATCTTAGCCTAGATAACGTCAACATGATCTGTGTCAGTAGCAAACTGGTCCACTACGGGTGGCCGGGATCTAAACCAGTCAAGGGTCGTAAAATCCAACTCGTCAGTTTGTCCCTTATACTTTTTAACTATAAACTCTTATTCTTTGTTTCAGTCCAGAGTCATCTACAATAATTTCTGCTTGTTATCAAAAGGAGTTAATTTCCTTTAGCTGCTCCCATATTAAAACTATTTTCTAAAGCAATTACTATCAAAATAACTTAAGGTGTACATAAAAAGAAACTGTACTATACTTAGGTGTACGGACAGTATCAGCAGAGCATTACTTCTATCTGATTGTTATTACTAAACTATTATACCTCACTGCTTTATCTACTACACGCACGCAAATCAGTGCTCAAGTTTGTTTTAGGTTAAAATTGTTGGTTGGACCAGCAGCTGCAAGCCTGTGTTAAATTAAGTTATGTTAGGTAAGGGGGGATCTTTAATTACTTTTAATTAATATATTTATATAGAAAAATATTTAGTTTTTTGGGGAGGGGCAGCTAAAGAAATGTTCACTAAAACGGTCCTAAAACGTAATCTTCAAAGTTATTTTTGTTAGCAACGAAAGTATAGTGTTAGCAAAAAGTGATGAGTATTTACTTTCTCCCATGTGCGTTAGCAAAGAGAAAGTATTGTGATCTTCCAAACACAAATTGTTTACACAATGGTCTAAAAATTCATTTTAGGGTCCCCTGAACCCAAAAAGTGGTTTAAAAAAAATGTGGATGTATGTCTATGTGTATGTGCACTTCAGTAGAGACGAAATAGATATCTCAATTTTTAATATATTTGGTATTAAGGTGTATTTAGACAATATCTCCAAACCTTTTTCACTTTTTAATTTTTTTTATATTTTTATGGGCAAAAACCATACAACAATAAAATTTTCTCAAAAACATCTATACCGATTTTAATTAAATTTTCAGGAAAGATATGAACCATAATTCAAAATATTTTAGAAAACAACATATCTTAGGACTAGTTTTTTAGATATGGCAAAAAACATTGATTTGGAAATCAAACTGGTGATTTGTAAAGTTTTCATTTACTTATGTTTAATGTGGGAAACATTTTGTGCTGATTATTTGGAACCATTTATTTAAGTTATATTATGTGATTTCTTCTGCCATAAGTTATATTATGTTTCCCACAATATTTTACTTTTAACAAAATGTTATTTTACTTATGATTGTATTCTTTGTTTTTATTGTGATCCTTTATTTTCTTTAGATTTACTATGTAAATACGCAGGTCCTATGCAAGAAAAATAATTGTTCTTATTGACAGCGTATGATTTAATTGTTTTTAGCCTCAAGTATCATTAAATGCATTAATTGAATACATATTTTAAATATATAATATAAAAACTTCTTTACTGAGCCAAAGTAAGGGCTACAATTCCCTTTCAAATATTTAACCTCTAACATTTAATGTCTTAATTTAGAGGTTAGATTCCGACAAAAACAAGTACCAGCACAAAAAACCAAGCAGATGATTTTTATCCCTAAATAAACATAAAGGCCTGAAAAACTCAGCAATACTTTTCAGATAATAATTAGTGTAAAAATAACATAGTATAATCAATACCGAAAAATTAAATATATAATATAAAGTTGTAAATGTTAAAGGTTCAGTGATTGTGTGCATTCATTCCAAATATATACATATATTTCATACAGAAACAATTCTGTTGAGCAATAAATAAACATCAGTCATAAACCGATACTGAATTATCTAATTGTATCTCTAAAAAAATGTCTAACTAGTTAACCAAATAATTAATGTTAATAATTTAAAAAATGTACCACGTATTCAAAGCTAATGATCTTACTGAAATAATATTTAGTATGTACGTAATTTATCACGTAAACTGATTTAGTATTGGCCTGATAAATATTTTACAGGCAGATATATATATATATATATATATATATATATATATATATATATATATATATATATATATATATATATATATATATAAGAACAACTAATATAGTAATTTTTTAAAATAATACTAAACAAAGTGTTTATTATTAATATTCAATCCACGTGATATGGTTCAAAATTAATTTTCATTATATATTTTTAAACCATTAACATTATTTTTTAATATGTGATTTAAAAATAACGTGGAATGTCAGTAAAACCGTAGTGTGATGTCCTAAATGTCTTTATAGTCAATAAACAGATCGTTATAATCGAAAAAAAACACATTTAATAATCGAAATAAAGACTATCGTTCTGTTATATTTTGGAAGAGTTTTAAATTTCTTTGAAGGAAAGAGGAGTAAAAATGTTAGCAGCTATATTGAACGTAAACCACACTACAATCATTGGTAATTTTAAAGGTTTTTTTAGAATTTATTTAAGTGTTTAAGACAGTCACTGGAGATAGAGAGAACTGCTATTTTAGTATTTTAGTAACTTCACGTGGAACGTTATGTTACAAAGCTTTGTTAGCTCCAAGTAATAGGTTTAGTTTACTTGTTCAGTATATTCTTTTAAATTATTAAATAGCACTTTTCTGTAACATACTAATAATGTTGGTTCAGTTATACTCTTTTATTTTTATTTGAATGTATGTTGAAAGTAAAATATTATATTTTACTCGTATATATGGTGTGAAATATACACTACAAGATCGTACTTAAAACTTTCACAGAAAAGCGTCTTATACATATTAAAAGTAAAGTACCTGATTTGCACGTTTCAATAATAAAGTAAAACCAATATAAAAATTTTATTCTTAAACCATTTATAATAGGGATGGTTTTATTACTGAAAAACATATTTCAACTATAAGGTACCATAAAATAACAATATTTATATGAAATTATATGTATATTTTCAATGATAATTTCTTCAAATGCCTAAAATGCCAAAACATACTATATAAACTGTAGTTTAAATAGAAACAGAGCATTAGTTAGTCTAATTATATGTTTACTTTTTTTAAAGAAAATGTTCTTTAAATCTAATTTAGGATGGACTTAAATCAATATACTTATTTGCCTTTGCCCTGATTGACTCACTCACAAATCATTGCAGAGCCAAAACTACTTGACCAAGGAACTTGAAATTGTGCACGTATGTTACTTTGTCCAACATTTCTCACAGGATGTGTGAAAAGGACAATCTGTTTTAGTACAAAAAATTCCTCTGGTCAAATCAGAATAACAAATTCTTTTCCAAAGGCTCCAATTCCCTCTTAAATTTAGCTTTGTCATGGCTATTATTAAGTTTCAGGGTCAGACGATCAAATTAGCTGTCATCAGAGAATACTGTTTGTTCCAGTCCAAGTCTATGTTGCTTGCTAAATAGGGAGCAGCCCTGCGTGTTTAGTATTCTCGACAACTGACAACAAAACCAAAAACGTAGTTTGCGTGGAGGTTTTGAAGTAAAACTAATACTTCGATGGAAGTAGGATACAAAACACTACGTTGAATCTAATATTGTAAATATATTATTTGTAGATATATATATTTATTGTAGTCTCAATTTTTGCCAACTAGATATGGCAACTATTATAAAAGTCTAGCTACCTTAACGGGAAAACATGCAATAATATAGTAATAATGAAAATATAAATCAAGAGAAATCTTTTGCACTTTCATAGAAGGGATAAAAAGAATAATTGTATCTTAAAAAGATGTTATGACATAGGAGACTGTGTATCCACTTTGTGAATTATAATTCAAGTGAACACATATAACACAGGAGCTTGTTCAGAAGACTACTGTGATTTACTGTAGCAAGGAACTTGTAAATATTACAGAAGCCACTGTGACACAGTGAACCAATTTTGTCTCTTGTATAAGGGAATGAAGTACATATTTTATTAAGTTTTAAACTGACGGTACGTTTCTTGTATACAACGTACAAAACATGAAATTGCCTGAATATTTTTGGAAAATAAATTAGGCTAAATAAGTGACTTTTCTCTTTAAAAAAAACTTAGATTCTTGTTGTAATTTACTACAATATGACTTAGAAAGTGTATTACTATTTTATTTTGCAAAAATTTAATTCAGTTTGGGTTATTCCTTAAAATAAAATATCTAAAAACTCTGAAAAATTAGATGTTACTTTACTTATTCCCATTTGCTTATTAAGACGACCCTTTTTAATATGTAAGCATGATAACACATTTATGTTGATTTTAATAAGCATTACACATTTTTTTCCAAATAAACACAGTGAGATAAACTTATTAATTAGAGCTACTTACCCTAAATAACAATGGATACGAATGTTTTAAAATGGAATACATCAACACATAAAGAGCACTGGCTATTTAACTAAACTTCATAACTCTTACCCCAGAAAGAGACCAATAAAATAATTTATTGTCAATTACTGTATAATTGTCCAATCACTTGAATCTGATTTTCTAAAAAACATCTTTTTATATAGACGCCAAGTTAGATGTGTCATTATATGTGACGGTGATAATCTCTTGATTGATGATTTGAATCTGTTTGGATAATAGTATTCGACGATGTACAAGTCCCAAGTTTAAAGATTTTAATGTTTCGGTCACACCATTGATTTTATACACTAATAAACTTCCCATCCAATGTTAAATTTTTATTCTCAAAATATCAGCTGTTTTGTGGTCTATTTTGTAGCGCTAGTGTCTCATGTAAACGTAATGTATTTTTAACCACATGTGCCTTACTTTCTAACAAAATAACTGGCTCAAACAATTTATATTGAAACCTAATAAAAATGTAATATACTTAACACTTTAAAATAAGTGACAAAAAAGTTATGATTTTGTAATAAATGCAATATTTTAGTTGGTAAGAACTTAATTTCTTGACCTTTGTTGGATTTAATTTTATGTTCCAGGTTATAAAATAACAGTTCTGGGTGGCTAGGTAAAGTTTAATTTTCCACTTTTGTTTTGTCTCCGTGTTGAGTTGAGAGAACATTATCATCTGCATATATGAATTTACAAAACTTTTTAGTGGGAATGTTGGCAGTTTTTACGTTGAATAAAAGTGGAGCAAGAACAGATCCTTGTGGGAGTTCATAATTTAGTTGCCTAAAAAGATTTTTCATAAAACCATGGCAAACTTTAACTAGCCTGTTACTGATGTTGAAATTCAGTAACCGCAACAGTTGAATAAACGGAAATTAGGGGGGACAGGCCCTTTCTACAGATTGTGTCATAATCTGCTGAAACATTTACAGATTCTTCCGATGTTTCCTTTCCCTTTTCAAACCCATTTTCAATTAAATTACACTGTTACAACAATTTCGGCCATGTCTGAGCCAACCCTGTTCAACATATTCTGTTCTAAATCGGCCTCTTACAACTTGTAGCAAACACTTAATTAGTTGGAAGTGGCAATTTATTCGGACTATGCCATAGCCTGCTAGAGATTTGCAAATGCTAATAATTCTCTTTTTCTTTTCAAACGCGTTTTCAAACAAATTGCCTTGTTTCAACAATTTCGACCAGGTCTGATTACAGCTTGTTCAACCGAGATTCTTTCATTGAGCTTAAGTGATATTATGTTCCAAATCAACCTCTAAAGCAACTTATAAAGACACTTAAAATACTTAAATGGGGATCCATTTTGGCTTGTTCTGGTTCTTTACCTGGTTTAAAAACGGCTACAATTATATTTTTTTAATCTTTGGGCATATCGCCACTTGTCAATATGGCATCGATGACTGTTATCAGCTGATGTACTTTTGTAACAGGATTATGTATGTAGGATCGACCTTTTAGAGTCAAATGCTGGGCATTTTGTTCTTCCAAATAAGAGTGTTAGCTGTATAATAAAACCTTTGTTCTCTATTACGCAGTCTTCTGAGTTATCAGGGACCACCTCTCTGATGTAATAAAAAATATAAGTCGCTTTAAGCATATAATCTCAAACATAGCTTGAGTATTTGACAATTTAACAAAGTAAGGTTTTTTTTATAAAGCACGAGGATTTAAATTTAAGTCGACGTCGTATTATGTAGCTTCAGTATTTTATTTATTATTAAAACACCGATCGTCGTGACGTAGGTGGACATGAGAGTGTGATGAGTGAAGATGAACAAGTGTAGTCACTGTTACTAACTAAGGTCGACTGTTCCTCATGAAAAGCTATTTATAAATATCCCAATGTTTGATAATGATTTTGTGGCATTATTAATGCCTTGATATATAACTCTACTGAGACCCTTATTTAAGATTATTTTTATTTGCTCTACATATTGGCCGTCCCCCCGGTTTGATAAAAACTGTATTGTAACTTCAAGAAGTAGAGTTTTTGTTTTAAATATTGATATGTTAGCTTTAAGTGTTTATATGACATGATTAAAACTATATAACATACCTTTTTCAGACTGTTTAACACTTTGTATACTAGTCTTATTTTAAATTATAATTTGATATTGGGCTTTCTAGATATCAACAATACAGTATCAACATCATTTTAGTCTTTTGGCTGACAGAATATAATAATTGTAGTTTCAATCTAATTTAATTACTTTGTTCAGACCCTATTAGTAGAAATTACTAACACATAATCTTTGACATAAGCAGATGAAGTACTTAATTTTTTAAGACCCCAAAACGAGAAAAAGAAACTTATAAAAACCTCGTAGAAAGGCTCATTTATGATAAAATCCTCATTCCACTAGTTTGAAAATTTAAGGTGAAGGCTTCCCTATTTTACGAGACAACAAACTGACCTACCCTTTCTCAGGCCTAATCACATGTCAGTTTGGAGATTTTATTCATCTAAAGGATTTTATTAACAACGACTATAAAATCTGTTGTGTTGACAATGGCAGGCTGAACAGTATATTAGGCACCGGTTTATTTAAACCTGCAACTTGTCTAACTACTACTGAGCGTTCAGCATTCTAAAAGCTACCATGTTGAAAAAGCGTTTGCCTAAAATAACCTGAATAAGGAGATAATATAGTTGATGGGTTCAGGTAATTCACATATCGTTGCTATGAACTAATTACAGGTTAATTATGTATCACGTTTTATAAATTACTTATGGCGCTGTAAATAAAGTAAAAAGTATAAAACATTATATTAATAATATTCCTGTGCGTTCTACGATTTTAAAAGTAATGTTTAAGTAGCCGTACAAAGTGGGCCAGTACCACTGTACGTGAATCTCCAGTACCACTCTACGTGTATGGGAGGGCGGGTGGGCCAGTACCACTGTACAAGAATCTCCAGTACCACTCTACGTGTGTGGGAGGGCGGGTGGGCCAGTACCACTGTACGTGAATCTCCAGTACCCCTCTACGTGTATGGGAGGGCGGGTGGGCCAGTACCCCTGTACGTGAATCTCCAGTACCACTCTACGTGTATGGGAGTGCGGGTGGGCCAGTACCACTGTACGTGAATCTCCAGTACCCCTCTACGTGTATGGGAGGGCGGGTGGGCCAGTACCACTGTACGTGAATCTCCAGTACCACTCTACGTGTATGGGAGGGCGGGTGGGCTTGTACCATTGAACGTTTATGGGAGTGCTGGTGGGCCAGTGCCACTGTACGTGAATCTCCAGTACCACTCTACGTGTATGGGAGTGTGGGTGGGCCAGTACCACTGTACGTGAATCTCCAGTACCACTCTACGTGTATGGGAGGGTGGGTGGGCCAGTACCACTGTACGTGAATCTCCAGTACCTTTCTACGTGTGTGGGAGGGCGGGTGGGCTTGTACCATTGAACGTGTATTGGAGTGCGGGTGGGCCAGTACCACTGTACGTGAATCTCCAGTACCACTCTACGTGTATGGGAGTGTGGGTGGGCTAGTACCACTGTACGTGAATCTCCAGTACCACTCTACGTGTATGGGAGTGCGGGTGAGCCAGTACTACTGTACAAGAATCTCTAGTACCACTCTACGTGTGTGGGAGGGCGGGTGGGCTTGTACCATTGAACGTGTATGGGAGTGCGGGTGGGCCAGTACCACTGTACGTTAATCTCCAGTACCACTCTACGTGTATGGGAGTGCGGGTGGGTCAGTACCACTTTACGTGAATCTCCAGTACCACTCTACGTGTGTGGGAGGGCGGTTGGGCCGTATAGTATGAATTTAAAAAAAAAGGAAGGAAAACACAAATTGTAAATGAGTCAAAAAAACAAATTGTAAACGAGGTTATATTCAGACTAGAAGGAGAATCTACGACTAGAGTTTAAATTATCGATAGAAACCAGCAACTTTGTTATCAAAGTTAATGAACTATGGAATCACTATAGAAAAATGAGTTTACTTAGACATACTGAATTAGTCGAAATAACGAAAATAATACTTCTCCTACGTTGAAAAATTTGTATATTTTAATTTAGTTTTGTTATAAGAGACTTCTTTTCCTATTATCTTGTTGTTTCTGCTCTTACCTAATTATATCACCTCAGATACTTCAAGTGTCATAAACTGTAGCTGACAAGGCTCCATACGATGTACATAATAAACACGACAAATCGTATGTTTCAGGCCACTTTACTAATAATGATGCATAATTCCTCGTAATCTTCCAGTAGATATCATATGATTCAGTTTGATTACTTCATCGTAATCATTTCTAAGGATATTCTTTTCGACCTTTTAAATTTATTGTAAGGATAAGCCTAGCTTAATTATCCGATTTCGTCTACATACATATCGGTTCGTTATTGAATCGACAAGAACTTTTAAATAAATGCTCCTTGTAATGATATTTACTAAAACTTGTTAAAAATAGTCAAATATAAAGTCCAATGCAGTAGAATGGTTATATAATGAATACTGCATGTCATTTTACATGTATCCTTGTATATAATACGTGAACCAGTGTTTTGTCAACACAGAATAAGAAGAAGATAGAACCATTCGTCTCATTACCTACGATTTGTCTGTTATCAAGAAAAAATTATGACAGCTACTCGCACCGTATCTTGAACATAAAATAACAAAGCAAGGCAATTTTCATTCCACGCTAACAAGACAGTTTGTATAGTCAAAACAATTATCCAATTCCAAAACAAAACAATAAGTTAAATCGTGCTCTCTTCCTGTAGACACCGCAGGCTATACAATCAGTTTGTTGATACAATCTGGGTTGCACGGTGTCTCGAAAACCGGTTGAAACTGGACATTATCTCAAACGAACGATGAAATGTTCTCGTATAGGTGAACATAGTAGCGGTTTGAACTCTACTAATTCAAAACGGTTTTTATGTTTTAAAATTTATTGGGTAGTTAAATTGCTCTTAAGTTTGACAGTTAGTTATATTGTACACGATAAATCAAACTTTGAACACAACATGTAAAATGATTTTCATTTGATTAATAGTTCAAAATAATAATCTAAATACCTTAAATAATTCCTAGAATTGTTCCCCCCCCCAAAAAAAAAAAAAAGAAAAAAAAACTTTAGAAACTATTATGTTTCTGCATAATGAGGTTATTAAACCTGATACACATGGAAATACATATATATATTTATATTTATATATATATATATATATATATATATATATATATATATATAAAACTGTACGTATATGGGTGGGTTATTACGTAATGGGCGAATGGTTGCGCTATCCATCTGTACTGTATATTGATGGGTGGCCTTGTGGGTCAATACTATTGTATGTGTATTGGTGGGTGGGTGGTCCATCACCACTCCGAGTGGAGGGTCAATATCACAGTAGTGCCTGTATGGATTTGAAGAATGGTAAGTATACGGGTATAGGCCCAATATTATAATCAAACATTTCAATGGTAAGTAAAACTTTACACCAATGACATAACAATCCTGTAAGTATAATATTAAGCAAAATTCATACATACATTTACCAACAATAAAATTGTGTCATAATAAAGTTAGTTTCTTTCTCATTTTAAGTTCATTTTAGATTGTTTTGTATAATGTGCAGTAAGTAATCATTGTTCAGTTATTGGCCACACCATGCGTACAGCTGGGACTACAACATTAATTGTTGTTATTACAAAGTCTTAAACTGGCTTTGGAATCATGCAATGCCTCACATACGAATATTTATTGGCCACACCATGCGTACAGCTGGGACTACAACATTATTTGTTGTTATTACAAAGTCATAAACTGGCTTTGGAATCATGCAATGCCTCACATACGAATATTTATTGGCTACACCATGCGTACAGCTGGGACTACTGTACAACATTAATTGTTGTTATTAAAAAGTCTTAAACTGGCTTTAGAATCATGCAATGCCTCACATACGAATAGTTATTGGCCACACCATGCGTACAGCTGGGACTACAACATTATTTGTTGTTATTACAAAGTCATAAACTGGCTTTGGAATCATGCAATGCCTCACATACGAATATTTATTGGCCACACCATGCGTACAGCTGGGACTACAACATTATTTTTTGTTATTACAAAGTCATAAACTGGCTTTGGAATCATGCAATGCCTCACATACGAATATTTATTGGCCACACCATGCGTACAGCTGGGACTACAACATTATTTGTTGTTATTACGAAGTCATAAACTGGCTTTGGAATCATGCAATGCCTCACATACGAATAGTTATTGCTTATTACATATTTTCAATTACAAAAACCAAATATTGTTTTGTATTGGAAGACGTTCCAGGTAAAATGTTTGGGTTGCCTCACGCAGATAGCTGCGCTCTGTGTGTGCCTCTGGTTGCTTCACGCAGATAGCTGTGCTCTGTGTGTGCCTCTGGTTGCCCCACGCAGATAGCTGCGCTCTGTGTGTGCCTCTGGTTGCCTCACGCAGATAGCTGCGCTCTGTGTTTGCTTCTGGTTGCCTCACAAAGATAGCTGTTACCAGTTTCATTCTTAATTACTACTAAATTATTTGTTGGAAATATATCTTTGATAACAATATGGTTTCTCTCAATACCAACTGATCATCCGTAGCTCTATTATCACCTAGAATAATACAGGGCGTACAAATAATTACCACAAGACGAGTGTATCTGTTTAAAAATGTATCAATTATTGTCTAGATGATCCCTTTTATATGGTTTTTTAACCTAAGATCTTTTAAAACGTGTACACGTCCAATAAAGTGGGAATTATTTTAAATCTTGCGTGATATTCATGATTTAAAATATCCTTAAGCTCTCTCATTTTGGAGTTTTTTGTAACAAATTTTTTGATTTTTTTCACTTAAGTATGGATGCATTGAAGAGAATTTTGATCATATATTTTTTAATTTGCTTCTTACTGGTGTATTTCAAGTGAAATAATTTATATATTTTTTTTTAATCTATACAGACTCACTTAACAATATTCTATATGGTCACTTGTATTTATCCTATACACCTTAGTAAGCAGTGGAAGCCATACATACAGAAATATATGGCTAGATATTTTATTTTTTGATATATTTGATATATAGTAAGTTATATTTATTTTACTCAACCACTTCAGTCAGGATATTGAACATTTTATTGCTTAGGCTCAAGCGGCCGGTGTCATAACTATAATATATATTTTCCTGTGGCAACTGCGACAAGGTAATATCTACATTGTTTACAAGAACCAGACGTTTCGCCCATGATTGGCATCCTCAGTGGTATCGCTGAGACACCATACTGAATATTTTAATAGTATTAAAAATGCATTGCCTAAGGCATATATGAATAAATAATGACTGGTTATCTAAGAGATATATAATAAAATAATATATGACAAAGTATAAGTTAGTAAATTAAAAAAAAAAATTGTTGAGATGATAAAATTCCTGATTTTTTGGTTATTAAAAAACATTAAATCAATACCAAATAATTAAAAGTACAGTTATATTCTTTTATTTGTTACTTATTCAAACACATTATTATTGGGTTAGACATTGTTTTACTCCGTTTTACCAACAAATGAAAACCTGTGAATGTTGGTGACATACGAGTTCTTCAGTAACATCCATTTTTTTATTCGTATTAAAAATGGCTTTATTTAGTAACCATTAAAATAAACAAATCACTTTCCTGGTACACCTCATCCTTTTAAATTTATTGGTTTAAAACATCCATTGACATTTTATTACATGTATTAAATATGGGTTTGGTTTTTTAGTATTTCATGCACCTATAACATATGATTCTGATGGTCTCTATTAGTGATTTGGGTCACATAAAAAATGGAATGGAAATTTAAAAATAGTTTAGAGAAATCTATACTAATATATAGAAATCAAGAATAAACCAACAAGTATGCTTGATATGTGTTGTAAATCGAAGGCGGAAATCATAATTGAATATTAAGAACAATGGCTCATCTATTACATAATACACGTTGTCAACTTACAATAATGATTAAGAAACAATAATCAAAATACTAATAAATGGCAAGTTTATGTACATAAGTACAAGATATAGAACACATTAAAATATATAGTCGTTAAAACGTATTGTTATACATTGCATAGTGGGTAAATTTCACAGTTTTTAACTATCATGAATTGTGTAAATAACCATATATGCATTTTTTCACCCCGGCTTCATATATGAATTGATTATATGGTTACTTATAAATTCTACTGTAGTAAAGCAATCAAATATACATACAACATTCACGGTGATAAGACTACCAGCGCCCTAAATTCGATATAACAGTTAGTGGTATTGTCAAATTGACTTCCATTGTATCTTAGTATCTAAATGTATGTCAGCTAAAATAATATTTTATAAAACGGTTCTGCCTACTGGTGGCTTGTAATTACAAATCATTCCCTGGTGGGAAAACGCAAACGGCAGGAAAGAAAAACAAACAACGGACTAGTTAAATATTGTTGAACTTGGGATGTTTACATATGGTGTTTTTAAAAGTGTGGAGTATTTAACATTTTATTCTTTTTTTAAATTAAAGTAACAAATAATTAATATACTAAGCCTATATACCATGACCACTATAAGTGTATGAGAGGGCAGGTGGGTTATGACCACTATACGTGTATGGGAGGCCGGGTGAGTCATGACCACTATACGTGTATGGGAGGGCGGGTGGTTCATGACCACTATACGTGTATGGGAGGCCGGGTGGGTCATGACCACTATACGTGTATGGGAGGGCGGGTGGGTCATGACCACTATACGTGTATGGGAGGGCGGGTGGGTCATGATCACTATACGTGTATGGGAGGGCGGGTGGGTCATGACCACTATACGTGTATGGGAGGGCGGGTTGGTCATGACCACTATACGTGTATGGGAGGACGGGTTGGTTATGACCACTATACGTGTTTGGGAGGGCGGGTTGGTCATGACCACAGTACTTTAAAACAGCATTCTTACGTTTTTTGTTAAAATGTTTTATTAATATGCAGTCATTTTACACTAAAATATATTAATTTACACTTCAAAATATTATTATTTTTTGAGTTATAAAGTTAGTAGCTTGGGTGTAAGCAGTATGACATTGTTATACATACTTATAGAATAATATTTGTGAAACGACAACATGTATAAACAAACTTAACACAGACTGGATGCAGTGTAAATACTAAAATGACTGTGTTTGTATCGGTAAAGCAGGCTTACCGTCATCTGAGAAGATAGCCTGAGAAAAGAACATTATATATAATATTTTAATATTTTGTAAGACGCCAGAAATTGATTATTATGATTTTCTCATTAAAATTGCAATTTTATATTTTAGTTTAATTTACCATCAAAATTAAATATTATTCGGTTGGTCATTAAGCTTGGACTTTTCAAAAACTACTTTTCCAACTGATATTTGAACACTTAAAAACATAGTTATCCATTTATTCAAATTCCGGAGTATTTATATAAACTACTTTATTAACTATATAATGTTTGTAAAGTAACACCTGTCAAGCTATACACTGATTAATGTCTCCAGCACAAACGGCCAAGTTTTGGAGAGCTCAAACGGCATTCCAAGGAAGTTTGGCATCACAAGATTCCAGACTAGCCAACTTGACCAGAGGCAATGCATTTCCAAAGTTTCTGACACAGATTTACGTTCCGAGTTCTTTTAGGACAACAATATTGAGGGATTGGTATGCCTGAAATGTATCTTATATATTTACTTTTTAGCAATAAATAGGGATGGCAACGATACATAGGAAATATCGATACATGTGTTTCGATATATCGATATATTATTATTGATATATTCTTTCGATAATATCGGCCATATTGATATTTTTGTTTGATGTATCATATCACTAAATACTGACGTTATTCTCTCTCCTCAAAATCATCAGGATTCGAGCAAAACACATTTAAATTGTCTGTTATCCGTATTAAAAATGCATTTAAATAATAAAGTAACTTTATTTAGTATTTTACGTGAGGTTAACGGACTAAAATGTAGTTTAGTGGGTTAATTTTTTATAAACATTTAGTGTTTATAAGAAGCCTAGTGGAATTTTTAAATCAGAAAAATAAAAATAACAATGTTATTACATTATTCTTTTATAACTACCATAATAATTAAAGGCATGCTTATAGTAAATAATTTTCTATTCAACCCCAGAGACCACATTTTGTTTAGTGTCGATAAATGTATTTAATTTTTACATTCATAGGGCTATTCTAATTAGTGACAGCAAAACATGAATGTATTTTTGGTCATAACATAAGAGTTAGTCCATAATTATTAACAGCTATATAATTTACGATTCGATATATCAGTTACCCGAATATTGATATTTTTCTTTCAATATTATCACTATATCAATATTTGGTTTGCGATAGGCCTATATATATTTGTTGAAAATATTTCCTATCCCTAACAATACACAATTCACATTAGGTAATGTTGTACTAAAATTAGCTTATATATAATTAGTTTGTTTTGTATACTTATAAGATACTTTGAGGTTAGTTTTTAACATAATTATTCTTTATGATTGTTTTATGTTTCTATAAAATAAGTTGATCAATACTAGTTATTTTATAATGTATTTTTAATTTCTTAATCAAGGAAGAAAATACTCTTGCTAAAGGTTATTATTTTATTAGGTATAAATGTTTAATCTTAGAGAAAAACACTAAAAATGGTCCAAGTATAGACTTTTGTAATGTAAGTTGAGCACTCATACAGCTGTGACTGCCAATATTGAAGTGTAATAAAGCCATTCAAAGGTATTTACTCGTCAGCACACTTGAGTGCCTCTGTTTGAATTTATAATTAACTCAAAGCTCTTTTATTTACACTAGAAATTCAGAGAGTATCATTTTCTAATTTTTAATTAGAACTAATGTTACATTGCATTTTATAAAAGATTAAAATACTTCATAAAGGTGATTTATTTTCATTGTATCGTCAATATTGTATCTTCAGTTGTAGATGATAGGTTCTATACTCAGTCATCAACGTCAGTAATAATTAAACAACGTCAGTTAACACATTTACAATAATTTCAAATGTTATTCTAATCATAAATTTTATTTTTCATCTACTCATATTTGTTTACATCTATTTGTGTAGTTAAATTCACGCTCCAAATTTGGCTCACTAACGAATAAACTGTGTTTATTTTAACCCCTCTCACTGAATATAAGGAATTGTTATGTACAATGAGAATAGATTGCCGTATAGTGAGTGTTGGAAGTAAATATTGGATGAGTTTTTGATGGATGACCTGGCAGATGAGTAATTTAATTGTCCAGGACCAGATGACGGGCGCGGTCAGCGGGGGTCTGGGCCCTAACTACGACTATTGTTGAGGCACACGTGTGCCCATAGTGATCGCTTACATTCTTCCTTCTTGTTTGGTTTGTATTTTAATTGAAACTTCTAAGCTTCTTTAATTACATATTATATACAACTTTGGAATAAAATATACTGAATACATTGTCAATACATAATATTGTTTAATTGTTTAATATAGACGGTTTTACACAAAAACGGGTGTAATACTATTATAAAACTTTATTTGTCACAATAAGAACGATGATGAGCCAGATATTTCGATTATAAATGTTGTTTGGCAAATAAATTAAATAGTGATGCCTTCTTCTTTAATGATAAGTGATACGTAGATTCGTGACCTTAGTCAAATTCAATTTAGATATTTGCTGATTCTACATTTAAAATTACAGGTTAAGTCCTGACTTTAATGTCCTAAGACGAATGTCATCTGCTACGCACTATGTGTGAATCTACCCTTATGAGTGTCATTAGACAACAATATTACTATTTTTATTACCCAAAGATGTGTTGCCCAGTTATGTTTAACAAATGTTATTTTGCTACTCCCACTGTCCTAATGATCATATTTCTTCTAGTCAACTTTGGCTGATGTTTTAAGTTATATGTGGTGCTTTTAGTCTTGAAGAAGGTTTTCACATAAGGAAAAAATTACTATACTCTATTCAGCTGAAATTGTTTCTAATAGTGGTTAAAATTGAGTATTTTAAATCAAGGAAGGAAAGATTTAAACTGGGCTTATATTATTGTAATGCTGGAGGACACTACTAAATAGTTTCACATTATATGTTTATTAAAAAAGTATGTTTTTAATATTATAATTTATTTATTTTATTTAAAGTTTACAATGTGTTACAAGTGCGTGGCCTTGTCAAGCTTGGCAAAGCTTGTCGGCAAGGACTACGATATGGAATGTATGATTATAATATTTAAAAAAAGTATTATATATGTTGTTTAGGACAGGCACTTATTTAGTATCTTAGATGTAGGTAACTTTAAAAATATGCAACATATTTGCCTTAGCAGCAAGCTTCAATAGCTACAATAATCTAAACAACAAACAGCAACGGTAAAACTATAAACAAATAACTAGACCATAACAAATAATTAAACTATTACCAATTAAGAAACAAAAACAAATAAAAGTTCGAATAAACAATAACAAATAAGTATTCAATAAAAACCCATGTAATACTAAAGTATGCAATCAATTATAAATATGTACATTTATGAAGAGAAGATGAACAATCTGCGAAAGAACAACTGCTGTCATACAAGTCTATTAAAAAAAACATACATTGTATTTTAGTGAAGTGAAGTGTAGTGCATGTGAAGTGAGGTGATTACAAAATTAAAATTGTGCTGTCAGAATTAGAACTAGGCCTAGTGAGGCATAACTAAACATTCTTTTTAAATTAATTACAACTCATTAATTCCTCAATTCTGTTAGGCATAAGTTTAACAGATAATTGAGCAGTCTCTGGCCATACCCAGTGTTTGGTATAGGGGTAATATATTTAATTAGGTTCCTTGTATTGAAGTAACTTCTGCTTACCGTTTTGTACTCTTTATTATCAAAGTATTAGGTGTTTTTTAAATACATAGAATCCTTAGGTGTTAATAGATCCGCAGAACTATTCTTGTGCTCAATTCTTTACCACGCAGGGCCTTTAAACATCCATACTGAAGCTTAGTTTTTATATTTATATGATATATATTTATATGACTTATTGCTGTTGATTCCCACACTGATATTCCATATCTAATATGTGATTAAAAAATTGCTTCGTAAATAATTACTTTAACTGGTTCTCAGACATTATGCTGGAACTTATTCATCATAGCAGTAGAGGGGCATAGTTTGGTATGTAATGCAGGTACATGTTCATTTCATAAGAGATTTTTATCAATCATTAGGCCTAGGTATTTAGTTTTCTGTACTATATTTACACTAGAACATTGACATTGCTCTGGTTGTAAAAACTGTTGCAATCAAGATATTTAATATATGTATTTCTTTCTGGCATTTTCATATTTTTAGGGCAAATGTGCATTAGACATGTTTTCTTTTTATTAATTATTATACCCTAATCATGTTCCCACTTTGAGAATATTTTGATATCCTCTTCCATTCTTCTATCTGCAGTAATTAAGGCATCCTGCTGAGATATCAGGGCAATAATTTCACAGTTTTTATTTTATTTGAAATGTCATTAAAGTAAATAAATAAGAGGGTACTTCCTTTGGTACTTCTCTCTGGTAAACCTCTCTGGTACTTCCTTGAGGTACACCATACTTTGCATATTTTTCTTCACTATTTTTACTTACTGCATTTACTACAAACTGTCTGTTCTCAATGTAGCACATAAACCATTCTAGGTAGGGACTCCTCACACCATGCTATGCAGATATTCTATTATTAGCTTGTGTTCGATAGTGTCAAATGCTTTAATATAATAATCTATAAATATACATAAACTATGACATCTATTATTCATTCCATGATTCAAAAGATTTGTAAATTCTTCTAAAACGTGTTCTGTACTGCAGCCCCTTCAAAATTTATATTGTCTATTACTTAATATATTATTTTCTGTTAGATATGAATTCAAATAATCTAGTATATATGTTTCTACAATCTTTTATATGGCAGACAGGATAACGGTGGGCTGATAATTTTCTAATTTCTTCTTACTTTTATTTTATAGATTGAACGTATTACAGATTTTTTTCAAAAAACCTGGGAAACTACCCTACGTTATTGACTCATTATTAAGTCTAGTCAGGGGTGCACTTATTTTGTCTGTAACTGCCTTTACATCTTCCATTCTTATTTTGGCTATACCTGGTCGAATTCTTATTCTTAATTATATTTATAATCTTTTCAGGTGTTACTGTAGGTATGTAAAGACTGCAGTTGATTCTACTACTTTTTTTATATTAATCATAGTACTGATAGTAATAAGTTTGATATCTACTTTTTTCTAGATTAAAATGTTCCAGTCAACATTATCCATTGCCATTGATACGTCCTCGATTTAATAAATTCAAACAAATGTTTTAAATTATTTTTATGGGTCGAATATTGATTATTATTCATTATTTTCTAGACGCTTATCGTAGATGTATGATCAAATATGAGAGGCAAATAAGTATTACGAGTAAAGATGGAGAGAAGTCATTGTTACTAAGGTCGACTGTTCCTTAGAGACAGCTATTTATTAATAGCCCAACATCCAGAGAAACAAAAACTTAAAATTTTACGTAGCATCCGAAATACGTAGTATGGGTTTGATTTTCGGCTAGTTAATAAGCTTCAGTTATCTTCTCTACACTAAACCCAGACCCTGGACTACCATCCAACATTGACACTCAGACTTTTCTATAAATATCAATCCTTTGGCCACTATAATAAATACACAAAAGGATAATCCAAACCTATATTGATAGCAATATTTTTTCCTGTACAAAGCTCACATTTTGTATACAAATAAAGGATGTAAACTGAAAAATATTATTTAAAAATAATCACTTGCTGGTAAAATATCCCAATTCGTTATTATTATACTATTATTTATTGGACGTGTTTAGTATGGAAAGTCTGGAATGTAGTCTAAAATAAATTATTATTTTTACTGTATGCATTTATATTAAGGACTCATGTTTCATGTAATGATTTCATGAGAGCAAATATTTCATTTATCAATCATCATAATTTTTGGAGTAAGCTCGTACTACTTATTGTTGTGAATTCAATTTGTGAATATTAGTTGGTAGTTGGTTATTTCGTACATGGTTATGTCAACAAATGATTTTCTTAAGACAGTTTAGTAAGTCCTGCTTACTAAATATGTATACTATATATGGAGACTATAGATGTTTTAACTACAAGAAAGTTAATTTGTTTACCTCTAAGAACTCTAGATTAATCTAACAAAACACATTATTTGATAAGCAATAATATCAAATGCAATGGCAATTTTGAAAATTAGTTTGGGCAATTAAGAATAAATGACAAATATCAAATTTGTAAAAAGACGGCTTATTTGAATATTGTAAATAATTACTTATAAATAAGTAATTATTTATAAATGTACTTCTTATAAATTTATCTTGAAACAACTTTTGCATGTAATAATTAATTTTTATAGTTTAGGTTTCATTTAACTGAAAATTTCATATTACTTTACAACAACAAAAAAAACAATTTTAATTAAATATTAGAAAATTTTCTGTAGTTTACTAAAATGTTTCATACACATTATTAAAAAAAAAGGAAAAAAATTACTTTTTTACAGAGGTCCCTTTTCCCGGTACAGTTATTGAACTGGAATTAAAATAATTGCTCGGTAAGCTGTTAAATTTGCCCGTTTTAAAAGTCCAGGATAAAAAAATGTACGCTTACCCAATGTTTAATTATATTTTAAATGTTTAAATTACATTTAACAAAATATTGATTCTTGTATATATTATTAGGCCACACATAAATCGTACTTACAACTTTATATTTAGACTATGGGACATCCCTGCATGCTTTACGTGACAGCCCCGTCATTCACTACGCTCGTGAGGTAAGCTCGGCCTACGGCCTCGTTTAGGAACTCTGCCTTTAGCCTCTTTACGGACTCACCAAGACGCTCCGTTATAGCCTCCTTGGGGGAACTAAAACCATAATGTTCAAAGAAAGCTCGGTCTACGGTCTCGTCAAGGCACTCTGCTACAGAACCATCCGTAGATCTCGTCCTAGGGCCTTGCCAGGATACTTGGCCTTTATGAACGTGAATATTTGTTGTTGGGGCAGTGGAACCCTTAAACATAGTCTTTTCAAAAATCTGGTAGTATATTAGTAATTAAGAGGAAATACAACCATTTTATGCCTCACTAAAGTGCAATGGTTTAACATTACTTATTTTTTTTTTCTTTTTTTTGTGGGACATAATTTTGTTTTGAGGGGAGAACAGAGCCCGTAAACATTTGGGGCAGGGACCTCATAATTGTTGCCTTTGATAGTGTATTTGAATTGAGAATAAAAATAACTTGAATTCTATACAATATATGTGTACATTACGCAAGTATCACAGAACTTTATATTTCCGCAAATTGTGGGTTTAATCCTCCAAAACCCTAGTTTTAGATTTTTTAAGGCGAAATTCATATCTACGGTGCGCATTTGTTACGCGTGTGTATATGTCAAGTTTTGAAAACTTTACTCAAGTGTTTTCTGAATTAGGTCATAAAAACTATTTTCCCGGTATTCCCATAATAAATACATCGGATCCTTATGGGGCCAAATAATTCCGCCATCTTGTTGATGAGTGAAAAAAGTAAACTTTTGTGAATACACAGACCGCGAACTGTCCATTTTGGTATCAGACCAAAAGTTTCAGTTGAAGTATACACATAATTGGGGCAGAGTACCGGGAAGTTCCTCATAGTTTATGTATTGTCAGAGAGTGAGTGAGTAATTGAGTGGGTGAGTGAATGAGTCAGTGAGTTAGCGAGTGAGTAAGTGAGTAAGTTAATTAATGTATGAGAGGTGAGTGAGTGAGTGAATGAGTCAGTGAGTCAGCGAGTGAGTGAAAGAGTGAGTAAGTTAATTAATGTGTGAGTGGTAAGTGAGCGAGTGAATGAGTCAGTGAGTCAATCAGTTATTAATGTGTCAATACATCGAGCTTTACAGTATATACATAGAGGATGATGTACTGTAGACACAGCCGATTATATCAATCAATAACTATAACTTAGTTCTATTAAACATTAAAAACAAATGTTGGGTCGTTCAATGATTAGAAATGCATTTATATTCATTGGACACCCAAATCATATTACGACATTTTCATATTAGAAATTACCGTATCTGATCCAATCCACAGATACAATGTCGGATTAAAACAGGGTTACCTACAGAAATATTTTATCCATCTTCCAGCAATTACTTGACACTGCCAGGAGGGCATATATTAGAGTAATTTAATTAGATGCAAACTACTACCAACATAATCACTGGGTGTCATGGTGACGCGCGTGTGAAAGCTAGATGGAAGCGGCACGGGACAAAAAAGGGCCTTGTGGCGCCCTGCTGTGGGGCCGGCCAGAACTAATTCCGAAACTCGACACATCATTTGTCATTGGGCTATTAATTAATGACACTTTCTAAGGAATTTTCGGCCTTAGTTTGTAACAATGACTACATTCGCTCATCTACATTCATCACACTCATTCGAAATCCATATTCGAACATATCGGCGTCTTATTAATAAATAAAAAATAAAATAAAAACATGGAAAATGATACTAAAAGTGTCATATAACACGCTTCACTAACCGTATCTCCGTATACTTGTGATTTTGTAAGAAATATAATAATTCAGGAACCATAAATGCCACGGATTTAAAATTGTCACATACTAATTATAGCTGATACCACCTAAACGTGCAATGATTTTTTAAATATATTTTGTTCAATTGATTGTAAATACTTTAGGATAGGAAAATTAATGGGCTTTTCTTTATCAATTATTAAAACATAAGATATTTCCAAACGGTTCAACAAAATATATAAATAAATCATTGCACGTTTAGGTCGTATCATTCTTACTGAATATGGTCAATTTGAAACCTGTGGAATTTATAATTCTTGAATTACTATTAATATATATATCACAATATACGGACATACAGTTAACAAAGCGTTCCGTGTCAAGAACCTAATCTCAAAGTTTAGGTAAATTGTTCCCAAACAGTCTATATATTCTAATCTTTATGAGGGAATTTAATAAATAAATATATATATATATATATATCACTTTAAAATTTCATCAAAACAGAAATAAATATACATTTAGGTATATTTATATGTTTAAGGTTTATTATGTTAAATTAGCACAATTTTAAGTGAAACACCAAATTATTTTATAAATATACATTGATATAAAAAAGGGTTAGAAAAAAATTCATTGATATAAATAGAAAGTTTAATGAAAGTAGAAATATCAGACTTGAAAACAGAATGGTTTCGTATTCTGACAATTTCTCTACGAAACAGTAATAAATTCTAGAAAGTTATACTGTTGAGTATTTATAGCTTGTGCATAATTTAAACTTTAAAACGCTAAAAAGGTTTTATTTTCGTTAGGCCTATTATTTAAAGGATTCGTTTCTTTAGAAAATATAAATAGGTAAATTGTATACTTTGTGATATGGTAGTACGGGCTTATGTTCAAGGTAAAGTAGTAATTAAGGCAATTATTTTACAACAGTCAAAGTTTTCGAAGAATACTAAAATATCTAATACAATATAAACTTTACTCTAAAATATAGAATCTACTTATTTCCAGTTCCTATCTAAGCCCTAATATTAGACTTTACTGAATTCCATTTGCAGTAAGATGTAAATTAAATGTTTTCTGTTACACGTTCCAAAACTATTTAGGTCATATTTAGATTAAATCATCTATTTTAATATATTTCCAAAGCAGTTAGAACCACAGCTACTGAATCACATTGTCATTATTAATAGTTGTAATGATTTGCGTTTCTAGCTAGTTAATCCTACTACTTACTATTAAGGCGAGGCAGTTCTGAAAATAACAAATTTACATAAATTAATATTACCTTAATTTGTCTTTATTTATTTTTTTAATACAAATTGGGTTAGTTATTAATTTGCAATGTTATAATTTACAAATTAGCGTATTTAAAATATTGTATTCATATTTTCAAATATTTATAAATGTATTCCAAAATATTACGATATTGTCATGTTACCAATTTCCGGTTTTGAATTTTATATTAACGTTATCACCTGGGAAGAGCTTTCAATTCAATCAAACCTTGCTCGAGGCTAGAGTCAACAATCAACTTCTTCTGGTGTTGAAAGCAACACCGGCCTTATAATTACAATCGAGTGGAGATTGTGTCAGAAATTTACTGCCCTTTTAATAAGTACGCAGCCCCGGACGGCTTACCGCGTTGATTTAATTCACGCATCGTATATCAGAATCAATTTTCTCCAGTATCCGCCGCACTGATCAGGAGTGAGAGGGTGTTTTTGTGGGAGCGATTTCTTTGTATTAACTACGGACGGATGTTATCCATCATTCACGTTTTATCAAGCTCATATACTCCAGATAGATATTTCATAAGATCAGATATTTTTGTAAAGCTGTTTGTATTTTTTTTACAAATTGTGTCGTTTGACAGTCATTATAAAAAATAAGTCAGTTTTCAAACGATATTTCAAAATAAAATAGTTCAACTGTAATTATTTATAATATAGTAGTTTTTAATTACTTTACATTTTGTATTTATAGAATATAAACGGGCCGTCTAAATCTAACGATAACGCTTTTTTATTTGTGCTTCATAGGAAAGCTAGAGTATAATTTTCGATTTTTTTCTATATATACATGTGTGATGAGGATTTAGACTATTTTAGTCCACTACAACAATGTATCTGAAATTACTATTCTAAGTAGCGAAAGTTTTACTAATAGTTAACTTTTTTGTAGAGTTTTATATTTCATTAATAATGATTATTTTCAAATTGTGTTATTTTTCAGTTTAAATTCAGCCTAATTAACTAATTTTTACCTTTATTACTTAGATTTATCACAATATACTGATTTCTTCGGCAGTCGTTTTCAGCCAGCCAAGCTGGATGGACCCTTTTCGCTGTTTATACTGACCTCACGGTAATTCCGGATATCTATTTCAACCTGTTACTTGTAACTATTAAAGTTAAAATACATCAATTTTGACTATGAATGTTGCCTGCATGAATGTACCGTTTGAAGATGAATTGAAGTGTGCTGGAGGATATAATGCAATTTGTCATTATAAATATGCGCTGCTGAAGACCTACGAGGAAAGCTTGGCTATGTTCTGTAGTTAAACCTGACATATCTTAGTTGACCAGCAGTACGTCTACCATAGCCCCAGCTTTTTCCAAGGGGTTTTTGGTAATAACATTGGAGGCCTTTAAAAGTGAAAGGCTAAACGAGTTCAAGAAGATTACCACAGACAACGACGGACTTCGAGAATAAATATGCTTGCTTTCTGACGATGTTGATAAAAACAACAAGAGGATTAAAAATATCTACAGTTAGTCGAAGAGAGTTCAGAAGGAAAACTCACAGCTGTAAAAAGAAAACATGTAACTAAAGAATGTTATAGCCAGCCTTGAAGTATGAGGGGGGAGAGAGAGAGAGAGAGAGAGAGAGAGAGAGAGAGAGAGAGAGAGAGAGAGAGAGAGAGAGAGAGAGAGAGAGAGAGAGAGAGAGAGAGAGAGAGAGAGAGAGAGAGAGAGAGAGAGAGAGAGAGAGAGAGAGAGAGAGAGAGAGAGAGAGAGAGAGAGAGAGAGAGAGAGAGAGAGAGAGAGAGAGAGAGAGAGAGAGAGAGAGAGAGAGAGAGAGAGAGAGAGAGAGAGAGAGAGAGAGAGAGAGAGAGAGAGAGAGAGAGAGAGAGAGAGAGAGAGAGAGAGAGAGAGAGAGAGAGAGAGAGAGAGAGAGAGAGAGAGAGAGAGAGAGAGAGAGAGAGAGAGAGAGAGAGAGAGAGAGAGAGAGAGAGAGAGAGAGAGAGAGAGAGAGAGAGAGAGAGAGAGAGAGAGAGAGAGAGAGAGAGAGAGAGAGAGAGAGAGAGAGAGAGAGAGAGAGAGAGAGAGAGAGAGAGAGAGAGAGAGAGAGAGAGAGAGAGAGAGAGAGAGAGAGAGAGAGAGAGAGAGAGAGAGAGAGAGAGAGAGAGAGAGAGAGAGAGAGAGAGAGAGAGAGAGAGAGAGAGAGAGAGAGAGAGAGAGAGAGAGAGAGAGAGAGAGAGAGAGAGAGAGAGAGAGAGAGAGAGAGAGAGAGAGAGAGAGAGAGAGAGAGAGAGAGAGAGAGAGAGAGAGAGAGAGAGAGAGAGAGAGAGAGAGAGAGAGAGAGAGAGAGAGAGAGAGAGAGAGAGAGAGAGAGAGAGAGAGAGAGAGAGAGAGAGAGAGAGAGAGAGAGAGAGAGAGAGAGAGAGAGAGAGAGAGAGAGAGAGAGAGAGAGAGAGAGAGAGAGAGAGAGAGAGAGAGAGAGAGAGAGAGACCACCCACCACCGTGAGGTAAGTGACTGAATCGGGCGATAAAAAAAATTAAATTAAAAAAATGCTGGCTCTGAACCTTGGCGTGGTCAACTCTTGCTTTGAGAGTTCTACTAGGGTGTTTATCAAGAAACACATATCACCTGAGACCTAAATCCTCTTAGCTGGATTCAAGGAATCTACCAGGAACAAAAACTGTGAGTACGTCTGGAGTAGGCCCAGTAAAATCTTTTTGCGTGAAGAAAATTGAGAAAAGTATAAAGGATTGACGTAAAGATGATCTAGAGAAACCATGAGTAAGCTTAAGTTTTGATTCATTCAAATCAAACTAATTTTATCTATCAATATGGATTGTCTGTTATATACGGTTGTGTCTTGTTTATTTTCGTGCAATATTTAAATATATACAATACTTACTCGTACATTATTATTAGTAGACTTCCTTTTATTGCAATGTCATATCTTTATAGCATGCTTGGATTCCATTTTAAAATTGCTTCACTTCTTTTAATGTTTGATATGTGTAGAAAGCATTAAAATTAACAAACTATGTTTCATTTATATGTTAAAATACTACAGGCAATTTACGAATATTCCTCTTGTTCAAGGAATAATCCCTCTTGTTCAAGGAACAATCCCTCTTGTTCAAGGAATAATTCCTCTTTTTCAAGGAATAATTCATCTTGTTTAAGGAATAATCCCCCTTTTACAAGGAATAATCCCTCATGTTCAAGGAATATTTCATCTTGTTTAAGGAATAATCTCCCTTTTTCAAGGAATAATCCCCCTTTTTCAAGGAACAATCCCTCTTGTTTAAGGAATAATTCATCTTGTTTAAGGAATAATCCCCCTTTTTCAAGGAATAATCCCTCTTGTTCAAGGAATAATTCATCTTGTTTAAGGAATAATCTCCCTTTTTCAAGGAATAATCCCTCTTGTTCAAGGAATAATTCATCTTGTTTAAGGAATAATCTCCCTTTTTCAAGGAATAATCCCTCTTGTTCAAGGAATAATTCATCTTGTTTAAGGAATAATCCCCCTTTTTCAAGGAATAATCTCCCTTTTTCAAGGAATAATCCCTCTTGTTCAAGGAATAATTCATCTTGTTTAAGGAATAATCTCCCTTTTTCAAGGAATAATCCCTCTTGTTCAAGGAATAATTCATCTTGTTTAAGGAATAATCTCTCTTGTTCAAGGAATAATTCATCTTGTTTAAGGAATAATCCCCCTTTTTCAAGGAATAATCCCCTTTTTTCAAGGAATAATCTCCCTTTTTCAAGGAAAAATCCCTCTTGTTCAAGGAATAATTCATCTTGTTCAATAATGTCGTATTATTTACTGTAGTATACTATATTTTATGTTATAAACATTCTACCAGAATAATGGATACATTTTAACAATATATTTTACTGCTGTTTCCAAACGTAAATTTAAAATAGTATGAATATTCATTAAATTACAATTATTAATTTTCCTTTAGTATAATATTATTCGTAAATTGTATGAGCTTGATATATAATACATTTTTCCAATATACAATGTTTACAATATTTTATTTATTCCAGTAAGTATAAGTAGTGTTCGTAAATATGTAATATATTTATAGTGTATACATATTCTATAAAGTTTTTCGTTAGTATAATAACTTTTACATAGATTGTTTTAAAAAGAAAATTTTTATTTGAGAATCAGACCTACACTACATATTTAACCGCAATTTATTAAATATATCAGAAGGCCTATTAATAATAACTTATAATCAAAGCTTCTATACTGGAGTTTAAAACGAAAACTGCAGGTAATTATTATGAAACATTATTATAATGAATGTTGTTTTATTCTTATTTGAAGTTTATAGAAAGTATGGGTTACAGCCTATTTTTAGTAAATTAAAAACCAACAAAATTGTTATTTGTCGTTATAATATCAATACACAAATTGCAAATTCAGAATCTTATTCAACTCTAATGCAAAACTATGGTTTTACTCCTTTCATAAATAGTTATAATAGAATAAATGTAGATTCCTCTACAAGTACTGACCATATTTTTTTGAGACACAAAAATCGAGTAAATTTATACCCACAAATTTTTATATAAACATTTCGTATTACAATGTAAGCGTCCATGTCATGACAGTTAAAAATCTAATGTTAGACTAGTGGACAGTAGTGTCTTCAAATAAATAAGTTATGAAAATAAAAAATAGTAAATGTTGGGGACCGACTGAAGTAGCTCTTCCAGGATGTTACAAAGCCGTCATAATATAATAATGTATTACAGTTTATCATAATTAATACCACCATAATCCATAGTATTTCTCATAAAATAATAAAGTTACTTTTTACATTTGTTAACAAAATATTGCAATACAATTACTGAACTTAACAAATAATTGTACTTAAATGATATAATTAGCAAAAATCATGAATAAAATAAGAAATATCGTAAACTTACGAATAAAATTAAACAATCAACTATATCAAAATTTGTCTTAGTACAAATTCAAATTTACACTGTTTTATAAAGAAAATTATGACCGAATGTATTTAGTAGCCCTAAAATAATTTACCCATAACTCTAATAATAAATATGACTTAAGAAAATCCATAGTAGCTTAAATTATATTTATATAACAGCCGTCAAAATTACTTAAAAGGACACATAAAAATATAATAAATAAACTGTACCAATTTCAATAACTTAGTAAAATATGTAAGCATTGCTTAAGTAATAAAGTCATATGATAATAACAACAGTTGATTTGTGGACAGATACAAATATACTACCAATAGTAAAAAACTGTTTCCATTTTCAATGACGATGAACGTAACAAATTAGAAATTCTCTTTTTTTTTAAATAATTGTCTACTTTAATATTAAAAAAAATAGTAATAATAAAATTAAAATAAACTGTCTTTAAATCATAGTATTACTATCCTGAAAATGATTAAGTTACTTTTAGACATTTGACAGCAAATTACTTTAATAAAGCTATTAAATTTATTAGATGCTCCTTAAAATGTTATTATTGTCTTATATTTATTATTATTTAATTATGAAAAATATATTTTAACAGTTCCTCTGAAAAGAAAATTTGTAAATTGGACGGACATTCTGTGAATGTTTATAGTAGCTTGTTATTCTACTAAACTGAAGTATAACAGGACCTGCAAACTTTCTTTTATCTATTAGACAATATAAAAGAGGAAAAATGGGACCGTTAGTTCAATACTGTACATGTATCTCTGAGGGTATTGCGGCCTTATTGAACCCCCTGCTGCTGATATGTTATGGGGGGGGGGGGGTGCAAAGCATATACACTAAATGATACGCTACGCGATAAATGTGAATCACAGAAGATAACAGTTTGTTGTTATTTAATTTTGTTTAATTGCTACCCTCCAGTGTTCTTATCTTAAAGGTTGTTGACTCAGCCCCATCAGATGGTGAGCCACTAAATAAAATAAGGTTTTTTAGTAATATTTTTCAACGAGAAAATAATACTCGCCAGTTCCCGTTAGCCACAGACCTGCATTAAAATTTTTGTGTTTTAATTTAAAGGATGTTTTATTTTACCAGGTGAAATCAGGTCTAAGAAGCCCTCTCTAACACTCAAACTGGGGACCAACAGTTTAAGCGTGACTTCCAAACCAACAGCAGTGATTGAGCAGGCTGAGTATAAGGTTGGGATGCAATGGTCACCCATCCAATGAACAGCCACGCTCAATTTTGCTTGTCAGCGTTATCTTGTGATAACGTTGGAACACTCCTGTCAAGGCCACTTGAAAGTTATATTTAAACTTCAATCAATGGGCGAAGTATCGACCCTCCTTTCCGTTGGGAACTCTGCAGTCAAAAGCCTTCCACACAGGTCTGCCTCACCGTAAATTGCAAATAAATGATCATTTGTACGTAATTTTGTTAAAAATGACTTTTAAATGCCACTTTAGAGAAGCTTAAAACAGCGCTATAAAAGAATTAGTAGATTTTTATCCTAAATAAATCTGATAAAATCTAGGCGGAACATGTTTCGGAACAGAAGGTGTATTGTGCCATGAATTAATCAATTTCAGTATGAGGTTTGTTCAAAGGAAACATTCCAACTGAGTGCTTGGCGTTCAGAGAAATGCTTAATTATCCTCCCACGTGCCACGGATCTGACGTCATGATGGTAAATGAGACTGACAAATCAACAATGAAACTCCACGCCTGTCTTCGCTTGTATCCATTTATACTTACTGTACCCACTTTAATTTATTCTCTAGTGGTACTGTGTGGAATACTGATGTTTTGTGTGTTTTAAGAACTTAAGCGCTAGTTGCTGTGATGAGGTGAAGTTACAAAATAAAAATCTAAAATACCATATTTTATTGATTTTCAAAACACTCAATGGTTCTTTTCCGTTAATTCACTACTACTACTTTTTTTTATTAAATAACTACCAATTGATAAACATTCCATTGCTCTAAAAATTATATCCCAATCATTTTTACGTCCACTGTAGTATTCCTTATCCGATAGGAATCCGATATCACTGGCCTTATCTTATCACTGTCAAAGAACTTACACAAGGAAAGTGCATTAGTTGGTAAGTCAATCATTGGATTTACGAGTTTATGATCATCTTTAGTAACCACCTAACCCAATATATTATGACCTAACCTAATCTAACCGTAATTGTGATTAAACAAATAGTGGCGGTGAAGTAACGGAAAAGTAGGGGTAGTGATTTAACGGAAAAGGTCCCACTTTATTTTTTCTTATATAAAACTCGAATATAATTGCCTTACTTTTAATATATTGATAAAAAGATTTCAAACTTAAAAAATATTATAATCTATTTTTCTATAAAAAAACTATTGTTTTATACTGACACGTAAAAAAATGTTGGTTTTATAAAGCATATTTTTGTTCTATGCCAGTCATATATAATAATTAAAATATAAACACTGTAAACATTTTAATGTATGAACTTTTACTGCCATTAAATTAACTTAAGCTATGAATGAGGTAGTTTTCTCGGAAATTAAACTGTTTCAATATACCATTTAAACTAATAAATGTTATTTCCAACATTTAAAGTAAAAAATTGTGCTAATAAGACAAATTCAATAGTTACGTAGCCTACAATAATATCAAAAGTTTCACGTATAATTAAACAATAAATATCTCATATAAATTAATTTTAACTGATTTGATAAATACTAATATTTAGTTCAATAAATCATATACGCACTTTAAATAGTTTACTCTGAAAAAAAGGAAAGTGCACTCTAAAAAAAAGGGTCATTGGTAATTATTCTTTCAGAACATGTATTAAACATGTTTGAATTTCATTAGTATATGATATGAAGCATTTAAGTAGAAATTATGTAAAGTGTTAAACTCATGTTAACATTGATTTATAAATCTTAATTTACTTCAGTAGTATATTATTCAAATAGGTGATAGATTGTTATTATATGTAATTGAAGAAATTTTATTCACATATTCCAATAAATGTTTATTAATCATTTTCTTGAGGCCTTTCGAAAACTAATTTTCTTCTTCCAAAGCAACAAAAATAATTGAAAAATATAATTTGTAAGTGCTTAAAAAAATGATAATAACAATAATAATGTCAACACATGTTATGTAATGGAGGGTGATATGTTGCTAACGGTATGGAATTCCCTACAGTATTCACACGCTTTGTCCTTCTTGATATCTGATTGAGACAAGATTCCAAAGAAACAGTGACTATAATTCTTATCCTGGTAAAATATCTCAAATATTTTACTTTCCACGACCATCTTGGAGATCAAAATAAATTAAAATAACACCTGCAACAATATATATTTATATTCAGGTACTTCTTACTATAGGTAAATTAAATTATTCTTAGTTTAAAAAAAAATAAGAATTAGGAATAGGTAAAAATCTATACTCTATTTTCTTTAAGTCATGTTCAATATATATAATGAATAAAGCATATAAGAACCTTGTAGTAAAATACATAAATAAAGAAATACAGTAATGGGCGTGTTATTTTGCCAGGTGAAGTTAGGGCTAAGAAGCAAAAACTTAATTTGAATCACGTAAATCACTTAGCACTTAAATCAAACACTTAACGTGAACACTAAAGGTTTAATAGTGACTTCCAAATAACCAACAATGACCGGTAAGTTGGGCTGCGTGCAAGGACTAATCCCTCATCAGTCACCTATCCAAGGAACAGCCACGAATGATGTTGCTTGACACTGTTATCTTGCGATAACGTCGGAATCCCCCGTCAAGGCTAGTGGAAAATAATAAACTATATCAGATCTCATATAAAGCTTAATCTTCTTCTTCTTCTTTGTCTTTGCCTTTTCCCACGTCACGTAGGGTCGGCATTACAACTCCGGATCCTCCTCCTCCACAGCTGTCTATCCAGGGCTTCTTCCTTCCTCCATCCCTTTTCCCTCAAGTCACATGACACCTTGTCCTTCCATCTCATTTCTGGCCTCCCTCTCTTCCTCCGCCCCTCGACCTCCAAGTCTCCAACCCTTCTCCCCACATAGTTCTCCCCTCTTCTACGTATGTGCCCATACCACCTCAGTCTACCTTCTTGAATTTTCTTCCCTAAGGGTCCCACTCCAACTGTTCCTCTGATGTAATCATTTTTTATTCTATCCTTCCTTGTAACTCCACTCATCCACCTCAGCATTCTCATTTCCGCCACTTCCATCCTTCTCTCTTGCGCCTTCTTTATCGGCCAAGTCTCTGCACTATACAGCATTGCAGGCCTCACCACAGATTTATACAACTTTCCTTTCCTCCTGGCGCCAACCCTCCTATCACACAACACTCCACTCATTTTCTTCCAATTCATCCATCCACTATTAATCCTATGCTGTATTTCCGCCTCCAGTCCTCCATCACTCTGGATGTACGAACCCAGGTATTTGAACTTCCCTACCCGTGGCAGCTCTTCCCCTTGTATGTCCACCCTTAGCCCCTGTGCTTCTTCCATACTCATGTATTCCGTTTTCGCTCTGCTGATCCTCATTCCTCTTTCTTCCAACACCTTCCTCCACTCTTCCAGTCTCACTTGAAGTATCTCCTGGGTTCTCTCACAGATCACCACATCATCTGCAAACATCATGCTCCATGGCGCTTCTCTCTTTACTCCATTTACCATACAGTCCATTACCAGGTCAAAGAGGTACGGACTGAGAACCGACCCTTGGTGTAGCCCTACTCTCACTGGGAAGTCTTTAGTGGTACCCACACTGGTCCTTACTTGCGTCATTACTCCTTCATACATCCCCTTTACCACTCTCACATACTTCTCGGGTATGCCTTTACATCTCATACTTCTCCATACCTCCTGCCTGGGCACTCTATCATAAGCCTTTTCTAAGTCAATAAAAGTCATATGAAGGTTAGCCCGCACCTCTCTGTGCCTTTCCATCAATTGTCGCAGTGCAAATATTGCATCCGTTGTTCCCCTTCCTGGCATAAATCCAAACTGTTCTTCACACACTTCACTCTCCTCACGCAATCTACCCTCAATGATCCTCTCCCATATCTTCATTGTGTGGGACATCAACTTTATCCCTCTATAATTTCCACAATTTTGGATATCGCCTTTTCCCTTGTATATAGGAATAAGTATACTCTTTGTCCACTCATGTGGTATTTTTTCCCTTTGCCAAATCTTCCTCATCAGATCCCAAAGCACATCAATGCCCCGTTCACCCAGACACTTCCATGCTTCCACTGGTATTTGGTCTGCACCAACTGTCTTTCCATTTTTCATCTTCCTCATCGCCCACTCCACCTCTTCTCTACTTATCATCACAGTCATTCCCTCATTTGCTTCTCCGTCCTCATACTTCTCCCTCTGATTTTCCTCATTTAGTAGTTCCTCAAAGTATTCCAACCACCTTCCTAGTATTTTTTCCTGATCATAAAGTACCACTCCTGAACCATCCTTCATCTGTTTAATCGATGTTATGTCCTTACGTGATTTGTCCTTTGCTTTCGCAATCCTTATTAATTGCCTGTCATCTTGGTTTCTTTCCAGATCTTCGTATGCCTCCTCCATGGCCCTCGCTTTTGCCTTCGCAACAGCCCGCTTTGCCTCCTTCTTTGCAATCTTAAAGGTTTCCTTTTCTTCCTGTCCTCCCCTCAGATCCCATTGCTTCTTTGCCTCCCTCTTCAGTCTCACCCTTCTCTGAACCTCCTCGCTCCACCACCACGCTTCCTTGTCCTGTGGTGGTCCCTTTCCAGACGTTCTGCCTAGCACTTCTTCTCCATATCTCCTTATAACCTCTCCATTTATGTTCCACCACTCTTGTACATCCTCCGGCAATCTCAGCTCACGCAGCACCTTTTCCCTAAATTCTTCCTGAAGACTCTCCTCTTTGAGCTTCCACCACTTAATCCTTCTTTCTCCATAACTTTTGAATTTCCTGACTTTCCTTACCCCCATCTCACAATCAGCTACTACCAGCCTATGTTGGGCTGCTACACTTTCGTTTGGTATGACCTTGGTGTTCTTTATTTCCTTTCTATGTCTCCTCCTACACAGGATGTAATCTATCTGGCTTCTCTGTTCACCACTCTTAAAAGTTACGAGTTGTTCTCTTCTTCGTTCGAAAATGGTATTTGAAATTACCATATCAAAAGCCACTGCATACTCCACAATCCTCTCTCCTTCTGCATTCCTTTCGCCATAGCTCCATCCCCCATGTACTCCATCCTCCCCACTTCTTCTCCCGCCTACATGTCCATTCAAATCTCCCCCAATTATGACCCTTTCGTTGTCTGGTATCTCCATTGTTGCTCCATCCAGCAATCTCCAGAAATTGTCCTTTTCTTCCTCAAAACACCCCGTTTGGGGTGTATACACACTCAGCACCGTGACTAGCTCATCCCCCACGACCAACTTTACACTCATGATCCTATCGCTTATCCTTTTAACCTCACACACTTCCTCCTTGAGGTCCCTATTCACGATAATCCCCACTCCATTTCTAGAATCCCTATCTGCACTACTATAGAAAAGTTTATATCTCTCTGCCAACACTCTTGCCTTGTCCCCTCTCCATCTAGTCTCCTGCAGACACAGAACATCCACTCTCCTCCTCTGCATTACCTCCACAATCTCCCTGCTCTTTCCATTTAATGTGCCCACATTTAGAGTTCCAAATCTTATCCTATACTTTGGATTCTTCACAGAACGTCTCCCCCGGAGATCCGATTGGGAGACTATTACTCCGGACCATTTATTTTGGGAAGTATCCATCGTTGTCTTGGCTTTGGCACCAGTTTTTACGACCGGATGCCCTTCCTGACGTCAACCCTCCTCCTTTATCCGGGCTTGGGACCGGCAACAACAGGCACTGGGCTACTCAATCCACCCATGCCTGTTGCAGGCGGAGTTTCATATAAAGCTTAATATAAGTTAATATTTAAGGCTACCTTGATTATAAAATCATATGATATTACAACAGTGTAATTTCATTACAATAATATAACATTTATCTACAAATCTACACTGAACAGGAATTCAACATCTCATCTAACAAGAGTTACTAATTTATACATAAAGTGAATAATAATTAAACTTTAAATGCTGCAAATATATAATTGAACTTAGTTTAAATATGATTCTATTAAATGCGATTAAGCAAATCAATTCAATTTTCCGATACAAGCAAACGGACATTTACTAATTAAAATACAGTATAGTTTGTTATGGCATCCTCTAGTGAGTATTCAAGGCAAGACCAACAATGAGCCTCGGTATAGATGATAACTCTTCAACTGAAAACTACGTAAAATAAAGGTTAACCACATCAGATGTCAATCCTCTTGTGGAAAACTGTTGAGAAATTCTCTTCACGATAAAATAATTTCCCTGAGGAAATAAAGCCTAAAGGTTTCGAAGTTAGTGGAAAAGTAAATTGAATCAAAGATAGTGGGTCTATTACAAAATTTGGATTTGAACAAAGTACTGCGTTTTGGGACTAATAATTATTATGTTTTATATTTCTATTTATCTATTTTGAATACATATAAACAAATTAACAAAGTGAAACAAACAATATACTTGCAAAAATTTTATGATTTTGCACGAATAAAATATTTTAAATAAGTAATTGATTACCATTTTCTTGCGTAATAGAGGACCGTTAAAATTGTTTGGTGATTTTTAAATTTAAAAACAACTATTACGCAAATTATATTGTGTATCTTCTCTTAGTTATAAGCAGTAAAATAGTCCTTTATAAAGTTATGATTTATATACTTTTTACTAGTTATATTTTCTAAATGTATAAACTAGTTCATGTTAGGGCTACTATTTTAATAAAATTGAATGATAAATATAATGAAGTACCCTTTTATTCATTTTTATAAAAATGTATGACCGGTTTCGGCTCTTAGGCCATCTTCAGATAGTAAATAATATAATCTAAAATAAATTAACAAATTATAAAAATAAAAATAAAACAGATGAAAATAACACAACATATGATTAATTTAGTGTGTGGGTAAGTTGAATTTTACTTTTTGATTCTTATGTTTTTTAATTTCTCTTATTTTTTCGTATATAGGATTGTTCATGTTAATTTGTGTATTTAATATGTTCTTTGGTTCATTATAATTGTTTATGTATATGTGTAAATTTTCTTTTGTATTCATGAAGAATATTCATGAATACAAAAGAAAAAATGTGTAAATGAAGCAAAACAAATAAACTATTTAGATCTAAAAATCACAAATATTGGAAATAAACACTCTTTCAAAATTTTTAGAAAATCAACCCAAAGTGACCTACTAATTCCATATAATTTTAACCACCCATGGAAGTACAAATTATCTAGTTTTAGATCAATAATAAACAGAATGTTAAACATCCCAATGCAAAAATATGATTATGAAGAAGAAAAAAGAACAATAAAATACTAAGCTTCTTAAAATGGTTACCATCCGACAATTGTTGACAAAATTATAAAAAGAATAAAAATAAACAAAAATAAGAAAATGGAAGAAAAAGAAAAGAAAAAATTTATCAGTGTTCCTTACAATACAAAAATGAATAAAGCTATTAGAAATACATTTCAACACAGTAAATATACACTCAGTTACAAAACAAAGAACAATACTTTTACTTTAATTAACAAATTATCCAACAAAGAAAATAAAAATAACAAATATGACAAATCTGGAATATATAAAAAAAATGCTCAGAATGCAATTCTTTTTACATAGGACAAACTGGAAGAACATTTAATTTACGTTACAAAGAACACATACAAGCCATAAGAAACAACAACTCAACATCAAATAAATCTAACTTTGCAGAACATATTCTCCAGTCAAATCACAGTTATTAAAATATAAATGAAAATGTTACAGTTTTAGAATACTAGAAGAAAGGAGAAAAAATGAATACAAAAGAAAATTTACTCATATACATAAACAATTATAATGAACCAAAGAACATATTAAATACACAAATTAACATGAACAATCCTATATACGAAAAAATAACAGAAATTAAAAAACATAAGAATCAAAAAGTAAAATTCAACTTACCCTCACACTAAATTAATCATATGTTATGTTATTTTCATCTGTTTTATTTTTATTTTTATAATTTGTTAATTTATTTTAGGTTATATTATTTACTATCTGAAGATGGATGGCCTAAGAGCCGAAACCTTTCTTATATTTTTATAAAAATGAATAAAAGGGTACTTCATTTTACTGTATTTATCATTCAATTTTATTTATATTTTCTAATACGACTTGCATATACGTATAATGAATAATTGAATAATAATTATATAACGTTTTACATATACACTCATTAAGGGAGGAAGCTCCAACACAAACACCATCAGAATATTTATAATTCGAAAAATGTCAGTCAGAGTATTTGGCAAATTACATAACAGACTCGTGTAGGCCAGTGTTTAAATAGTTAAATCTACTGTCGTTGCCTTGCCTCTATATTTTAGAGGTAGCAACATGTTGTATGTGTAAGAATTCTAAGACAAGAGGCAGAGCTGTCTACACTTATCAAACAAGAAACTGGGACATAATCCATAGTGGCTGTTTACAAACACTTTCCATCACAGTACGTGTATGGGTAGGTGAGTGGATTAATGTAACAGTACGTGTAGGGTGGGTGTGCAGGTTAATGCCACCGTACTTGTATGGGTGTGCGGTGGATCAATTTTACAGTATACGTAGGCTGGGTCAATGCCACAGTACATGTATAGTTAGGTGGGTAGATCAATGTCACAGTACGTGTAGGGTACTGAAACGTCACAAAAATGTCTGTTCCAACTGGAATGTATAGTATATATCTGAGTTTTTTTTTTATTTAATTTTGGGAATCGATCGAATTTGTAGGGAAGGAATTTTAGGAGGTATAGTTGGCGAATGAATGGAAATTCGAATGTGTAAAAAATCGAATGTTTGAAACGGTAAATAGTAATGAAATGGGTGCCAAATTGTATTTATATCACTAAGGAACAAAATATATTATAATTATCCAGCAATGTTACAAAAATTAGTTCTAACATTCATGTGGTTACAGGGATACAAATGTACCAAAAAGAGTATTTAAATAACCGTAGGCATATATTTAATGTTTAACAAACAAGGAGAGAGATGTTCAAAGTGTAAAATAAATTTTATACAGTTCTCAGTCATGCTTGCAATTTTTCAGCAGCATCAGTATTCTTATATTTAATGCTATAAATATTTTTTAAAATAAACTACACAAATCACTAACCTTTTCTCTATCCCAGTCTTACCAATACAATGCTATTGTGTGGATATCAGTACAGTTTTTATATGCCATCTCACCCCGTGGTATCTTGCCAACAGTGGACATTGCTGACATTACCCCTTTGCCCATCCATGACAGGGTGATTTGTCTCCTTAACTTCAATAATGAAGACAAAATGCTAGAGACCCATTTATCATTTCTCTTTCTGAAATATTGCCAAGGGCTTTTACAGAAATGGTCGTGTTTTTACGGTCATTTAATCATTTCGTCGCATTATACTTTGGGTCACGATATTAAGCCACTGACAGGAACAAATGACTAGGAACGTTGTGTTAAGATACTTCTGCATCAAAATGTTGCTAATAAATGAGTGTAAAGGATAATTTATAAGCACTCTTTTCTACGAAATCTTATTTTGTAATATTTAATTGCGTAAAACCTATCTACAACTTTTTTAAATCGGAAACCAATAAATTATTTATTGTTTTTCTTTTTAATATTTTCTGAAGATTGTGTACAGAAACTTTAGAGCTAATTTATACTAAATATTTTGGCTATGTTTCTTAAGCATATAAATATTTTACATCACTATTAAATAATAACTAACCCAAAAAATTTATTAGAGTATATAAGAAGCAACCTATGTAATTTTGATGCATTATTTACCTATAAATCGCAAAGTGACATAGTTCAAGTAAAATATTATCTGTAGGGAATGAAAATTTGGTTGATTTCTTAGACAAGTATGATTTTGGTTTAGTATATTTTCCTAAACTTAGAAAATCATCGTTATATTGCATTAATCAATCTTAAAATCCAATTTATGTAAAGAAACATTACTATAGTTATTATGTTATGGGATCAAAAATGAAATTATTTCAAAAGTAATAATTTTTTGAATACTACATTTCAAATTTCACCAAAATTCAAAGTCCTTTATTTAAAATAATATAACATAGGATCCCAACAAACTATAAATGTTTGTCGTTGGGTGCCCAAATTAATAGCAACAAACTAAACAATAAACAAAATAACACTATAAATACAGTTGTGCTCATGGCAGCGGTGCTATTAATTAAAAACACTAACTATCACCATAATTACAAAGTCTTCACATTTATGATCCAACACTTTCAATATTACAAGAATTATACACGCATATTGCAACAATAATACAAATATATACATATAAATATACATACATGAATGAACACATTGTTGTGTGTTGAGAATGGAAACAACGTCAACAAACACTCAACATATTTATAACATATGTGTCACCTGGACCATATAAAGAACTAACAGATAAAATACAGACAGAAAAAATAAGAAAATAACAAAAAACTATAGTTATAATTGTAAAAACTCAACAAGATCGTCTCCGATCAACCAGGACTATAATATGGATTTGAATGTGTTCAAAAGATTTGTAATTCAATGAATACTCAGGTAGTGTGTTAAATATTTGTGGAAATACATAACACAACGAATTATTTCCATAAAAATTGTAGTATCTTGGCACGTTTCTGAAGTGAAAGGATGATTTAATATTTTGAGTTTTAAATAAGTGAGATTTATAGAAATGTTTTATTAATTTAAATATATACAAATTTTAAGGTTTAAAGGCGCCATTTATAAAAAGATATATGATTTACGTTAAACGGTTGGTATATATAAAATCATTTATAAACACAAGTAGTTTTACTCAGGGTTTCATACACGTACAATTTAATAAAGGAAATCTTTTTTTATCTAGTAAGAACAAGATATACCCTATAATACTAAAAAAATACTAACTACCTGGATGAAACAGTATTTTACAACGGTGAAATTCAATTAAAAATTTTAATTTATAATATCATCAATAACCCTGAGAGATGATTTATAAACTTTATCACAGTACATGTATGGGTGGGTGGGTGGTTCAATACCACAGTGCGTGTATGGGTGAGCGGGTGCATCAATACCACTGTACGCGAATGGGCGGGCGGGTGGGTCAATACCACTGTACGTGTATGGGTAGGCGGGGGGGGGGGGAGGTGTTAGTACCACTGTACTTGTATGGGTGGACGGGGGGTGTCAGTACCACTGTACGTGTATGGGTGGGCGGGTCAGTACCAATGTACGTGTATGGGTGGGCAGGTTAGTTATCTGTTCCCACCACTTGTACAATTTGTAATTAACATCATACCGACGTAAATTCAAGTCCTTTAAATTGCATATTTAGATAGAATAAATTTCTTTCCTTAATAGGCCTATTAAAAATTGCTGAAGCTGCTAAACTAGTCATGTTTAGCTAACTGAATAAATATTCAAAACCACAAGTTTCAGACAAAACTATTGTTAATCCTTTTTCGTAAAAAATGACATATATAATTAAGTGGTGAAATCAATACAAGTTCGTTTTTATTTAACTCCGTGCAGCCTGCTCAAACTACTAGTGGTTGACGCTCCACCTTGGAAGTCAAAATTCCTCTTTCTCACCAGTTTCCTTCACAGTAAAAAGTGTGTGTGTGTGTGTGTGTGTGTGTGTGTGTGTGTGTGTGTGTGTGTGTGTGTGTGCGCGCACGCGCGCGTGCGTGTGCGTGTGTGTGTGATCACTGGTAACCTACTTTCATTTTTAATCAAATCCTGTCTCTTTTTTCTTCTGTTCACTTGGTGAAATGGTTAGTTGACATCTATTAATTTTCTGTTATTTTTTGTTTTGTCTCAATTTCCTCATACATTTTCTCTTGGATTTTTACCTAATTTTTAAAGTATGGGGTTATCGTTGTTTTGCAACTTCATATATTATCAAATCCGGAGCCGCCCTGACTCACGAGCAGGATACGGTGGAATAATATAGTGAGCCTTCTGGATATACATTATCGTCTATGAAATTTGGTTTTACCTAGTTCATGTCATTTACATATGTGTCAATAAGGCGTGTTTATTGCGTGTCATAATAAATTATCAAATGTCCAATAATGAAGAGTCTATTATGAATTTTTATAGATGTTGTCTCATGAAATCTCCAATGCATGATATTCTTTGACATCAATCCAAAAAAATATTTTAGTAATTTGCTAAAACACTTTTATTTACTTAATATTTATTTTGTAATTTATTGTGATTAGTTTTTTCTGGAGGTCATTCCTTGTATTAAAACAAACAAAAAATTTCATGTGTACAAATCGTCTATCTCGCTCCATTATCCGGCTATCTGTCTGTATGTGTTTTTTACTAAAAACGTAATATCTCAAAGGTTATTTAAGATAAAACCATGAAAATTGGTATAAATGTTGATCTTTACAGTATGCATGTACTATTTAAATTTAATTTTTTTACAACAATATTTTTCAAAATGGCGGCCATTTTAAATTTTTAAAGCCAAATATCTTAATAACCTTAAATTTTACTAAAAACTTGTAAGTTACAAAAAAGTTTAAGAATTTATTTCTATAAATAATTATATAAAAAGTTTTAAGATTGAACAACTATTAACTGAGAAATTACAGTTTTATCAAATAAAAATATGCTTGATATTAATAAAATTGAAAACTTTAGTGTTCAAATTCGATAAAAATTTTAATTTTTCAGTTAATAGTTGTTCAATCTTAAAACTTTTTATATAATTATTTATACCAATAAATTCTTAAACTTTTTTGTAACTTACAAGTTTTTAGTAAAATTTAAGGTTATTAAGATATTTGGCTTAAACAATTTAAAATGGCCGCCATTTTGAAAAATATTGTTGTAAAAAAATTAAATTTAAATAGTACATGCATACTGTAAAGATCAACATTCATACCAATTTTCATGGTTTTATCTTAAATAACCTTTGAGATATTAAGTTTTTAGTAAAAAACACATACAGACAGATAGCCGGATAATGGAGCGAGATAGATGATTTGTACACATGAAATTTTTTGTTTGTTTTAACGCAAGGAATGACCTCCAGAAGTTTGGCTGGTCACTTACGGGACACCCTGTATATGTATATATTTCATAAACTGTTGCCCATAAATATCACTACTAATCATTAATATTTTGTTTAATAGCAATTTATTTATTTTATAAATATTGTATCTTCTTTTTATATTATGTTACTGTTAATACTATCCGAAAATTCAAAAAAAATATAACAATGGCATCATAGTAAATTATCAGGTAAATGATAGTGGTAAACCCAAACTAAATCCTTGTAATTATCATAATAAAAATTAAGTACATATGCTGAAAAATAATATACACTTTAATCCATTAGAATAACGTCAAAAATGCAAATGACGCAACTATACTCTTAAATTTATAAAAGTATAACTGAAGTTGCATTCCTAGTGCGTCCGAGTTACGTGCTTGATGAATTACATCAAAATTATACTAATACGTGTATAAACATCGAAGTGAAGTCCGTAGTGGGTCAAAGAAACGTAATTGACGCAATACACCAACAATAAACAGTTACGTATAAAAACAGCAGTGTACAGTTCAGAATGAACAGCGGGAACGAAATTGACGCATTATAATTACTAGCAATATAATGTCACGTGTAAAAACATCAATGTGCAGCAGGTAATGAGCACGTTAACATAATTGACGCATTATAAATATGTTGTCACGTGTACAAACAGAAGTTTACTCCATAATACTTCAGGCAACGTAACTAAACAATTACCCTGGTAATATACGTACTCGTGTAAAAACAACAATGTACAGTAACAATGTGTCACAATAACGTAATTAATGCATTACACTCACTATATACAAGTAAATGTATAAACAACAACAGTGTGCTGTTCATAATGTTTCACAGTAAAGTAATTATTGTATTACACTCACTATATACAAGCAAATGTATAAACAACAACAGTGTGCTGTTCATAATGTGTCACAGTAACGTAATTAGTGCATTACATTCACTATATACGAACAAGTGTATAAACAACAACAGTGTGTAGTTCATAATGTGTCACAGTAATGTAATTAGTGCATTACATTCACTATTTACGAACAAGTGTATAAACAACAACAGTGTACAGTTCATAATATGTCACAGTAACGTAATTTGCGCATTAGATTCATTATATACGAACAAGTGTATAAACAACAACAGTGTGTAGTTCATAATATGTCACAGTAATGTAATTAGTGCATAACATTCACTATTTACGAACACGTGTATAAACAACAACAGTGTGCTGTTCATAATGTGTCACAGTAACGTAATTAGTGCATTACATTCATTATGTGCGAACAAGTGTATAAACAACAATAGTGTGTAGTTCATAATTTGTCATGGTAACGTAATTAATGTATTATACTCACTATATAATGGCAAGTGTTTCAACAACAGTGTACAGTCATAATTTGTCACAGTAACGTATTTAATGCATTACACTCACTATATACGAACAAGTGTATAAACAACAACAGTGTACAGTTCATAATATGTCACAGTAACGTAATTATTGCATTACATTGACTATATACGAACAAGTGTATAAACAACAACAGTGTGTAGTTTATAATATGTCACAGTAATGTAATTAGTGCATTACATTCACTATAAACGAACAAGTGTATAAACAACAACAGTGTACAGTTCATAATATGTCACAGTAACGTAATTAGTGCATTACATTCACTATAAATGAACAAGTGTATAAACAACAACAGTGTGTAGTTCATAATATGTCACAGTAACGTAATTAGTGCATTACATTCACTATAAACGTCAATTGTATAAACAACAACAGTGTGTAAATCATAATTTGTCATGGTAACGTAATTAATGTATTATACTCACTATATAATGGCAAGTGTTACAACAACAGTGTACATTCATAATTTGTCACAGTAACGTATTCAATGCATTACACTCACTATATACGAACAAGTGTATAAACAACAACAGTGTGCTGTTCATAATGTGTCACAGTAACGTAATTAGTGCATTACATTCACTATAAACGAACAAGTGTATAAACAACAACAGTGTGTAGTTCATAATTTGTCATGGTAACGTAATTAATGCATTAAACTTACTATATACGGGCACGTTTGAAAACAGCAACATTTTGCAGTTTATAATGTTCACATTACGAGTAAACTTCATACAACACAAATTTATTAAAATATAAGCACAAAAAGCGTAATTATATTACAAGTACAAGATGCACAAATATTATGATGATCGTTTCCGGTGAACCACGCTCGCCTTCCTCAGACCAGAGGGACTTACATTACAAATACTATATACGGACACGTGTATAAACAACATAATGCGTCATGGTAACGTAATTGATGCATAATCCTTACTATATACGTACTCGTGTAAAATCAACAGTGTGCAAATTTTTAATGCGTCACGGTAACTTAATTGATGCATTACACCTACCATGTAAACACGTGTAAAATAAACAATGTGCAGTTTATAATACGTCACTGTAACGTAATTGGATATTACACTTACTGTATTAGGACACGTGTAAAATCAACAGTGTGCAGTTTCTAATACGTCACCGTAACGTAATTGATGCATTACACTTACCATATACGGACACGTGAAAAATCTACAGTATGCAGTTTATAATGCGTCACTGTAACGTAACTGACGCATACACTTACTGTATACGGATACGTGTAAAATCAACAGTGTGCAGTTTATAATGTGGGACGGTAACTTAATTGTTACATTACATTTACTATGTACGAATACTTGTAAAATCAACAGTTAAAGTTTATAATGCGTCACTTTTACGTATTTGTAGACAATAAGCAGAGAAAATACTAATATTCGTAGTAGTATAAAACTAGTAGCCTAAACTTTGTGATAAATAAAGTAAGTTTGGTTATTACTCTCTGTACTTAATATGCAATATTATGTTATTGTGTATAACAATTTTTTCAGTAAAATATCACAAACCTTAGTTCGTACTACCTTGGGTGCCTACAATCCTGATTGATGCTAATAGTCCAACCCATTGATGTAAAGTAAAGTAGTAGTGTACATGAAGGCACTACTCACGTTTACAACTACATGTATTTCAAGAGAGTAAAGACATCATCTGCATTACTCAGTGTATTTAGGATATAAGAGAGCAAAATAATATTTGTATAAAGAGTAAATTATATTTTATTACACTTTACATTGAATTTCCTTATGTCAGTTGTTAAAATATACCTTCTAACTTATAGTTATTGCAATAATGGATTTTTATAGAAATATGTAAATTTAATACATACCTAAATATTATAATTAAAACATAGAGAATATATTTTATATAATACAAATCCTTAAATCTATTTAAAACACTGAATAAGTAACAGTGTTTTATTGTCTCCGAGTTAGAATCAAAGAATGCTAAGTGCTTTGTTTTGTTTTTCATACAACAGAAGGTTTAGTTTTATTCCACCGGATTGTAACGGATTTTACACTGTTGTTTTCAATTCTCGGTTTAAATTACAAAGCTAATTTAATGTTGGTGTTTTACCAACGGAAAATTGTCACATTTGAGTAGTAATTGTTTATTAAACTTAATAATAAAAGAAAAACTATAAAGTGTTTTGATGATATTAGACTTTTAAGGCTTTTTAAGCTTATATTGAAAGTGATAGGCATATTATTAAGGTTTTCACACGGAAGAAATGGTTCGTGAAAATTTTAAGAAATGCTTATGGTAAGGGCTGTTACTGATATGTTTAAAGGTTTATTTTAATAATGGCCAGTTTTAAAAACTGAAAATTATACTTCAATAAATAATATTGTATTTACACTTGACAATCAAATGTCGTAGTATGTTAAAGTCCAGCTTCAAAATCTAAAGGTTATTAGATGGAACCCAATCAGAGTTATAAAAATTTTTTAAGGGGATAACCTTATACAAGGGGATAACCTTATAGAGGGGATAACCTTATACAACGGGATAACCTTATACAAGGGGATAACCTTATACGAGGGATAACCTTATACAACGGGATAACCTTATACAAGGGGATAACCTTATACGAGGGGATAACCTTATACAACGGGATAACCTTATACAAGGGGATAACCTTATACGAGGGATAACCTCGTAACCACCGGCTGTTCATTTGTCATTGGGCCTTTATTTAATGACACTTTCTAAGGAATAGTCGGCCTTATTTCGAAACAATGACTTCCTTTGCTCATTTGCACTATTCCAATATCACATACGCCCATATTTTGACATTCGGCGTCTAAAGTACAAATAAATATGGAAATCCAAACAACAAGTGTAGTTCTAAATGTAATTAATTTGCAAACCCCTCATGTGCCATCATGATGACTGTGATTCCCTATAATTGTTTACCGCGTATTAATTTTTAGTAAGTGATCGATAACTGCAATGAATGTCACGTTTTCCAACTGATCATTGGTTTTTCTGCTCATCTAAATACTTAGTTTCTAAACAAATTGTGTAGACGATTCGGATTAGATGGCCATTGTGTGAGGTTCGCTTGTACGGTATATGTACTAACACGTATTATGCTATTTGAAAAATTAAAAACAAAAACTAAATTACACAGGCACAGTTATGTATATTTAGTTGGATTGTAGCTACCCACAACTCAAGGACTGAACAATCAGCTTCATATAGTATGGAATATCTAAGAGCCCAGCGGGGCTCGTAACATCGCTATTGTACATATATCAGACGGGTTATTGCGGTATTGTTTCACCCCCTGCTGCTCTATTGTTAGGGGGAGGAAGGGGACCAGATAAGATTGAGTTGGTTTAGTTTTTAGGGAGTAGTATATATATATATATATATATATATATATATATATATATATATATATATATATATATATATATATATATATAACTAGTATAAAGTGATGAAAAACATTTACGTAATATACTGGCACTAACTTATTACAATACAACTTTTATCATTTAAAAATTCGGCATGAAGTAAAGTTTTGAATAAATGCTTTGCTTATTAAATCCATTGTGATCTCGAAAAGTAAAATTAATAATATATTAATTATCTTTAGACCACTGATCTTATTTCTGTTTAGTTTTTCACATTCGTATAATTTACGTTTCTATCATCTTTATTTTGTATATTGATAGTTTTGTTCTATCTTCGTATCGAACAAATATTCTTACAATTATTGACTATTATGTCTTGCTGAACATTTTATTTGATTTTGTTTTTATATTCTTAGGATTTCTATTTTGAAGATTAAGAAATTTTTTGGCTAAATATCTTGAATATCATACTTTAATTACATCATCCATTTCACTCTTACATATTGTTCTATTGGTTCTTGTCTCTTGTCCTCTGGAATCTTGATATTAAAATTGTTTGTGAGTTACTACTTCTGCTCTTATATTATCACTTTATTGTTTGTTTGTTTTTTTTTTTATGGACACCTTAAGGACGATTTTAAATGTTTCTGCTGCAGTGTGTCAATTTTAATTAGGGTTTCAATTTATTAGAAAGTGAACAGTTAAGTAACTATACGAATTTTTGTTTGAGTTCTTTTGTAAGCTGTTGCGTTATTGCCAATTGTGTAATTAATCTAATGCTATAAGAGCAGAAGTGATATTTCCTCATGATATTATTTTTTTTCTTTTCTGTCTTTTTCGTATAGTATAAATCCTGTGTTGATGTCTGTTTTTTTATTTCAGACTTAAGTGCCCTTGTTTTAGTTTTTAACTATACCTCTCATTCAATCTTGGATTTTTTCAGTCTTTTTAAAGTAGTTAATTATTATGATATTTTACGTACCTAACTTACTCTGTAATCAAAACTTTATTTTTTTTCTGTACATACAATGTTTGTTCCGATTGTTACACTATTAACTAGTTACGAGTATGTGGGTATAATATTTTAGCTATATTTTTTTACTAATAATGTAACTAAATTTTACTTTTACCATGTATTATCTTTATTCCTTTCATTTTCCTGATTTGAATCTTTTACGGTGATATTTTTAGTGTTGACAGACATGGTTAATTAATATCCCAATTTTAAAACGGGTTGTTTTCATTTATTAGCTCTAGTTGTTTTCACATTATGAAAATTTTATTATTTCGTGTGATGATACTTAATAGTTCAAGAGGCATTAGATCGTGTATCTACAAGTAAATTGTTTCGTCCCTCCATTTTTACTTGTTTTCAAAATTTGCACTAGAGCAATCCAGTTAGTATATTCGTTAATCTATTAACGGTCAAGTAGTAAAACAACTGTTAATTTATTTGTTATTAGAAGTTTTATAGAAGGGCCCTACAATACACACTTATAAATACAACAAATATATTTGTATTGCAAACTAATGTTAACTGAATCAGTCAAAAAGGTTCATTGTTTATAATGATTATTTATTTATAATTATTTATAATCTGGTAAATCTAAAGAAAATTATACTCCTCGAAATCCACTGTTTTATGATACATTTATACAAGAAATGTATAATAAGGAATTCTATTATGAACGTATTAGGTAAGTTTATAGTAGGAATTAAATAGTATTAAAACTATTTATTTCACTCAAAATGACTGTTGTAAGGCTAACAACAACACGTACTTTATATTATATACAAATCCTCTTTAAATACTTATATTTTTTTCATAGTGTGAACTAATTAAACAGTGTATGTCCTATAGTATATTGTGTTTGATATGCGTTGTTTCATGGCACTTCCTATATATTCACTAAATTATGAAATAAATTGGGATCTTTTCCGTTAATTCACTACCGCTTGATAAATACACTAAAAACTGTTCCCCAATCATTTTTACGTCCGCTGTGATATTACTTATCCGCTAGGAATCAGATATCGCTGGCTTTATCTTATCACTTTCCAAGAACTTACACACGGAGAGCGTATTTGGCGGTAAGTCAATTATTGGATTTAGAAGTGTGCTATCAACTTTGGTAACGACCAACCTAACCTGCAATAAAAAAAAAAAAAAAAAAACGAAAAAATTACTTAATTGTTTTATGATATTTATTGGTTTGTACGATTTTGATTGAGTCATTTACAAAATCGGTATTAGAGATTTAATTATATGCATTTATCTTTAATCAAAATCTTAAAGAAATGTCAGTATAGATGGCTCACAAATGTCTGTGACAATTATTAATGCTATAATTATTGTTAACGACAAAATTGCCATTGATATAAGATCATTGTAAGAACGTTTTACTATTTCACTTATGTTTCTTTTTAATAAGCAATAATTTATAATGTTAGTATAACGATTATACAACGCTAACTTTTACCACAGTTTGGATTAGTTAACTTTTTTTTATACATATATTAAAAGACTAGTACCTAGGTTCCTGCAATCCTGTTTGATACAGTTTCTCTAACACCACTGGGAAGCAAAGGAGCTTCATTTTCAATGAAGGCGTGGCCATCTTATTTAATAAAGCACTAATAGTTAGTAAGTTTCTGAAACGTAGTAACTGCATAACAGTTTATACAATTGTAAACTGAATTATTTTACAAAACATAATTTTTAGATTAGCAAAATTAAGAATTGTGAAATACCTACAGGGTAACTATTAACAATAAATATATATAGTTACAAATTGTTAGTTCATATGAAAAAAAAATAAATAATTCAGAGCTCTTCAATGTGTTTCAGTTAAAGCTAAAGGTTTAAAGTACTCCTTTTGTTATCACAACGAAGAACAAACCATTATTTTTGAATGCGTTGTAACAAGAGTTGGTGTTTTGTTTGGTTTAAACTTCCCAGAGTATCTCGCATTCAGTTTGAATTTCATTACGATTTATAAATATTCGTAAGTTAAGTGGTTAATTGGCTAAGTGATAAAATTAAAGTTTAAAAATACAGCAAACTGCTACACAATCAATGGGGGTTCTCAATAAGTATGTGTAAAACAAATCTTTTTATTTGTATAAAACCTAAAGAATATATCGTAAAATTTACATCGTAAGACACTTTTGAAATTTATAGTTTTTGACAGAATATGGTTATGTTATTAGTTGTTTGTTTTATATAGTTCTGGAAATTATAACAAATCTAATATTTAATTTTTTAAAATATATGTTTATTTATAATTTTTAACTTATATAGTGCATTATTATTGTACATTTGGTGTTTATCCTTAACATATAGACAACACCTGAAATTAAAATTCACATATTTTTTACTTTTGTAATAACAGTACATAGAGGAGAATTGGGATTTTTGGGCTTACACAATATTATTTATTGAATTTGTTTAACAGCTGTCAATCAAATAAAGCAATCAAATAATGTGGATCAATAAGAATACCATTGTCGTTTTGGAGGCCAGTGAAATAGAGTCCTGAGGTCGGAGAGGAAAATCCTTTCTTAGTGAGCCTTAAGTGGTCAAGATAAAGTTCCGTACAAAATATCAAGTCAATTGGACATATGTTTTTGGAGAAATAGTGTTGAGTGGTAAATGGTTTGTATGTATATTCAAAATTGTATGTATATATATATATATATATATATATATATATATATATATATATATATATATTCTTTTTATTGAGAATAACAATAAATAATTTGTGTGAGGAAATTTAACTAATGTGCACATTTAAACACAAATTATTATATAGATTGGTGTTTAATGACCACATTAGTTACACGGATATCCAGACCCAGATCATTCTACACAAATTGAATAACAATATTGTTTGAAAATAGAATGTTTGAATGGGTATCACGTCATTCCACTCTATTTTCCACCCCCTTCTATGTATGGCGTAGCTTAACTGCCATATCATTAGTGTAATCGAAAACGAACAATCATATATACATTCACAGGGGAATTTCTTTGGGAATATTCCTGGTCTGAGGATATTAATCGTGGTTTGTGAAAATTCAAAACATAATACTTACACAGGTTTTAGTTATTCTGTAATAAACCCATGTAATATGATTGTTTCTATTTTTTAAGTATGTCAATGTACAACATGGTAACCAACTAGTTATTTTGTACAATTATACTTGAATACTTAAATATGTTCATGCTCTCATAAATATATTCAAATATACGTTAGGATTATGTATCTTATAGCTTCGTTACTGTAACATTTTTTTGTATGAATCAATAAGTGTATGTAACAAATTAGTACTCATCCTCTGCAGTAAGAATGGAAGAGCCAATAACAAATAATATATTATTTATTGTATGGCAACATACTGCAACTGTTTCCATCAATAAATCAAGTATCATAATTGAATTTCAGCAGTTACATGGTGAAACGACTTTGTTGTTACGATTGTTCATATGGTTAATTGGATGTATTGCTTAACGAAGAAACACAGGTTCAAAAGGATTGATTAGGTAAATTCAATTAGTGATTGATCTAATAACGTTGCACCATTAAACTAAAATAGACACCTTTTGAGCATTACTGGAGCTATTTCATTAGCTGTTTGACTGATGTAATCAAATTTTTTAAATAATCAAAACTAATTGTCCAATTAATTACAGTACGACTTATATGTGTTGTTACAGTCACCTAAAATAAATACACAAATAACTCTCCTTCCCAACAAACACGAATGACCAACGGTCGTTTACTCTCTCATAAAACGAAAACGTACACCCACCGAACACGTAAAACTAACTGTTGTTCACTCTCTCATAGAATAAACACCTACGACTAACGGTCACTTACCGAACATGTTTGACAAATGGTCGTTTAATCTCTCATACAAGGAACACGTATGACTAACGATCACCTACCGAAGATATTAGACTAACAGTCGTTTAATATCTTTTACAACGAACTCGTATGAGTAACAGTCACCAATCGAAAACGTAAAGCTAACGGACGTTTACTCTCTCATCTCATACAAGGAACACGTTAGACTAACGGTCACTTACAGAACATGTTTGATTAACGGTCATTTACTCTCATACAAGGAACACGTAGGACTAACTATCACCTACAGAAGACGTTAGACTAACTAACTGTCGTTTATTATCTTTTACAACAAATAACGGTTACTCACAGATTACGTAAGTCTAATGGTCGTTTACTCTCATACAAGGAACACGTAGGACTAACTATCACCTACAGAAGACGTTAGACTAACTAACTGTCGTTTATTACCTTTTACAACAAATAACGGTTACTCACAGATTACGTAAGTCTAATGGTCGTTTACTCTCATACAAGGAACACGTAGGACTAACTATCACCTACAGAAGACGTTAGACTAACTAACTGTCGTTTATTATCTTTTACAACAAATAACGGTTACTCACAGATTACGTAAGTCTAATGGTCGTTTATTCTCTCATACAACGAATACGTAGGACTAACGTACGATTACTCTCTCATAGAATGAACACGTAGAACAAACAGTCTCCCACCGAACATTCAAGACTAACGTTCATTTACTCTCCCACACAACGAACACGTAGACTAAAAACATCTAAAAATCCCGTGATAAAACTTTTGCCCACAATTTATTAATATACTTTTTGAAATATTTTATTACATGCAATAATATTACCATAACTACGATTGATTTTTTTGATAGATACATCGGTGAGTGTATGGATACAATTAACAGTGTTTAAGCACGTTGAACAATATCCACATGGTGTTATGCATTACAGTCAATTACTATTATGGATTTTAATTAATCATTTTTGTATGCGTAAAAAATTCTTCTAAAAATACAATTCAAAATATAGTCTGTCATAAAAAAATGTTTTCTAAATTTAAGAGTTAGCTCTATATTAACTATTCTTCTTTGTGTAATGTACCTTAACAAATCCTAATGAAGGTAGTTTTTTGAATGGCTGACAGTTATTTCTATTACCATTAGTTTTGTTCAACTACACAAATTTAATTTAATTTTTTCCCTGGAAGATTATCTTAGTCGTCTCGTCATTTATTAATCCATATTTTCAACAGTCTCGAGTAACAACTGTAATGTAAATATTTGGTCAAATAACACACTTATTCCAGTTAGTATCTTGATATTACGATAAAATACGCGTCGTTGCTAAGCAACATTGTAACTAAATTGATGTAAAAGTATTTTTAGAGGCAGGATAATTAATATTTTGGCATGGAAATTGGATATTATTTTAAAAACAATATAAATGTATTATGTTATTGTTGATTAAAAACTCAAGAAAAGTACATGACTTAAATGAGTGTTACATTTTAAAATATAAAACATTGTTCAAAATTGTTAATAAAAATTCAGTATGTTGATTCACAACTTTGTAATATCCAATAATTTGGAACAAATCGATTACGTGTGTCTAAAGAAGGGAATAAACATATATAATAGGTCTTTTATAAGAACAAACACAAAATTAGTTGATATCCGACTGTAGGTTTGAGACATTATGTCTAAAATATAGAAAACGTTGCGTGATAAACTATAAAGATTCAATCTAAATATTATCAATTTGAATTACTATGACAAAATACAAATTTTATGTTAATAATATCAAAGAAGTGAGTCTTAAAATAATCTGACATTTAAGTGTTGAATGTGAAAAGGGATTGTGGGAAAGTTATCATTTAATTAGTTTAAGAGCATTGTATTAGTGTTTCACACATTTAGTATATGTTAATAAGCTTAATAAAAAAACAGCACGATAAAGCTGAATATTTTAATTATATAACCTTGTTAGTGGTAGTAGTTATTTTTAATGTATTTACTTTTAATTATTAAAAACTTAAATTAGTGGAATGAATAATACATCTGATTCCTTGCCATACAATTCAAGGCAATTCATACAATAAATCTTATAAATATATTTCAATATTTCATTCAGAACAGGAAGATACTTATTGCATCCAAAAAAAACTTCTACTCTAACAAAAGTAACGTTTCTAAAAGTACATCCTAGGGAGTTAAATTTATAGTTACTTTATTTTAAAAAATAAATAAAACAACTAATGTTATGGATATGTAAACAAAGGTATAACATACGTTTTTATTGACATTTAAACCAGTTCACCTTTTTCTCAAACGACAGTTGCAGTTTTAAATAAGAGCTATAAATTTCTAAGTGCCACGTTTTATCGGAATTTTATTGTTGTAAATGATACATTACTGCTGGACTTGCATTTTTAAAATTAAGTTTTTGTTGTTGTTCAATTTACTTAAAAAATTATTAAATTATTAATTTTCAATTTTGATCTTCATTTTTACTATCTTTTAATTTTTACGGTAGGTACAAATCCCGAAGCGTGGCAAATCTTAAGAATGACTGGATAATTTTAGGATTTCTTAATAAAATTGGTTAAAGTCCAAAAACTGAATTAAAATCCAAAAAAATTAAAAAGTTTTTACCAATTAGGAGTTGGTTGAACTTCGGAATCACCAACCGACTTGGTAAAAGTCCGAAATATCTGGAGGATATGAAACTTCAGGATGTTACCAAATTTTCTTGGTAAATGTGCAGATTTCCCAATGATGGTTGGAAAATATAGTGTTTCATGTTCAGAAAGGTTCCAGTCTGCGTCCCATCCACCGTCTATCCACTCCGAACTTAGTTGACAATCTACTCTTGATGTGATCAGTGCGTGTCACAACGGATTAAAAGCGTGAACAGTTCTATGATCATTTGAATGATGCTGTGAACGGTAAAAACGATAATCATTATTACGGACGAAAATTATCGATCATTTAAAAATGATATGAAAGAAGCTAAGGTGCTGGTGCAAAAGAAGAATATTCCCTACAGCCACTTAAAAAGATACACCATTGCAACAATTGGCAGTGAGAATGTCTCGATCTCACTGGGAACAGATGACGTCATCCACTATGTTCGTTATGAAAAAATTGTTTTCTATTATCCATTACACGCACATCAATACTGTCCATGGAGGGAGAACTCGGACCTTAAAGGAAGTTAACCATAATTAGGGAAATGTAACTAATGAGGCAGTTGTCATTTACCTACGACCTTCTGAGTCATGCCATAAAAAACAGAAAGTTCTAAAGTTAGGGTTGGTAGTGAAGCCAATTGTACACAGAGAAATGAACTCACGAACTAAAATTGTTTTAATCGATATACAATTTAATCCTGATGATAATATTAAGTTTATACTAATTTATCAATACCACCTTACTAAGTTTGTATTTTTATGAACTTTACGCACCAAAAGAGCCGAAGAGGTTGCTTACCACCACCTTGACCTTTTCACCACTTTTGGAGCCTCTTGTATTTTACACGCAGACAACGGACGTAAATTCTATAAAAAGTAATCGATAGTTTGTGTGACAGTTGGCACGATAATAAGGTTATACAACGAAAACCAAGGCACAGCCAATCTCAAAGTTCGGTTGAGAGAGCTAATCAAGATATTGAGGATATGTTGACTACGTGGATGGAAACGAACACCGAAGTAGGCGATTCTCTATATCCAGGCCATGAAAATAGAGCCTAGAGGGAATAAAATGTTCTCCTTATAAAACCATGTTTGGAGTATTATTGAAAATGGGGTGGGCTACTTTAAAAATCCCCCGTGAAATAATCGTTAAACTAACTTCAGAGGAATAGCTGAAGGAATATATTTAATGACAAGAATGTAAACGCATCCCAACCTGGCGAAACTTGTTCACGAAACTTAGATGAAGATCAGAATTTTACAATAAATAAATACAGAGATTACTGTCGAGTCATATATATATATATATATATATATATATATATATATATATACTGTTTTATATATATATATATATGTATATATAAAGATTTTATATATATATATATATATATATATATATACAGAGTGAGTTTTATGTCCTGGCACACCTGGATATAATTTAAACGGCACGAGATATCTATGTGAAACCTTGACCCTACCTATTATAACATATTTTCTTAATTTTTCAAGGTGTTGAAAATTTTGCCCCCCTTTTCTAAAGGGGGGTAAAGGGAGGCAACTTAATATTTTCAAATACAAACCCCTATCATGTGACCCCTCATTTTAAAGGGAATAAAAAATTAAATCCAATAATGCAAACTAGATGTCTCTACGTTTATTTTAACAGATTTTATGACAAATTTATAATAATAAAATCAGTAACTGTCTTGTCCTGTTTATCGTAACATGCTTTGGAATTTCTCTTGTTCTTATCTTACCGGTTGCAACAATCTACTGTTGACGTTCTCTTTACTACTCACTTGCATTTCATCAGCTGATTGGTTAAGTTGCTATAAACAACATCAGTTTAAGGTTATTTTTCTGACAAGTAGTGTTACTTATTTTATTTCTACATGGAGAATTCTGAGTTTGAAAGAATTACTGTGTTAATTTTGAGAGGTTATGGAGAACGTATGAGATCATACGCTGAAGTAGCAGAATTGTTCGATGAGGAATTTCCTAACTGGAACAATCCCATAACTAGATTTACAGTGGCAAGCATTGTTCAACGGTTTAATGATACTCATTCTGTAAAGGATAGACCCCAGCCAGGAAGGGCTCTTGTAATTGACGAGGAGAAATCATTAGATGTTATGCAGTCCTTTGTTGAAGATCCCCACATATCTACGAGAAAAGCTGCTTTGGAGCATGACATTAGCCAATCTTCGGTAAGAAAAATTCTTAAATGTAATAAATTCAAACCTTTTATAGTCAAACTAGTGCAAGAGCTTAGTGAAGATGACTATGACCGTAGGGTTGAATTTTGTGATATAATGATGGGCAAACTAGATGCTGAACCTGAGTTACTGAACAGAATCCTTTTTAGTGACGAAGCAACTTTCATGACCAACGGTGCCGTCAATCGGCATAATTGTCGTTACTGGGCAGATAACAATCCACACTGGTATGTAGAGGCCCATTCACAACGCCCTTCAAAAGTTAATGTTTGGGCAAGAATAGTTAATCACCGCTTAGTCGGTCCATTTATAATTGATGGAAATTTAAATTCTGCGAAGTATTTAGATATGCTTGAAAACCAGATTGTGCCTGCACTCCAAAATATGTTTGGACAAGATGCTGATAACATTTGGTTACAACAAGATGGAGCACCACCACACTATGGTCTTTAAGTACGACAATATCTAAATAATGTCTTCCCAAGAAGGTGGATAGGCCGAAGGGGCGCTGTGGAATGGCCAGCAAGGTCTCCTGACCTTAACCCACTTGATTACTTTTTTTGGGGCTACATGAAATATCTTGTGTACAAAACAAGGCCAATTGACGTCCATGACTTAACGCAAAGAATTTTTAACTTATCTCAAACAATTCCTAGAGATAATTTCTTGAATGCTGTCACAAGTTTTTACTCACGTCTAGCACACTGTCAAACAGCCGAAGGTGAACAGTTTGAACACCTGCTACATTAAAACAGGTAACTGTTTTTAGAATTTGCGTTAGTGTTGACTCATGTTACGATAAACAGGACAAGACAGTTACTGATTTTATTATTATAAATTTGTCATAAAATCTGTTAAAATAAACGTATAGACCTCTAGTTTGCATTATTGGATTTCCTTTTTTACTCTCTTTAAAATGAGGGGTCATATGATAGGGGTTTGTATTTGAAAATGTTTAGTTGCCCCCATTTACCCCTCTTTAGAAAAGGGGGGCAAAATGTTCAACAACTTGAAAAATTAAGAAAATATGTTATAATAGGTAGGGTCAAGGTTTCACATAGATATCTCGTGCCGTTTAAATTATATCCAGGTGTGCCAGGACATAAAACTCACTCTGTATATATATGTATGTATATTTTTTAAGAACTTGCATCTTTTTTCCAACAGTTGGACTTCTTATAAATAAACGCTTCAACAAAGAGTATATATTCCCATCCCTAAGCACAATACTTCTTTCTTATAAAAAAAACCCGTTAAATTTAACTCCAGTATGTTTTATAATTGTCTTTTAGCCTGTTAAAGGGTATAAATGCCTCTGAACACATTCAACAATGAATTAAAGAGACATATTATTGATAACACGATTTGTAGTGTCCATGATACGTGGTAGTATGTACAGGAGTATCGCCACGGATTTTATTATTTTTTATTTAGTCAATAAATTATATAGAATAAATTAAGCTAAATCCAAAAATCTAGACGAATACATCCTCGACTAGGAATTATCCAGTCCTCTATGTTCGGGGTTAAAGAAATAGGTTTTAGGAATAATACAAAAGTCATAGTATGTATAAATATGAGTTTCATTTAGCTGAAAAAAGAATAATATTAAAAAAATGTGCTGTATTTTCAAATATGTCCTGTTAATATAACTAAATATATTTAACGATTAACCATTTTAGAAAAATTCACGTTGCCAGGCTAGTTTGAAACTTAGTTCGGTATGCAAAACACTCTGAGAAGTTTAATCTGAACAAAAGAGGAAATCCCATGACAATACAGTGAAACAAAAATAACCATTGTTCTTTTGTATTAAGAACAATGCCAGGGCCTAAAATCCTTAATTTCAACTCTACCACACAATGGAGGTTTCTGTACTCTTTTGTGTTTCATATAAACTCAAAAAGTTATAATTGTAAACCTTTAATGTTACTATTTGAATATTAAGACTTTTTCTAGTGATCATTTCACTAGTTAAAATCATTGTTTTTCCGAATACTTATTATAGTATATGATAATAGTTTCATTTATCATAGTATACTTATTTATTATTATTTCACTTACTATAGTAAATTATTTCAGGAAATAAAAGAACAAACGATGTCATATAAAATTAAATCTACAATAATATGTTACTAAGATATGCGTTTTATATCTGAAACTGTTTATTTGTCGATTTGAAATTTTTAACGGATATTATAAAGAGTTATTTAGTAGAACAAATAAAACAATACTTGTTCCTGTTAAAATGGTGGGAGTTAAAACTGTTAAATTATATGAATCAATAATGGCTAATAATGTAACAAAATAAATACTATATTATTAAATAGTAATTTTAAATACAATTCCAATGAGGTGTGGTTAATTGAATAAGATCGGTATATAAATAACAAATAATCCCTTCATGTAGACAAGAATTAACTGACATAATTGATTTGGTTTTATGTTGTTATAATTTTCATGTTTATTAGGAAGATTTTTCATTGAATGAATAAATTAATAAAATCAGCTGTTTATTTATTAGATTGTAAATACTAACCTCTTCTTCATTGAAATAGCAACTGTCAAGAGGGAGAATGAATCAAAACTGAACTTATAATAATATATTCAATACAAATATTTGAATTCAAGATAAACCAGTAGTTAGTTTAGTAACAAATTTAATTATTGGATCTTAAACTGTATAACTAAGGAAATATAAGTTTACTGCTCTCAACTTGTATCAAAATGTTTCAAATCAACTAAAATGTTCACTATACTCCAACAAGGTATAAGCAAATATCCATTTATCCATGGAAAAGCTGATTATAACGCAAATCATTAAGGGGGAATACGTTGAGAAAGTTATCTGAGAGGATACTTCAAGATTAGAAGATGGAAGTCTTTCTTCTGTGCGGGCCAGTGGGAGCATCCACTTTTTTTCCCTCTTCTACACTGTGGGACAGCTTCCTCGAAAACATGCCCTTTACTTTCTGGTCCTTTTGGCCTTCGTCTGAATCTTTTTACAGGGTGTGATGTGCTGTGAAAATTTTGTGTATGTTTTTTTAGGATGGGACTGTCATGAAGTGTTGACTGAATATTTAAGGGTGAGTTTTTCTGGGCATAGTAGAAGACAAATTTAGATTTTATTTTTAATTCTTTAATTAAATGTTTTTTTATTACAGTTTCTGTAGTTTTCTAAAAAATTGGGTGTTTGAGAATTGTTGTTTTAGTTCATAACATTAGGATTTGCCTGTATAATTTGGGACAGCAGGTTTCGGTGGAATTAATTTTTTTTCTTTTTCAAAAACAGCTAACCTCCGTGTTTTTTTTCTTATTCCTAAGACCTCGTCGATGTGCTGTGAAGATTCTGTGTGTGTTTTTTTAGGATGGGACTGTCATGAAATGTTGACTGAATGTTTAAGGATGAGTTTTTCTGGGCATAATAGAAGATAAATTTAGATTTTATTTTTAATTCTTTAATTAAATCTTTTTTATTACAGTTTCTGTAGTTTTCTAAAAAATTGGGTGTTTGAGAATTGTTGTTTTAGTTCATAACATTAGGATTTGCCTGTATATTTTTTTTCTTTTTCAAAAACAGATAACCTCCGTTTTTTTCTTATTCCTAAGACCTCGTCGCTTCAGATGACTTTAAAAAATTTTATTCATTGTTGATCACTTTTTGTTATAGGTTTTTCATATATTAGTATTTGTTATTTTAGTAACCCGTATGTGTATTTAATATTCGTATGTTATGTAGATGGAATAATGTGTTGCTTTTTTTTATATTTATTATTCTTATATGTTTTTCATCACTATTCTTATATTTTTATAGTTCTTATTTAATTGTCGTTATATGTTTTATAGTTTCTATTTTTAAATTCATAATTTTGTTTGTTTAGGAATAAACATTACTCTTAATCGTGGAACTGGCAACAGAGCCTAATTTTGATAAATTTATTTCCTTTTTACGCTTTTTAAATTTGATTTTTAAACAAACCTTGTTTTGGCCGTAACTTGTGCTTTTGTTCTGTGCCTCCTGAGTCCGGTATATTACGAGAGTGAGTTGCAAAAGTCAACACATAAATAAAAGAGAGTTGTTGGTATTTTGCATTTTACATTTGTAAATGATATTTGAAATGTTTTCAGAAAAACTGTAATACAGGTATACAATAAATTGGAATTTATTTTACCATCATAAAGGACTAGGATGTGATTACCACCAAAAATATTATCTGCCCTTAGTTTTTAATTCCATACATATTAAATTTAAAAACAATCACATCCATCATAGATATTTTAATAAACAGTAATATTTTATAGAATTACAATGGTTTTATCCTCTTGTACGCAATGATATATATATATATATATATATATATATATATATATATATATATATATATATATATATATATATATATAATGTTTCATCAATTGTGATTACAATAATGTAACTTATTTGTAATAAGACAGAACAATTCTGTTTACATATACATATTACCATTGCCTGACAAAGGTAGTTAGTAATAACTTATCGTTCTGTGTAGGCTTATTTCCACTTGGGTGGAAACATAATTTTATATATAGTATGACATTCTATATAAAAGATGAGAAGAATATTAAGTACTTATCTGTTCTTATACTCATAGATAATGGTTCAAATATAGCCTTTTTTATTTTATTTTATTTTTTTCTGTCTTTAGATTTTATTATTTATATATGAGATACTATAACTTCTTTATTTTTAGAATTCAGAAAGACCTAAACTGTATCATGGTGTATTCCATGAAAATCTTTCAATTGTAATTCTGTAAGTTTATGTAAAAAAAATACGTAAATAAGCACCAGCAACAAGAGTTGAAGTGAGAATTACAAGTATTATAATCCAGTATTATAATGTCCACTGACATTCCGTTAATAAGTTTGGTAACTAAAATGTGGTAGTAATATAATGAAATGACTATGTTGTTGTGTATGGACGGTCAGATGAATGTACTGCTTAATGAGAAAACACAAGTCGTAATGGATTGATTGAGTAAAGTGAGTGAGTGATTGATTTGATTATTTTGCATCACACAACTCGATTAGGCATTCGTAAACGTAATTAAGTGGCTGTTTTAATAAAATAATTACATTTTACAATTAATCAATCAATTTCATAACCCAAAACCTTTTGACACTGTGTAAAATTATTTTATCGTACAATAATAATTTCATCATGGGAAATGAGATGATTTACTATCCAAAAAGATAGTTTAATCTGAGTTAAAAAAATCACAGTTATATAACAGGTCGTATATTTCATTTGAACTAAAAATTACATGCAGCAAAAGATATAAATATAGGTTACTGATTTTAATTAACCACCCAAAAACCTAGTTAAATCCAATTAAAAGTAATATTGTATCAATTAAAATTTTACTCTGCATGAATCAAAAGTGCATGGTAATTATGTGATAATTATTATCAAATAATTATTAGAAAACAAGTTTGCTTTTAAAAATAGCAATTATTAGATACTTTTAACCGAAAACCATGATAATGTGGCCAGTATGGTATTTATAAAATAAAGGGGTTTTAATTTTAAATCGTAACATACTTTATTTTGTTCAGTTCCTGGCAATTATAACAACCAAATTAATAACAATCGTAAGAGACAGACAGAGAGGCGCCCAATGTAGTATTGTAAACAATAAACTGTGATCGGCTGGCTGCACGTATAAAGTAGATAATATCCCCAGACTCGCTGAGTCAGGGCTGCTGTATCTTGATAAATGGTAAGTATATTAAGGCAATAGATATCAAGACTTTTTCACTGACGTGTAGTTATTGTCTTCTTTTTAATGACTATAAATAGTTAAATGGATGTAGTTCTTATCCAACTATAATTGTTTCATGTTATTTTTATCTCATGTGTGTTACTCATAAACAACATTATTTATACTGAAGGCAATGTGAAGTAAAATTGTAGTATTTTAGTAAAGCTGAACGCGTTTAAAAGTGAACCTAATATTTTACGATCATGATGGAAAAACTTTTAGAAATTAAACTCGACCAAACTAATCTCTTTAAATATGATCTGTGATAATTCTAACCATATTAACGTATGCTAAGATTAAGATAAATAATATGACAATTTAATGAACTTGTAGTAATTCTTACTAGCCGTTATACAATAACTGAAGAATGGACAAAATAAACATTGTAAATTCACAGCATCGAACTCAGACCGAGATAATGGGAAAAATACCTTTAATTATCACATTTAACTCAAGTTGCACATGATCAGTACTTTCTAGTTCTTCTTTATATTTTTTAATTACACTTTAATTTATTACAGTCCTTGGAGATTGAGGTGTTAACTTCCCAGACAGCCAGCCTACGATCCATGGTCTGACCATGATGTTTTTACCCAAATACCACTCCCGTCATTTGGAATGTATATAAAACTGTTGTTCCAATCGCCCTACCACACAAAATGATCTCCCTTTTACACGTTAAGACACCTGTATCTTAATTAGGAACCTCTGAGTACTCAAATCTCAGTTAAATTTAATTTTAGAGCTCGTTTAGGTTCTAGAATCCTATAATCCACTAAAATACTGAGATATGTGCCTTAAAATAAATAGTTCTCTCTAGCTTCTAGTTAGTATTCATGATGTGCATATTCAAATGTGTATTAAGATTACAGAGTAGCCAGCCAAGTTACCAGAGTTACGTAACTATGTGACTCAATTATATAACACTTGTAGCAAAGTGTCTGCATAACAAAGTACGAGAGTCCCAAACTCTGTTACGTAGTAGTCGTCTCAATGACATAATACAATCAACCCTTCTTGTCCAAGGTAAACCTACAAGTAAAGGTCTCTTATTAGGTCATCTCCTTTTATATAAGAACTATATAAATAACACATTATGGAGTAGTCTTGTTAAGTCTTATGATATTATTTAATTTAGTTATAACTAGTATATAAATAAAATGAACTAGTATTGACTACTATACGAGTATTATGAGTTGGTACTTACTTTCATTTCATTTTTTTATCTTTTCTGTTAATTCACTACCACTATTTTTTTCTTTATTTTCCTTTAACTCACTACCAATATTCTTTTGCTCTAAAACCTGTTTCCCAATCATCTTTACGTCCACTGTAGTTTTCCTTTTCCACTAGTTATCCGATATCGCTGGCCTTATCTTATCGCTTTCCAAGAACTTACACACGGAGAGCGCATTCGGTGGTATGTAAATCATTGGATTTACCAGTTTGTGATCAAATTTGTAGCCACCTAAACTAACATAATCTAACTGTAATTGCGATAAAAAAGTAGTGGTAATAAAGTAACGGGAAAAGTTATGGTAATGAGTCAACGTTAATGACAGTTTTTAAAATGTTATTTATTTGAAATATCAAATGTTTCAATTATAATATTAAGAACTTTATTTATTCTCCTACTGAAGTAATTTCACATGTTGCAGCAAATGAAATAAAAACCTACATTCCAAATTGTTTCTATAATAATTTCCCGAGTTAAAAATCCGAAGTGATTGTAAATGGGCTTCAACATTCCAACAAATTGTACGTAATAAATTGTAAAATGCTTGGCTATGAAAAACGGGTGTTTTGCCTTAAACTTTCCATTTACTGTACATTACTAATGTACGTGTAAATATAAATATAAATGTACACCTGAACATATTATGCTATAATGAATGAATAAGAGTGTAGTAATACAACAAAAACTTCATAAAACAATCTAGTCTGTTGGAATAAACCTTAAAAGAACATTAATCTTCTTCAAATCGTTCCTATATCATACAACATTATATGGCGTACCTCAGATATGACACACCCTTCCAAACCCATACACATGCAAAAGGAGGTCAATTTAAATGGTGATTCCTCTGTACTAATATATACATTTAAAGTGTTACTTGTATATATTATTACTTCTTGATAGCAAAGAGATTTCAATAGCATTGCTATTTAGTAGCATAGCATAGAAGCAGTCATTATTATAAAATTCTACAAAATAAAGAAAACAATAATTACCTATGATAAAATTAGGTTTATAAATATAAAATTGTTTTCTAACTAACTTTTTTTAATATCAATTACAATTGATGGTAAACTTTACCTATTTTGTTCCACCGCCAATCTTCAGTTTTTTCTTACACTACTGGTTTCAGAGCTAATCTCCATCTTCAGGTGTTCACTAAATGAGTAAAGAGATGGTAAAAAGAGGTAAAGTTTACCATCAATTGTTAATATTAATAAATCAGGATAAAATACCGATAGAATGATCATGAATATCAATTACTTTTCAAAATATCAGCCGATGTTATAAAAAAATACATACTTGTCTTTTATAAACTAGGAAGAATACATGAACGTTTTTTATTGTGATACCTAACACAAAGGTAGCTAAACGATCTACCTGTACTATATTCTATTAATTGTATGAACTATAAAATACCAAACTTACCTAAGTATTTAATAAAATATAACTAAATAATGAAGGTTAAATAAATAATATAATATTATTTTAAAACAAATTAACCTTTCAATTGAGGACAGGTAGAGTGATTACAGTTGGAAGTGTAAAGGACAGTAATATCACTGTATATAAAGAAAGCTTTTATCTAACATTATTTAAAATCATGTATTTATACATTTCATTTTACAATAAACAATAACTATTTTATTATTATTAACCGTTCAACCACAATGTCTTGTTTGAAAACATAGTAGGAGTTGGTTCTTGCTATTTTGGGCTTACTTTGAAAGGAAAAAATAGGTTTATCGTGTACTTAGTTCGGACTTTTGTCTCTAAATTCTATTCGGATTTTGAAAGGGTTGGTGTCTTATCAATAAAACAATAGGATTACTGTCAAGGAGCTCCTATTCCATTAAGTTTGAGAGTGCTTAAGGTAATAGGCTTATTGATTAGTGAAATACCTCTAGTAATGTTGTATTACACTACATTTTCAAACGTAAATAACACTTTTACATGGGACAGAGAAATTTCAATGGTATAAATTTTCAAATCTATATTTTTTCTAATAGTGGTACTATAAATATTCTCTTATTTTCCATACAGTAAATATTACTCACTATAAAGTTTGTATATCTTCCCATTTCTAAGCAAAGAAACATATATAGGCATTCAGTCACACTTATAAATAAACACCTCGCAAAACATTCTTTTGGGTTAAATCCATTTGGAATGTTTACTAAATACGTACTAAATGTACGGATGTAATATCTTCAGAAATTATCAATTAGGGCTTAGCCAAAATAGGTCAAGGTTTTTAATACTCTAACAATATATAGATATATTATACAGGATGTCTTTTTTAAATGGGCCACCAATTTGATTTTGGAATCCATAAGTCTAACAAAGAACTTAAAATATGGAACCTTACCTTGCTTTCAGAGACAAATGAAATATATATTTTAAATTTAAAAAAAAACAGCCTACATTATCCAGTAAGTTGGTCAATTTCTTTCTTTAACTGGAAATATTGGCGAGTTAATTTTCAGAATGTTTATTTTTTTGTTTTTATAAAATGTTTCTAAATTTGGAAATATAACTTTATTCACTATCATTCATTAATTTACTTACGCACCTCTGGCAAAGATGTTTTTCATAAATTACATTACATTTATATTATATACTTCAAGTAAATTCTAAAGAATCACGCAAAGCATTCTGATTCATTTTGATAATTATTCTGATCTCACATACATCTTTCATTTTCCCTTCTGCGTTCATTAATTTTCTGTGTTTTAAGACGCTCGTTTTTTGATTTTATTATTCAGTTCTGTCTTTTTTTCTGAAAGTGCCTGTGTCGTAAATGTCAGTCATATATATATTTACTTTCTCTAATCCGTCCTGAGATAAGTAACCCAAGGTTTTGGTGATTTTACTTGTTGTATATGAGTCTGCTTATGTGACTCAAAAACGTCCTTTTCTTTACTCGACTACACTAAGTTTGATACAGTATGTTCTAAGTAATTTCTAGGCATGCCTTCTATATCTATTATCTGTTTATTTGGAGCAAAGAATTTTTATTACTATATGTGGTATTACCCATACATTTAACCAACATTGGTATTAACCCAGGTGCCCATCTGTACATGCCAGTGGTTATGACCCAGCTGTACAATAAGTGTAAGAAATTTGTCTCTGCTTAAAATGTATTAGATGCATAAATGTGGCGTTGAAAAAAATTAACATTTTACTAATAGTTCCCACGTAACTACCGAAGGATGTTTTCCAACTCCTAGTGCAAACAAACATAATTGTTTATATTTATTTATATTTGTGTGTTTTTTTAATGTTTTTTTTACAGAATTTGAAAATTTTCTTCATTTCATACTGTTCAAATTATTTCTTTTTAATTTTATAAATATACGTTATGTTTTTGTCTTTTTTCTCTTGCTCCTTTTTTGATTTTTTTAACATTCAATCTATCAAATTGGTATCATATAAATTGAAAATTTCTAAATTTTTAATATAATTTAGTTTTTTTGGATCGTTCTTCTGATAGAGGTGTATTTATTTATTAATCTAAATTAAGAGAATGGAATACAGCTCTCTTTTGTGCTGGTGGATGATTGGAGTCATTTGTTATGTTTCGATCAGTATGCGTCGGCTTACGGTAAATATCAAATTCAAGTTCTTTAGAAGTTGTGTTTCTAATGACTAATAACTCTAAAAATGGAAGTGAATGATCATAATCTATTTCATGCGTAAATGTAATGCTGAGATAAAATTAATTAAATTGATTTGTAAAATTTTAAAGGTTTTCATTTTTGTTATCACTGCAAATATGTCGTCAACATAACGAATCTAGACTTTAGGGAAGTATGACCGTCCATCTTTTACTAAATTTTTAAAGTGTACAAAAAATCAATTAATAAAATGTATTAAAAACATCAAAAATGGTGTTGCAAATGGTTATGCAAAGGAAAAATTAAAAACATAACGTATATTTATAAAATGAAAAAAATAAAAAATTTGAATAGTATAACGTGAAGAAAATTTTCAATTTCTATAAACAAAACATTTAAAAACACACAAATATAAATATTTTATGAAAAATTTAAAATAATTTTTAAATAAAATTAAAAAAATACAAAATATACTGAGAATGACAAAAATAAATCAAGAATTTACTAACTAAACTGCAATGACTGTAACAGTGAATACGTAGGCCAAAAAAAAAGGAAAATTAAAAAAAGATTTCAAGAACATTTTACACACATACAATTTCATCGAGAAGAAAAATCTGCAATTTCCAAACACTGCATTGACACTGGACATAGTGTTACAAAAAATAATTTAAAATGATTAAAACATAAAACCACCACGATATTTAAATGCATGGGAATCATGTTACATTAATAAACCAAATACTGAAAACTTACTAAACCAAGAAGGTGGACCGATTAAAAATTCTATTTTACTTTCGAAACCATAAACAAGATTATTTTTAATTAAATTTATAATACTTTCAAGATCATAATAAAACTAACAATTAGAAGAATAAATAGATCCATCCACTAAAATTAACATTTTTCAACATATGTTTGTATAAGCTTATATTATTTATATTTACTTTTTTTATATTTTGTATTTGTGATGTGTCTGACTATGATAGCCTTGCAATCGAAAGGCCTCACTAATGAAGTTTTAAATATTGGTTTGAAAATGTGTTATTTTAAAGAATTATATACAAAAAGTCAACACAGCTCCACCTTCAACATAATTTATCTAGTTCAACATGTTTGTATTTTCTCCAACCTCCATTACGTTTTTGCTTTTGTAATATTATATTGAAGGCATTTAAACTAAATTTTTATAATAAGGAGATATTTAACTCCAGAACTTGTTTTATTATTGACATGGCTGAACTCCATTACCACCGGTGTAAATGCTAATGGTTATACACCTAACACTTAGCAATTGATGGAAAATCTCTTCGTGAGTTTATAAAACTATTTTTATTAAGGTGTATCAATCATAAAACATTCAATTAGTAGATTTAATTATTAGAACAACAGACCTAATAATCCAGCTCTACTGTTTAATACAAACAAAAAACTTGAACTAAAATATAACTATTTATAAATTTGTGCAACAGTTTAGAATTGGATGAAATATGTTACCGGAGAGTCAATTTATAGAATTTCCAGACAGGTCAGGCATATTCAGTTTTTTCACCCATCTACCTTTTTTTTGTATTCAACAATTTATAAGAATATACACACCATTATTGGAAATAAGCTGTCAAAAATATATTACTCAGAAAAGCACAAGTTTTATTTGATCTCAGATTTAATTGTCTTTATGAAAATTAGGCATTCTTAAAGACTGAAATTGGGGTATGATTATAAATTCTTGAAATAAAGTTTTCATAAAATACATTTAATTACAACTAATAATTATTACAAAATATTAAATAAATAGGTTAGTAATCATTTTATTAGTACTTTTAATATTATTTTAATATGTATAAAAGAAATGAAAATTTGACAAATCATTAATATTAGTAAACCGATAAGATTTCATCGGTTTACTAACAAAAAAAATAAAAAAAAAAACAAATAGAACCTTAACAAACCCAGTTTTAGGAATAAAAACTGTGTTAGTTGAAAAGATATGTTCCTAGGTAATTCTCTCCAGTACAAAATTATTGTACCATAGTATTTGTAAATTTTCTTTTATTTATTATTGTATACATTTATGTTTGTATATTTTTAATTCTTTTGTAATTCTATCATCATTTAATGCGCTTCTTTTATTAGGTATATATTAGGTTTCAGTTATTATTTCTGTCAGTTCTTAAGAGTTTTCAGGTGCTTTTTCATGTTTAGGAGCAGCACTTACCGCATTAACTATCTTAAGAATACATATTAATAATTATATATAAACTATATTATAACATTTATCTAAGAAATATCTAGATAAAACAATAATTTTATAAGTAAGTTTTTATTTAAGAGTATTATAGCAAATGTTTTTGTTTTTCCAGTCATACTTTAAGAATGGTCACAATGAAATTAGTTAATAGTTAGTTGGACCGTGCTAAAGGTGGGAAAAGGATGGGTCAAACGAGCCAAGATGATGCCTCTAGACATATGTTATTATGTCATTAGGGCCAAGTGGTGTCCTGTGTCAAACGACCATCCCCTACTCTCTTAAGTTGTTCAATGTGCTAACACTGTTAAATTGCCTTGAGGCAGGAAAAAGTGTACTTTAACATATTCTAATTGTTTTATGCAAGAAAGTAAAGGTTGAAATAAACTATTTTTATAAATCCAATGTTTTGACGTTAAGATTCTATTAATTTGGAATTATAGGATACCATAATTAGGATAAAACATATGAGGATTTGCCTCATGTCATATTGTAAGGTACTTTTCATTTAATTAAACGAAAATTTAAAAAATTACTGTTATTTTTCATGAACGCTGATAGTAACTATAAATAATGATACGACCAGAGATATTTATCTAATATACTAAGCTTGAAATTAAGAGATTATAATGTACTTACTTGATATTAATTCTTATCTTATGTATTTTTTTTTTATAAAATAGCGCTTCAAAGTATAAGTAAATTTTTAAATAAATAAACATTTTATTGCTGAATGCATGCAACCGTCAGTATGAAGCTAAATATATCTAAAATGTTCCATTCACTCTATAACAACTGGTTCTCTTCAAAACATACAGACAATTTACATTCGTTCTAGTTTTATTCATTCAAATTTATTCCACTATGGCATCATCGTCTGTCAGTACATCAGTCAGTGTCCCGATTGTGTGCCGTAAACTTTCCAATTCTATAAAATGCGTGTGCAATTAATGCTGTTTTTAGACGAGTTTTAAATTCCTTACGCATTGGAGCACTTTTAATAAAATCTAGTAATCTGATGTATATATGTATCCTGCCTGCGAGGGCAAACGTTCGTGAACTACCGTCCTGTGTCTCCTAGTCCCTTAGTTTCATAAGAGTGTATGTCGTTACCTCTTATGAGATCGTATTTAGATCTAAAAAAAGTACATGTTTCTAAAATATAGAGGCAATAGTTTTAATTTTTAAATGTTGGTCTGCACGACTCTCCTACTTAATTTTTCACTTGTTGGAACTGCTTTTTTTGAAGAGTAAAAATTTTGAAAACTGTATGTTTGCGCTACTTCCCAATATTACCAATCCGTAGGATAAGTGTAGGATAGTTTACGACGTCATCAGTATCTGAGTTGGGCAGTATTTGGATAGCTGTCTTAGAACATGAATGCCAAGGACAACTTTGAGCAGACATGGTCTACGTGACAATTCCAAATCATATATCGATCGAGGTGCATTCCGAGGAATTTAGTCGAGTAGCCCTCTTTGACCATCCAACATTATTGTTAGACCACAATCTGAGTCCTTCTGTCACAAGCCGCATTGAATGAATGACGATTTATTTGGGTTCGGTTTGGGATTGAGTTCGTTGAAATGTTGAATTGATCCTATTGAGCTCGATGAATTCCAGTTTTGTGTTTGATTTTCCACTAAAAAAGAGAGTCGTACCATCTGCGTATTGGACGAGTTGCCCATGTATCACAGATAAACCAGCGTCATTAAGGTAAATAAGGAAGAGAAGAGGACCGAGTATAGAGCCCTTAGGGACCCCGTAAGTCAATTTCCCAATTCTCGATCGAATGTCTGATACACTTACAAAATGAGTTTGGTTACTAAGATATGATTCGAGCCAACTGATGGGCGTTCCTCGTATCCCGTAGTACTCTAGTTTGTGAATCAAGGTGAAGGGATCAACACAATCAAATGCCTTTGATAAGTCGAGAGACACACTTCGTGTAGTCCTTCGGCTTTCAAAGCCCTATCATTTCGATAAAACGAATAATGGCGTCTGTTCTCGATTACTCGGCATTATTTCAAGTGTGCAAAGATGATAAAATATAATAGAATAGTTTACATAAATTAATTAAATCAAATATAATGTGAAATAGCAATATTGTGCTCAGGGCAGTATATAATACTAAAGTTTTTGAGGCTGGAATATTTGTTTAGTATATATTAGTTATATATCACTAAGACTCTGATACTGTTAAATACGTTTGATTACATATAATTGAATCAGAATGTATATATACATATCAAAATTGTATAAAGTTGCCTCATTTTAAGTTAAACGAATTAAGTCAGTTGTTTTGTTTGAAAAAATGAAGTTGCTGATCATAAAATAATAATTTATCCAATATTGATTATGAGCAAGGACATTTTTCAAGTATTCCAAGATCCATGAAATATGAGTTAGAGAGGTTATTTGTACCTTTGGGTCAATCGCATAGAACCTTTATGATAATACGATCAGAGAGTTTTATTAATTTATGAATAAATCCAGTCCGGGGTTCGTAGACGTGGTTAAATAGAATCGGTCACCATAATATTTGTATCTTCATGAACTTGTTTAAAACTTTGTTTGTTTGTAGTATTTTAAAAGTTCGGTAACCCAATGTATAAAATATATTACCAAGATATTTATTTTGATAGAGATAAATTTAATAACATTTATAAATTTTTTTTATGAATATCATTTCTTTATAATGTTGTCTTTCATTTATTTAAACTACTTTAATTTAAATGTGTTTTGACTAAGGAAAGCTATTATGTGTTTACCTTATAGTATCCAAAATAAAACTTATGCATTCATGTTTAGTAAAAATTAATTTTTAAATTTAATACTTGTTTATTTGTGGATAGATAATTAGTAGTTTGCACAAAGTAACTCATTTTTACCTAACTAATTAAGCTCTACTGATTTCAGGGAAAGCTAGGGAAAGTCCGGGCAAAAATAGACAATTAAATACAATAATTGTATTTATTAATTATTAGCCGATGTAAATATAACAGTTTCATTAAAATAGCAAAAATACGTAGAATAGTACATTTTTGTTATCCCTTACAATGATAAATTTATAAACTTCACAATTTCTTGATTATTAAATCAGCAACAAACAATTTAATAATTCAAAATCAACATTTAAAATACAACAATTTAATTCTTCTTGGTTTTAGAGGATGTATGGTAGTAAGGACTCACCCTCCCACCCATTCACGTATAGTGATAAAAACCCGCCCACTATCCTATACACGTAAAGTGGTAAGTAAATTGTCTGTTTTATATTTCCATTTCTTCATTTATTCTATTTAAAACAAAATGTTGAATTGGTAAATTTAATTATCCTACATAAATATTTGAAAATTTCATATTTCTACCATATTAAGATCCAAACGATTTTTCAATAATTTTTAATAGTTTCTACATTATTTAGAATTACTTAAATTTTGAGTATAGTTGCCTAAGATCATATTCAATTCCAGTGATGCCGTTTTTATTTTTTTATTTTTCTTGAGTTGTGATATAAAAGTGTCTATTCTTTTTTAAATCCTTACAGACAGTAGATCTGAAATAGTTTATGTTTTACTTCATCATGCATACTTTCATATTAAAAATACGAAATAACTTAAAATTGAAGCTGCTAATTTAATTGTTGTACACGTGTTTCTTATATCGTATATGTATAATAGAAATCATGTGTACAATGTTATGTAATTATTTTCTTACACAGTACGATAATATTATCCATACTCTTATTTTTTTAGTAACTACTACATTTTCAAAGAACTAAATGATTTATTGGTAGAAATGATTGTCGTCATGTAGGAGTTATTTATGATAAAACATCTGATTACTTTTGGAAAAGTTTAAGGTACTTCTTCCACATACGTTTGTCAATATATGACGTCAGGTAAAAGTAAACGGGAAATTGTGGAAGGTGAAATGAGTTAAGTTTGAGTCAATGGTGTTCCAAATTCTCTTTTCTCACAATATACAAGTTTTATGGTCTCAATCAATTTCCATACTGGCTGTCATATGGGCCAGGTTTTCAAGGAAAATATATATTATATGATTTTTAAATACTACCTAATATATCTATTATTAACTTTTTATGTTTTACAATTAAAAATGTAACCAACGAAGTTTACTAATAATTAAATCCAAAAATGGAGATTTATTTTTTTATCGTATTTATTTACATTTTCTCCCTATAAGTAAATGTTCATACTACAAATGGAACTTTTCAAGTTAGTATTATTTTTTATATAATTTATTCTGAAAATAAATATAGGAAACCCAAGAACAAAAAATGTAAGTATATATGTATATGAATGTGTATTCTTAATTAACAGTGGTAGTTTTATATTTTTTATTTTAAATATTTTTTCGAGCACTGGTATTATTTTAGGGTATATGTTATATTATAAATGGAACCTCAAATCAGGCATTGCCTTTAAGGTGCTAAATGTTCACTTTCATTTATATGTTTATTATGTTTCTAACTACAGCTGATCATGCATGTTTAATTTAAGTTTAATTTCTCTTACGTCTTTTAAATTTTTGTTTAAACAGTCAGTCTTGCCTTCCAAGGCTGACAAGTACGCTGAACAAGTATAGTTTTGTTTGTTGCATATTTTAATCAGTTTTAGCGCTTTTACATTTATATAATATGTATAATAAATAGAAAATGAGCTAATTATCCCTATTCATAAATTATACTAATTCTTAATAAATAATATTAAATCCTCAAATTTACACCACTTGCCCAGGTGGTGTACAGTATATCTTCTATCAGGTATGGCAATTAGTTACAAATAAAATAAGAAGTCTAATATATATCAAACAAGGAAAACAAACAAAACCTTTGAGTATCTTTTTCACTAACTAGTTTTATTGACATCGTATGTCACAATAGGCACATCTGAAACTAATATTCAGAAACTCATCGCTCTCGGTGTTGTTATTTTCGAACTCAACCCTTTCCAAATAGTCATAGTATTTTTTCACCATTAAAACACCACCACAGGAGATAGCTGGACCCAAACAAATGTCACTGTGGTGACACATTTTTTTTAATTATAAGATGACTAGCTTTGGATATATCTGAAAACATTATAGGTGTTAATTCACTACCACTTGATAAGTTCACTGTGGTATTCCTTATCAGTGGAGTCCGATATTGCTGGCCTTATCTTGTCACTTTCCCAGAACTTACGCACGGAGAGCGCATACGGTGGTAAGTAAATCATTGGATTTACCAGTTTGTGATACACTTTAGTAGCCACCTAACCTAACTCAACCTAACCATAATTGCGATAAAAAGGAGTGGCAGTGAAGTAACGGAAAATTTCGTGTTAGTAAATTGAAGAATAAGGTCCTAAAACAGATACACTTTTAAGGTAGTAAAACGTGGCTAGATGTTTTGGTACTCTGAGAAACAAGAATGATACAGGAGAACACCATGAATTTTAGAAATTACTATGTTTTATAAATTAAAAATTCAATAAACTGTCAACAATACCCCGAACGTGTTTAACATACAATTATATTTATTGTATTCAAATAAACATTAGAAATACATTACATGGTTCCTATAAGAAATATTTTTAAAAATTCGTAATTTTATAGTATATGTGATGTAAAAAGTGTCAAATTACAAAACTGAGACTAATAACACAACATTATCACATAGATAAAATCATTACATAAAACATATTTAAGAAAATAAGCAGCTTCCCTAGCTTTTGATACAACACAGTTTAGGTGTTCAGAGAAAATTACCTTGTCTAAGAGAACTCCAACATCGTGAACAACATGTTCTATTTGGATTCTATATCCAGTAATGGCATAAAAGGATAACAATGAATTATCTTTACGCGATAAAACACCCACCACTGTTGTGCTAATGTTTAGTGGCCAGTAATTGTCTATAACGCATCTTACAGCTGATACAAGATGGAAGAGCCAGATGGTCTCTTTTAATAGTGATCTGCAAATCTATTTTAATATCACTGGCGTAGAGCTAAACTGAAGAGTTCAGGAAAGATGTAATGTCAATAATAAATTAAAAAAGGTCCCAAGTTAGACCCTTGCGGTATTTCTGAACTGGAAACAAAGTTCTCTGAATGCAAACCACCTAAATCATAGTAATAATTTGACTATAATCAGAATTTGTTTTGCTATTTGGTAACATCATTGGCTAATATGGTGAGATTATTAATAATTGACACTTTGAGGGTTTGATATAAATCATCCATCTTACTAAGTAGCATATACAACTTATCTGGACATCAAGGACAGAAAATCTACTGGTAGACACACAATTAAAAGTAAAATGTAAACATGTCTTAAGGACAGCCTTTTTTACATTTAAAATGTTCCTTTTTACCATTTCTAGATTTGAATATAAATAAACCTACGATTGAAAAATTTATAAGTGAAAAATATGTTAAAGTATTTACAATAGTTTTTTAATTGAATTTACAAACATAAACAATACTTGTAGGTTTGTAAAAACCCAGATGTCCAGTGGACTCTGTTCTAATTCATGACGCTTGTAGGTCAAAGTAGTGAGGGGACGGTTGAAAAATACTTCAAAGGCAACTTTGAGCTCTCGATTTATGGAAAGCTTTTCCTTTTAACGGACTGATTGACTTCTGTACCTAAGAAAACGAGAAATATATAATACATGTTAATGGCCTTACATATTAAAATTTATTGACTAAATATGTCACTGATAAAAACCAAATTGTTTTGAATAATAATTTACGTATTAATGAGATCACAAATTGTTGCAATATGTGTACGATTCAATAGAAATTAAATTTACATTAAAGTGAAGTTTTATATGATTTATACGACTTAAGATTTTCCATGGATATAGAACTTATTTACACTAGTATATTGCCAAAAGCTTCGTCCGTGCTGGATCAAATCTAATAAAATTTACTGTCGTAAAAAAAACTTGCATGACAATCGTCCCATTTACAATACTAATACTGTATATAAAAATAGCGTACGTACAATTTGGCATCCTCAGTTCTATCACTGAGGCTGAGTCCATTTTTAATATTGAAGGTTATAACAAGTTTATTAGGAATACAAATACAAGCGAGTGTCTAGTGCAAGTTTACCACACTAACAGTTTTACTTATCATAATTGTTACTTCAGATAGGTCTCATCGTGATTTATTGTGACAGTTAATTAGAAGTAAATACTGACAGCTTCAGTCAAGGGTATTATTGAAACCTACGCTAATTCTAGCTCAGATTCAAAGTCCTGACTCAATACACCATGTGAAACTGGTTCTCCCAACTAGCTATACATTACATCACAAGGTTACAAATTTCATAAGAACGAAGGAACACATATTACTGTGGTAAATGTTGGTAATTTTTCGTAATATACTATTTTTAGATTAGAAAAACGATGAGATGGAAATAAATACAAGTCAAATTATATTTCATTAAAAACACTCTTAAATCCCTAAAAATGACATTGTGTTTGTTACTGAGGTAGTATATATTTGTAAACAGTGATCAATTATTTATTAAACGCACGTTACAGTACCAAAACAATTTTAACATTTTACTGTTTGTATCTTTCTTAACCCTACAAATATTATTTAATGTTAAATATAAAATATATACATCCGTAATCAATAAATGTAACATATTTGTTATACCTCCTTGGTAAAGCACCAAACATGATGTATAAAGAGTGAACTATATATGAAGCGGGCCAAGAAACATTAGGGGAACCTTTGTTTCAAACTTAACTCATTTTAGCTGCCACCGTTAACGGTTCCGCTTAGCTGATTTGCCATATCGGTAAACGTTTATGAAAAGAGAAACACAAATTTTCTTCATAAGTTAGCACCCTGTTTCCAAATACAGTATTAAACATTATATTTGTTTAAAACTAAATATAATAAAGTGTTATGGAGATTGTAGGTAATAGGTTTTATGCTCGGTCTTCGTAATACCTACACGGTGTTCACTCAATGGTTGCCATCGACGAGGACACTACTTGAGAAGACTGGAGTGTCCATGTTGGGTGGTATTCAGGGTCTGAATGTTGTAAAGAAAGTAGAAGTGATTATGAAGATTGTCAAATAACTGAAAATCAGATCAATACCACGTGGATTCCACGTAAAGCTGTAGGTACCCTAATTGTTGGACTATTAATAAATTGCCCTACTAAGCTAAGTCGAATTCAGTTATTAAAAATGACTACACTCGTTCATCTTCCCTCATCACACTCTACCTCTCATATATTTAAGATCGGCGTTAGAGATTAATGATTAATAGAAAATGGTTAATATTAAACTAAGTATATTCTAAAAATAGTTATCTTAGAATTATTTAAAAGTTGTTATTGAACTATTCTGAAATTACTTATTGTAGCCAGTATGAAACAAACAAATCACATTCACTGTAACCCAAATAACAATAGTTTCAGGTTGAGTTATGAGAATTATAATTGGATCGGTTTTCCGAATTTTCATATTTACGTTTGTGTGAAAAAAAAATAGTTAGATAAGTAAACCTGAACAAAATTTTAATACAAAAATATGGCATGTAAAATGTTTTTACACTTTTTTAACTTTTATATCAAATATATTATTCAGTTCTTGTACTAATAAACAGGTAACACAACCCAGGGGGCTTTTCTTTTATGTCCCCGAATTTTCAATGTTGATTTATAGACTATGACGGTCTCCCATGAACTGAGCAAAGATTACCTTAATTGAGCGGAAGCCCTCGAAGGGCCCCCAAAAACTTGCCTTAACTGAGCGAAGTCCAGTCCAGGTATATGCGAGTTGTCGGGACAAGGAAATGTTCTTGTTTATGTTGCATCAACCTAACCTAACCTAAACTAACCTAACCTAACCTAACCTAACCTAAGCTAACCTAACCTAACCTAATCCTTTTCATGTTTAAATTTAGTGAGTCGCTCTACGATGAAACCATAGAGCATTATTTATAGGATAAAAATATATATTTAAAATTTTTTTTACAAACTCATGTTTGTCAAGAGCTTTATTGTGGAGCCTGCACTGTTGCCATTGCAAAGGGCAATATTTTTTTTATTTTATATTTAATTTTTTGGAGAATTTTATTTTGTATATTTGTGTAAGATTCTATTATGTTTAAAAGTGGAATATTCTATGTGAATGTTCATAGTCAAAGAGGGCCACCGGTTCGCTCAGTTAAGGCCCGACCACTATGACAGATCATATAGCAGTCATTACAAGCTAAACGGATTACCTAAAGATAAAATATAATTTAGTAAAGTATTTGTAGTTGATTTTCATTTTGTACTTTATGACGCTAATGTTTATCCAGCAATATTAACACGCGTGGTTTGCGTAGTTCTTCTAGCCATCTTATAAACTCTCTTATCGTCATTGGTATATCATAGACTATTCTAAAATATATCAAGAAGAATAACTAGTTCAGCAAATATTTGATGATATTGTAGATCTGGCTGCCAGAGTAGTTGAATAGCTTATTATATGTGATATGTTTTGACTTTGTTCAACCTAACCTGATTTATTCTATGTTTTAATGTATTACATTAAATTGATCAATTTCTAACGGTTCATATAATTTATTTAAGGTTAATTTGAATTTATTTACAGTGTTGTATTCACTTTATCCTGTTAATAATATGATTTAATAGAAAATAAATTGTAAATGTGGGGACATAACAGAAAAGACTCCAACCAAGGTATACTGTATATAAAAACGAGGGAATATGTTTTAAGATTAAATCACCACATTCAATTTAGTTTTGGTTTAAGTAACCAGATTTAAAAGAAATTTCGCCAGATATTTGTAGTTGAATTTTGACAACATATTGATTTTACAGTTCCAAAAGTAACTTTGATCTCTGAATACATACATAAACTACATTTACATTGAATTAATTGAAAACCCTCTTAATTCTTGTACAATATATTATTCAAACTAACTCTAGAGTATTTCAAAGTAACAGCCAGTTAACCGAAATGTTTAATAAATAGAATGTGTATTACATGTCAGGTAATTCTAAACTTAAATAGTGTTATATTACTTCGTATCTTACGAATAAATAAAATACCTAAATTAAATTCCATTGTAACCTAATATGATATATTGGCAAACATATTTACTTAACGAGGGTCAGTAAAAGTAATTAGACACACGATGCCACTTGCCGAGTGGGTGGTCAGCTAATGGCATATTAATTTGCGTATGGTAGCGTCATAAGGGTCAGTTAACCATCCCCTTTCCATTTTCTCAATTTATATATAATATTAAAATGTAAATATTTAAATAACTAGCAATTTTAAATATCTATAAGAAAAAACAGTTGCTTTTTGCAACACACTAAAATTTCCTTAAATACTTTGTATTTATATGAAATTAATAATTATTGAGATTATTCCTGTAAGTTACAACACAGAGAAATTATGAAGTAAAATCGAATAAGTGCTATGTTGGTATTCCAATCCTATGGATCATGTACAGTAATATGTTATAATTAATAAATTGTTCAGAGAATTGGCACAAAATTTCCCCCATATTAGATTAAACACACAAAAAAAAAACTTTGAAAAATGCCAGTTTGATTCTTTTTTTTCATTCTATCTACGCCAGAGGCATTTTACTTTGTTTACATATATACTTGTTAAGGGACAACGGTCCAAACCCATCATAAAATTTCTAAGTGGACCTCCCGGGATTTGAACCCGTGACCATCTGCATATGAAGCAGATGTGCTAACCACTAGGCTACCAAGAGGCCCTAAATATGTTTTTGCCATAACTTTAAAACCAGTCAAGTTAGAGAAATGTGGATTTTACTAAAATATTAAAATTTTTATTTATATATTTTCTCATATTAATATAATCAAAATCGTTAGAGCTCTTTTGATGAAATTCAATTTTTAAATGTTTTTTGCCCATAAAAATTTTAAAAGATTAATATTTCAAAAAAGTAAAAAATTGGTATGGATATTCGTATGGATATGGTATGGAGACTAAATACACCTACATATTGAATTTCATAAAAATGTATGCATCCGTTTGTTTTCCAGTGAACTGAACATACACACTAACGAACAGACAGCAACATTTTTTCGAAAAAAGAACTTTTTGGGTTTAGGGGATCTTAAAACAGATTAATAGACCAATTTTTAAAAAGTATTTTTTTTCGATTAAAAAAAACGCATACAGTGAAAAGTAAATACTTTAAGCTACCTAAAATGAAGTTGGTTGAGTCACCGATATATGAGGGTATACAAACATTTTGTTTGTGAGTGAATTTGTATGTTTTTACTTATATATGTTTTACTACAAATAAAACTTAATATTTTACTTATAGGCTGAGGCTTTATTTTGTAAGTTTATGTTTTGAGTCATATTAGTCATATTTTGAGTCATATACTATACATTTTTACTTGTGAAATTAGTGATTAACCTGCAGTTTATTTTTTCAGCGTAAACGTGTTATAATGTTAATAAATGATTGTATTAACAGTTACATTATCATTTTCATAATTAAATTTGTTATCATAAGTAATATGTATACTAAATTGTAATTATTACGTATTATCTGTGATATTCAAATATATTTACTTTAAAGTACATACATACTGTACGAATAAGAACACCTTTTGATATTAACATTATTATTGACAACATGGCCCATATATGGCATTACATCCCATTGATGTAAGAATAGACATTAGGGTTTCTTACTTCCTAACGATGTAAATTTATAAAATAAAAAAATTACTTACATAAAGTGTTGTTATTCCTTATATCATTTAATTTTATTAAATCACTACTATTATTTCCACTTTATTTGTTGTGATCAAGTATTTCTTATCGTTCTCGATACAGAAGGGTTTCCTATTTCCGTTAGAGGGAACCGTCATCAAATACAGGAAATTGAAAGGCCACTTTACTCAACTTCACGTTGTAAGCTACCCCTACTTTTCAAGAAAATGTGTTTTGTTACGGGCTGAGGTTGGTTGATTCTTTAAGCGTGTATATTGCATGCCTAAATATATAATTAATATATACTATACACTTATTAATAAATGTATGTATGTATAGTTAATCGTACTTTTTTCTTATTATAAAACATATATTTTATATGCTTTAAACCAAAATAATGAGGAAGACATGGATACTAAACTAAACTGCCTCGAATCATTTCCTAAATGAATTCATTGAATTTCGTTTATTACAAATCTATAAATACTGTTTGATAGATCATATTTTACTAGTCAATGCAACAATAAAATACAATATAAAACCTTAAGTTATACATACGTCTTGAATATATCATCAGCAATGGTACATGACTGAACTATACAAAACATTATGTATAGTATTGGATTTAGATAGTTTATTTTGATGAGCATCCAGAATGGGAAAAAGTCCTAGAATTGCTTAATGTTTTCCCAATCATTACAGATGAAACATTGAATCTCAGCACACAAAAACAGAACATAAATTGTACTTTTTGGCGTAACTGTACAATTTTCATCCATTCCTGGGGACGGCCCACTTGGATTATAAAGAAAATATGTGCAATTATATGTAATTATGAATATAAAGTTAAAGGTCTGTATTAATATAACCAAATACTACAAATCTAATATACAATGGATGACTAACTTAAATATGACAGTGATTCGTCAATTATTGATCTATTCTGCAAACTTGGATATGACAGACAATAGAGTAATAATCGGCAACAATAGACCAACAGCTTTGGTGGTTCAGTAACATTTCGTCCTGGTAACATTTCGTCCCGCTGCCAATTTCCTAGAAAAAATGAACATTTCATCCCGCTCAGTTTTACAAATTATCAAGCCAACTAATAAAGAAACATCTCGTCCCGACGAAAGTTTGACAAGGGTTGAGGAACGCAACTCAGGTAAACGAAGGTCCTCTGTGTCTTTGCGCCCTTTCCCAGCTGGGGAATCTCCGTGGTATCGAGGAACGCAACGCAGGTAAACAAAGGTTCACGATCTCTATACCTTAAATATATTATACTTAGGATTTTTGCCCTTTTACCAAATTAATTGAAAAGGTATACAGGTTTCATAGATTTTTGTGATGTAGTGTTACATTTTTGTTTTGTTTTTTGTTTGTTTGTAATTTTCAGTATAACATTAAAAAAATTGCTTCATTTATGTTCTTACTATGTTAATTAACTGGTTACCAATTTGTTTTATTAAATAAAAACAACATATTTTGAAACAGAAATGACTGGTGTTAAACTTTTTTTATTTTTATTCCACATGTAGAACTTAAGATTTAAGCTGTGACGATAAATTGAAATTTTCTAATTTCAAAGATGAATTTCAGTGATTTAATAACTATTTTAACACTATACTGAATACAATCTTGAAATAATTTAATAAATTTAGCAAATTTAAAAGCATCATATCTAGTTTTGAGTTTAAAAGTTTATAAAATCAATAATTGTTTACCCAATTTAAATTGTTTCTTAATAAACTATCTTTATTTTATATTTTTCATTTCTTGATAATGAACTAAATGTTACCGGGACGAAATGCTACGACACCGCTTTGGTTCCAACAATTTCTAAAGTGTTCGAGAAGACTATTCTTGCCCGACTAAGTTTTCATTTATCAAAGTTTTCTGTAATTTCCAAAAAGCAACATAGGTTTCAACAGAGTAAGTCCACATTATCAGCTTTATATGATTTTATAAATTACGTACTTAGCGCCTTGGATGGGTCCCGGAGGACTCTTGGTGTTTTCTGTGACCTGTCTAAGGCCTATGATTGCATTGATCAAACAGTTTTGTTCTTAAAATTCAACCATTATGGAATTAGGGGTGTAGTCTTGGATTGGTTCAAGTCTTTCCTGTCCGGCAGAGGACAGTTCACCTTTGTTAATGGTCCGCATCACTCCTGTGAGTCTTCTTGGGCTGAGGTGCATATGATTGTTCCACAGGGTTGCATTCTCTCCCCTATTCTATTTTTACTTTATATAAACGATTTATCTAGTACAGAGAACAATGCGAATATTATTTGTCTCTGTAAGATTTATCTAGCAAAGAGAAAAATGCTGATAATGTTACTTTATTGTTGTCAAGTACAGATGCAATTGATTTGAGAGTAAGTGTTTCTCGGGTAGTCACAGAGGTAAATGAATGGTTTGAGGACAATGGTTTGTTGTGAAACATTAATAAAACAAAATATATTAATTTAAATACGAAAAATAAATCACATAATATTTGTCATGGCATAATTGTGAACCCTAAACAAACTCTACAATTGTACAACAAACTAGACAAATCTGTAGTGTTCCTCGGTGTGACTGTTGACGAGACTGTTTGCTGGAGAGCGCACATCGAAAAACTCACGCGTCGTATAAATTCAGGTACTTTTGCAATACGAATATTAAAAGCTTCGTGTAGTAGAGGTATCCTTCTTGACGTGTACCGAGCTTATTTTGAGAGCATAATTCGCTATGGATTGGCTATCTGGGGAGGTTCATCCTCTCTGGAAAGCTTTCTTAAATGTCAAAAAATATCCTAAGTATAATTTTAAACGTCTCTGACTCTCGTTCATGAAAAAGCCTGTTTATACAAAATAAAATTATGACCATTCATTCCCTTTATATATATTTGAGGTTTTAATTTTAATATTCAAAAATATTGACGCTGAGGCCAAAATAGGAAGTTTCCATTCATACGATACAAGGCATAAGGAGGCACTATGCTACCCAAATCATAGAACGTCAAAAATTGAAAAAGGCCCATCTTATATGGGATTAATTTTTTTTAACAAATTGCTACTAAAAATTAAAAAAGAAAACAAAATTTCAAAATTTAAATATTTAGTAAAGTCCTTTCTTCTTTCGAATGCCTTCTACAGTGTAAAGGATTATCTTAATATGGAAAGTTCCAAGTTTTGATTGTTTTAAATTACTTTAGTCTTCATATAAAAGTTTTATCCATTAGGCATCATTATTCAATGTCTGCTGAAATATATATTTTGAGTGTTGAAAGTTATTACTATTTCATAAATTCGACTAACTCACATGTCTGTAGAACAAGATTTATATTAAATATTAATTAATTGATACAATATTATTTTAGTAGTAGAAGTTATAGTTAATTTAACAAGACACAAAATTTTTACAAATAGAATTTATAATTGTAACAAATATTATGTGTTAATAAAGGATTTGATTTGATTTGATTCGTAACAATTAAGTGTGTTTTAGATTGCCATTGGCTAAGCATTGTAAAACTGTAGAGCAGTTAAATGATCACTTAGCAACTGTAGATACTAAATCGAAAACCTTTATGATGTTCACAAGTCAAAAGATTCCTACTATTAAGATACATCACGTTGATGGTGGACTAGTGTACATAGAAAGTTTTTAATTAATATTATGTTAAATTTTCATCTGGATAAATTTGCCTATTGTTAGAACACAATTCCATAAATGTAATGTCGAAAGAGCCATTCATTAATTGATAAAATGACAGCAAATTGATTTTAAATAATTGTTAAATTTCAAATAGGCTACCATAGTTGACCCATTTGCTCATAGGAAGTGAGGTTTGCATTGTGTTCTATAGATAAATACCTTTAATTTGATACCCATATTAACATATACTTATTTTAAGGATTTTATTTCTTTGAACTCCAAGATTTAAGCTCCAATTTTACAGTTAAGGTAAAAAGTACAATTTAGATAAAGTTTAGGATCTTTTCCGTTATACGTATACCACTATTTAATGTCGGATCTTTTCCGTTATGTGTCAGCAATCCCAAAATATTTCCATATACATCGCGCCGCGGCAGTTATGGTTAGATTAGGTTAGTATAGCCTATTGTAGAATGTTTTTACAAATTACAGGTTCATTCTACAATATAATAACCTAACCTAACCATAACTGCCGCGGCGCGATGTATATGGGCGGCCTCGATGTATTGGGATTCTAAAGGTTGAAAATGAGGAAAACATGTTTTAAATCAATAAATTGAATTCCGTGTTCCGTTATTTATACCAAACAATGGTTAAAATGTATTATTCAATATATTTAAATAGTGGTATACGTATAACGGAAAAGATCCAAAGTTTATATGTATTGAGTTTTATTGATATATCTTTAATAGTTGATAAAATTTTAAGTGGTATTTAGACTTATTTTGTATCCTGTGTTTAGTGTTTACTATTTACTATTTCAACATGTGAGTTATGATTTTAATTTATTTCGTATATAACACATGTTTTTCTGAATCTTTTAAAATGTAAACAAACCAATTATTATTGTAATTTTCTTACCTATTGTCTAATAGACACAATTAAATTCTTCTCAAACTTTATTTAATTTTTATTATAATATCAACGCTTATTCAACTTTGTTTCATAAAGTTTCTTGAGTATGTTTAACAAACAACTTTAAGAGTACATGATCGTCAATCTACATCATGTAGATCCCATTACATTTGACGCCTCTCAAAACCCGGTTTGAATAAAGTTTGCATATATTTCGTCTTAAACAGACTACCAGTTTGCTTTAAAATCGAATCTTTTTACTTTTTAATTTTGTTGCTCTTATAAATTTGTCAATGGAATTTAAAGCAGGCCTGCAAAGATTTATTGCGAAGGTTAAAGGGTTGATTTTAAAAATATAAAAAATAAATATTTGTTAGTTTAAGTTGGGAATTTATCACTTGTCTTGAGGCAGTTTTTTACTCGATTTTTAACTAAGATCGGTTGAACAGAAATCTACCCTACCTATTATTATAGCCATCTGAAGATTAAACTACGTATGGTAACCCAATTGTATGGACATAACATTGTTACGGATCACGGCAGTCATCACCGACTAAACCTAGGTCATTGTGCCCCATCCCTGCGCAGGTAACCGCCCGTTGGGCCAATCCAGGTCTTCGAGGAAGGACCACAATAGCAGATCATTCTCCTGTAGAAGAATGGAGGCCTTTCCTTTTGAGTCGAGAATTTCTAGATTGTTCTCCAGGATCACCATCGCCAGTGGAATCGCCTTTTTTTATTTAGGACCCTGCTGGGCCGTACCAATATGTATTTTGAATACATATTCATGCACATTTTCATCTTAACTTCTTAGCCAGGCAGTAGGTGCCAAACATCAATGATATGTTATGTGCTAGTTAGTAGTAGTCGTGCTATCAGACTGCACCTACAATACTGTTTGTGAAGACCGTGACATCTTCTTCTAGTAATGTGCAACTGTACAGAAATGACAGTGTTATTAAGTGATGTGAACATGGATATTGTTTCCATTTTCTTGTACTTACATTCGCACTTTGAAGAAATTCTACAAGATGTAAGGCTCTACTACGAACTTGACGAAGTGAGACTAATAAAATATGGAGGCGTCATAGCAAGCCATTATGGGCCAGTGAGTGATTGTGTGATGATGAAATATGGAGGCGTCATAGCAAGCCATTATGGGTCAGTGAGTGATTGTGTGATGATGAAATATGGAGGCGTCATAGCAAGCCATTCTGGGTCAGTGAGTGATTGTGTTATGATGAAATATGGAGGCGTCATAGCAAGCCATTTTGGGTCAGTGAGTGATTGTGGGATGATAAAATATGGAGGCGTCATAGCAAGCCATTCTGTGTCAGTGAGTGATTGTGTGATGATGAAATATGGAGGCGTCATAGCAAGCCATTCTGGGTCAGTGAGTGATTGTGTGATGATGAAATATCCTACATTAGATGTTATAAATGAATTTAATTACAAATGTACCAACAATTTTATACACAAAAAATTCTTGAAATTTCAAAAAAGTATATCAGTCTTGTTAAACATAAGTAAAATGAGTACTTGGAGTATGCTCAGTAGTAGACCATTTGAATTCGAAGAAATAAACAAAGTTATTCAACTGATATATATAAATATGTTATACTATCGGATAGTTTTAGCCTTTCCTTTAACATTTCAACCATATGAATCATGTAATAGATAAAAATTACATTGTAAAATCAGCTTATATTTCCTAAAACTGAAAGTGTCATTATTGTACTTACATTATTCCAAACTATTACAAACTTAAGTTTATTTAACTTTACATAAGTTTACAAAAAATTAATTTATTATATGGGTTTTATTCAAATACCGTTTATATACAGTGATAAAATAAAATAATTTATCTTTATTGGCAAAACAATAACAAATTACAAATTGTTTTGTAAAAGAGATTTAACTCACTACTCGGTCGGTGCCCAGGGTACTCGCCGGAAGTAGTCTATATCTCCAGTAAGGCTTTGTTTATCTTTTGTTCTTTTCTCATTTCAAATATCATTGGGTTTTTCCACGAATAAAAATTTCATGAATAATTTAACAAACCAATGTTAAACTGTCATTTGCTTGGCTATATGTATTAAAAACTATCTATATGTATAAAAAAAAAACAAAAAAAAAACAAGCACGTGTGGAAGGAGGTATAAAGTTTTTATAACTAACTTTAGTTATTTTTTAAATATTGTTATTAAATACTACACCAACCAAATTCAGTGATCTGGAACATATTAATATATATTTCATTGTACATATCATAAACTGGTTCTACTTCTAGGCTATGAAGCTAGCCTGTAACAACTTAATGTAACATACAATTATAACAGCAATAACAAACATGACGGAATAAGAATATTGTTGAGTGTTCAAATAATTATAGAGGCGTTTTTATGCATGTTCAAGGACATATAAATATTGTTTGACGTGCAAAGACAGTATACGGGGAAGACATATACCCCTATGTCCTTATATAGAGACTCACATTCATTTTGCTTCTCTTGATCTAAAGAATATGGAGTATGATATGTGAAAGAGATCAGTGTCTTTAAGTGTAGTTAAAGCCTTGACGTAATTAAGAAAATAAATTAAGGCACTCATATTCGAACATGAAGCCAGCAGCGAGTCATTACTAGAATACAAAATATGACTCCCAAAAAATGACCCCCACTTCTACTAATTGACAAGATGCCTACCGTCATTGAGTGCTCATTGATGTCATTAGGTTATTTAGTACAGATTCTATAGATTATTTAGCAAAAGTTGCACTATTTGCTAAATAATATGAAGACTACGTGCTCAGATTTGTGGCTACAACCCCAAAACCTCATTTATTAGGTTAACTACGTTTGCTAGCCAAGCTTATCATGTTTACTACCAAACACAGTGCATTGGAGCTACTAAATTTGATTACCTGAGCGAATCGTGTTCATTACGAATGAAACTAAAGTTGATCACGGGTGCTACCAAAGTTGATCACGGATACTACCTAAGATGATATTTTAAAAATATAAAAATTTAAAAAAAATTAGATATCAGTATGAATGCTTTGAAATTTTGAGATTTAAGGTTTGTAAACACAGACATTTAACAATATATTTTCATATACAACTTAAGAACATCAAATAATAACCTAAACAGAATTGTGTTTAGAGGTAGAGAAAGGTGTTAATGAGTCTATTACAAGAATGACATTCAACGAATACTTTTAACATATATTGAATAATTTTGATAAATTTTTCGATTAAAAACGAGTATAATATCTACATAATATTAAATCTTACTGTCTGTAATTTAGTCTGTCTGTAATTAACTTTAGGCTAATTTGGGCGTGTAAACACAACTATTTATGAATATAATTCAAATCGAGATGCTTGATAAAAAGTATTTCATAAATTTAATACTCTGTATTAGTTATTCTTTAGTGTGAAATGTACCTTAGATATTAACGAGCGCCATTTGTTTCGTGGACGACAGTTCTCTTTATTAACAGTCGTTTTGTTCAACAACGCAAATTTAATTTCATTCTATCCCTGGGAGATTAAAATTGTTGTCTCTTTTTATATCTTTATAATTCCTACCACTCTTAAATCAAAACTAAAATAAAATTATTTTACCAGCACCTGTTCTATTTTACGGTTAGTAATCTTTATTATAAAAAAACTATCGTAGAAAAAAAATCATATCCAATACCGTCAACATGGAAATACTTGGAAGATCTTTCACACTGAAAGTGTTCCCATTCGCATACAAGTAATAACTTTTATATATATATATATATATATATATTCTTTTTTTAAGTCAACATTTATGTATAATACAAACAAATTGCGTAAATATAGGATACAATTTCATTTAATATATTATCTGATATATCTGTACTTTTAAAGTTCATTACTGTAAACCCTTGAAAGTTTTATCTTACAATTTGACCTAAAAGCTCATATTGGAAGTTCTCCTAAGAAATCAAAGTAATATAATACAAAAAAAAAAAAAAAATTCAGATATAATGGAAGTGATATTATATTGCCATATTAAAAAGTTATCTTTCCAAAGTTTGTAAAATATTTTATTATAACTTAGTAAGATCATATTTGCTGATTACTTCAAAAATATAAATATATAAGAAGTTACCTTTAATTTTATATGAACAATGAGTCAAATTAACATGATATTTGGTATAAATAAATAAAATATTTAGTATGAATAAATAGTATGAATTAAATAAAAAATAAAAATGAACCAGTTAGTAATTTTCAAAGAAACTGAACAGTGTCCATCTAAGTAGGGTGTGGGGGCACTGTTTTCATGGCGGATTACCTGAGCAAATGAGCCTGTGAGAATAAAATTTATTATTTTAATTTGTAAGTATGTTAGATTATTGTAACTATTAAATTGTATTAGTTCCACGTTTAAAATTTTGCAAATTTTTATTTTCTTTGATAAGTAGTTTAAGCTTTGTAAATTAAGTTTTGTTTGATTTTAGTTTTAGTTTGAAATTATATTTTATGTTGTTTGTAATTTTACACAAGGTTGAGTGGAAGAGAGGACTTCATAGTCCTAACTCCACCTTTAAATAAAGACATTCATTCATTCATTCGTCTAGGAGGTAACACGATAAAAATTTTAATAGCCTCAACTAAAATAAAGTTCGCATTTGTGCTTACCACATTGATTCTTATGTGTTGATTCCCATATGTTTTATACCTTTAGTTCCTAGTTATTATTCCAGATGTACATATACAAAGTTAAGATTAACCATTAAGACTACAAAATAACCAACCGAGTTACCAGAGTTACGTAACTATGTGACGCAATTACATAACACTTGTATCAAAGCTACATAACAAAGTACGAGAGTCCCAAACTCTGTTACGTAGTAGTTATCTCAAAGACATAATACAGTCAACCCTTCTTGTCCAAGGTAAGGAAACCTACAAGTAAAGGTGTATCAAGACTACAGAGTAGCGAACCAAGTTACCAGAGTTACGTAACTATTTGACACTATTACATAACACTTGTATCAAAGTGTCTGCATAACAAAGTACGAGAGTCCCAAACTCTGTTACGTAGTAGTTATCTCAAAGACATAATACAGTCAACCCTTCTTGTCCAAGGTAAACCTACAAGTAAAGGTTTATTAAGACTACAGAGTAGCGAACCAAGTTACTAGAGTTACGTAACTATTTGACGCTATTACATAACAATTGTATCAAAGTGTCTGCATAACAAATTACGAGAGTCCCAAACTCTGTTACGTAGTAGTTATCTCAAAGACGTAATACAGTCAACCATTCTTGTCCAAGGTAAACCTACAAGTAAAGGTGTATTAAGTCTGCAGAGTAGCCAACCAAGTTACCAGAGTTACGTAACTATTTGACGCTATTACATAACAATTGTATCAAAGTGTCTGCATAACAAAGTACGAGAGTCCCAAACTCTGTTAGTATTAGTTATCTCAAAGATATAATACAGTCTACCCTTCTTGTCCAAGGTAAACCTACAAGTAAAGGTGTATTAAGACTACTGAGTAGCCAACCATGTTACCAGAGTTACGTAACTATTTGACATTACTACATAGCACTTGTATCAAAGTGTCTACTTAACAAAGTACGAGAGTCCCAAACTTTGTTACGTAGTAGTTATCTCAAAGACATAATACAGTCAACCCTTCTCGTCCAAGGTAAACCTACAAGTATAGGTGTCTTATCAGGACATCTCCTTTTCGTTTTACCAATTTTGCTCTCAATAATATTTGGATAGTAAAGCATATACCGAATGTATATTAAACTGTTGTTGGTTTGTACATATATATATACAATCCCTAAAGTGAAAAAAGTATTTAATTGAATTGGAATTCATTATTCATTACAGTATAGTATTTTAATCAGCACAATCTACAGGCATTACATATATGATGTCTCGAGTTTATTGAAGCATCGTATAGCAACTGAAAAAGTGATCTTTAAATATGTACAGCAATGAATGTTGTACCGGGTCTTGGACCGGTACAGTTTCGTTTTTTTCGTCATTGTCTGCCAGGCTGCCTGAGATTCGTTTTTGCCCTGCGTTTTGCGTACTTTGGTAGCCGTTGGCCCAGTTCCGTTTCGTTCCGGGTTCCAGCAGCTTCGGTCAGGTTGGCCTGGCTGTTCAGTTGTCTTGTGCTGCCTGCAGAATTACGTTATGACCAGCTAGACACACTAAAACGTAAGTGTTCATTTCGTAAGTTTCAATATTTAATCACCCTTTTGGTGAAAATACTTTTGTTTCATTGAAAATATTAATCGGGCTTAGTTGTGTTTTCAGGGTTTTGTTAAATTTGTGTTCTTTGTCTAGATGTTTCTCAGACTAGGTTAAAGCCATGTGCTTCCATGTTAATTTTTACCGTTAATTACCGTTAGTGCCTTTTATATCTGCCTTTATTTTCCATTGTAATTCTGTATAATGTTCATTGAGCCTTTCTACAGTTGTAGTTACCGATTTACCATATTTTTGTTCTTTGACAATAACCTAGCCTATCTTTAGCTTTTCATGTTATAACCTATTGCTCATGTTTCCATAGCCTGGTTTTCAGTTTGTCATTTTTAGTTCATATACGCAATTTATTCTTTGGTAATTTGTTAACTTGTAATTGGTTAAATTGTAAGTTGTTAAATATTCCATAGCCTAAAGTTAAGCTTTCACTGTCTTGTTGCTCCAATCATGTATAAGTTTGTCTCTTCATGTTAAGTTTGGCGAAATCAGGCACACTTATATTTAGTGGTTATGTGTAATATTTTGTTGTGATGGCTGGACTGTATTTGATGTGCTGTGTGTTGTGCCCTACAGTCCAGGGTCCTTGAGTGGGACTTTCAGCCCTCAGCCCGCCGTCCGGGGGAACTTCGATATTCTCCACTGCTAGCCTGGCCTGAGGACCATGTTGGAGCCTGGAGTTGCCCGCTACCCGCCCTACATCTTTGGGGGTAGAAGTCTTCAGTCCTCAGGTCAGTTCTTTCCATCTTTTCCCGGCGGCTGAGCTGGGGGTGATTTATAAGAAAAAAAAAAAAAATATATAAAAACAAAAAGAAGAAAAAAAGTTTGCGGAACTTTTGGTGTGGCCTAGGCCTAAAACTAAAAACCTGGACAGTGAATTATGAACCAGCCATGGGGACTTAATTATTTTTTTTATTAACGAGGGAAAGGCTTTTAAAATACCCAAGATTTTTTTGATGTTAATATTTATTTTATTTATATTTATTGTTATTTATTTTTAATTAGTTTATATTCCTTGTTATTAATTAATTAGTTTTATTTGTTGTTATATCTTTTTAGATTTTATAGTTGTTAGGTCCCTATGGTTAAGTCCTGTTATTATTGATTTATATGCTTAGGCCTAGTTATTGTTATTTATTTTTTTTTGTTAAGTGTATTAGGGGGGGGGGGTTTTGAAGTGAATTTTTACTCGAACGGTACCGTGTTATATTTTCTTTTAAATTATTTAATTTTTAAACTTTCACCAAAAGGGGATTATTGTTCTTTTGCTTAACTTTTAATTCGGAGCTGCCCAGGGATTCCGGCTTACTCCCTGGCCCGGTGGAATTATGGGATTCGGGCTAAATTGCCGGTTTAAATGTTGTGATCCAAAAGTTTTCTAAATTTTCACTTTTATTTGGGGCTTAATATTTTCTTACGTTTTGGGGTGTCTCAGGCTAAACTGCAGATAGGCCATACAGTTGATTAATTGTTAAATTTTGGGTATTTGTAGAGTTTGTGGTATTTATAGCGTTTGTTATTATTGTGTAGTATCTTGGTAATTTTAGTGTTTGTTATTATTTATTTAAGTGAAAATTTATATTGTGGCCTTCTGCCTATTTTATATTGTGGCCTTCTGCCGTTTTGATTTATTAATATTTTCTGGTTTTCCTGATAATAAAAGTAGTTTTGCTCAGCTGCCGAGTTTTATTTTGGACCCTCCAACGGCCACCCGTGATCCCATCGCTCGACTTGGTTTGAGCCATCCCCCGGTTGGCACGCTTCCCAGCTTTGGTGGGGGGGATGGGTCTCAATGTATACATAACGATAGCTGATAGTACACCATAGTGAACTTAAGGAAGGTAAAAAACTCCCTTAAAACCCATGTTATCAAAATATTCTACATTATCCATATACAAATTCTTTTGGCCTTCCCACCACAATATAATGGAAAGTATTTTATAAATTGTCTTGAGTTTGTTTTATTGTTTCTGTTACTGTACGTAATTCATTTACGTAGTTACAACCAATAGTTCTAAAAGAGACTGTTTTGTATTGTATGTCTCGTTAATTTTGAAATGTTCAATTTGCACGTTTTAATTATAATTAGATTTATATAACATACGAGATGATTTATAATAAACGTTTTTATAATTGTCATCTTTGTTTTATATATATATATATATATATATATATATATATATATATATATATATATATATATATATATATATATATATATAAAGTATGTCATTCAACCAAAAACTCCAACAGATAATTTCAATGTACATAGTAAGCAAATACTCGTTATTATTAGCAGTTATATGCGCTAAAAGAAGTATTCATTTTGTTACTTCGTGACATGACTATTCTATGTCACCTATCAGTAGATAATTAGAATACTGGTAAGAGGATCTCATCTTATCAACTTTGAATTAGGTACTTGACGCTAATCAGCTTATGTGTAAATGTATTTTAATCTCAGAGAAAACAAAGTCAAGTAACTCAAATTGTGTGTTTATATATTTGCTATGAACTAAGGTGTGAGAGATACATAACTGTGATCCCTAATATTTTAATTCAAGATATTCCCGTGATTTCCATATTTAAACATAGATTTAACGTTGAACAAACTATCTTTGAAGCATATAATTGCAGCATAAATGTAATTTACAGACACAAGTATCGCAGTCTTCCTTAGACGGTTAACCGATTAGTTTATATTTCATATGTGTCTATCTGCAAGTAAAACAGGCACTGTTCGTGTGAAATTATGTTAATTGATGAGGACATCCTCTAATTTTTAATGGATTGTTTAGTAAATTATTTTGGTGCCGTCTAGATTATTGGTGCTTGTGTGGTGGCTCAGTAACTAAAGCCACCGAATACGTAGGGCAATGTACAAAGTTCGATTCCCCAGTGAGCCAACGTTCGGTACACTCGCTGAATGAAGTTCATGCACAGGCCTGCAGGCCCACGTGAACACTCGAGTGAATGTTTATTAAGATATACTAATATTTTAATACTATTTTACATATGTTTTTAAAATAGTCTTAATTTTTTAAGACATATTTTTTATGAACATTGTAATAAAAACTGAATTTTTATAAAATGTTTAAAAAATAGGCACCATTTTTATTTGGCTGAATAGGATATGTGTGAGTGATTAAAATTTTACTATTTTCATTTTAAAATCGTCATCATTTCCGATAGTATGTTTACCATTCATGAATAAGACTTATGTGTATAAACGTATGTTTGATAAGTGGCTTGTATTGAACGTTTTATAGTTTCATACTAATGTAAAAAATACTGATTTCTGGAATATATTACACTTTAATCGAAATAAATATGAAGATCTTTGTTTTATTACATTATAAAGATATGAATAAATTATAATTTAGACATTTGGCAAAATATATAAACCATAATTTCCATTAGATGTACTTGAATCTATACTACCAGAACATACTCGTAACTTATTTTCCATGACAGCATCCCTATGAGTCTTTTTTTTAAATGACAACATTTTTGAAATTTGGTTTCTGACCTAGTTTAAATTTTTTTAACTAGGTACTTTCATTGAAATCTTTAGTTGAGAATGGGGTTAAAAGTAACAAGAAAACATCAGCAGAATTCTTACATCTTTCAGCAGAATTTGACACAGTCTGAGTCGTGGAGAAAGCTCCTTTTTGACACCTGTTCTATGGACTGTCACAAGAATCTGTTCTTCCTCTTCTTTTATTTAATGTATACAATGCCAACATTCCTGCCACAGAGTCCAGGCAATTGATATATGCACATGGTATTGCTTTCTCCACTCAATAAGAATATATATCTAAAACAGAAATAAACCTTACACTTTATTTAGATAATAATAATAATAATAAATTCTTTATTTTTTTCTCAATTATAGGAATTATTGTTACATTCAAATAACATTTAACTGATGTATTAAACTTATAACAAAATAGCATGTATAGTAATAAATAAATAACAAAATAGTATGTATAGTAATAAATAAACACAGTTGTACATTTTTTTATACCTATCCAACAATAGTATGTACATTAAAAGACCATACAAATAAATACACAGTTAAACATTTTTTTTTTTTTTTTTTTTTATACCTATCCAGGCTGACCAAAATAACTAAACATTTACTGTTTAGTTGTTTTGGTCACGCCTATTTGTTAGTAGTATAACCTAAATAATTATTTTAGAACTTGGAAGCTAAAGCCTAATCTAACAAAGACAGAAGTAACCTACTTTAACCTGAGTAATATACTAGCTGATCAGAGAATGAACATCTTTTTCAATGGTGTTAGGTTGAAACACAATGAACATTCACAGTACTTGGCGATCAGTTTAGAATCAATATATCTGCTATAAAAGTCACCTAGAAAAAACAGCAGCCAAAGTGAGAGTCAGATCTAACAATGTGCACCAACTTGCTGGGTCATCGGGTCTAACGCACAAGCCCTGCGTACTACTTCTTTGTCACCAGTTTACTCCACTGCTGAATATTGTGCTCCCATGTGGCTTAACAGTATAAGACCAGTGTCCTTGAACTGAGAATTCCTACGTTATCGCAAGATAATTAAGTCATGCAACATCGAATGTGGCTGTACCTTGGATGGGTGACCATCTAAGCGATCCCGTTCTTGCACGCAACCCGCTTGCCCGGTTACTGGTGGTGGTTCGGAAGTGACCCTTAAGCTGTTAGTTCCCAGATTAAGTGTTATAGAGGGCTTCTTAGACTTTACTTCACATGTAAAATAAGACGATATTTAACGATATTTTTTAACATGTACGAGAGGTTGATACACAACTAAATAGGGTGATGAGGGCTATCAGTGGTTCCCTCATAGCAAACATTCTACCATGGCTTTCAGTTATGTGCAATTTAGCCTCTCCAGATATAAGACGCAAAGAGGCACTTCTGAGAGGGTTAAAAACGAGTCTATCTACTCAAAACGTCCCCGATTTGCAAGATATCCCACAACGTGAAGACCAACTTAAATCTAAACCACCTCTTCAGCTAGCTTTCCAGTTATTCTCAAACGAATTTTTGGTCAAAAACCAACTAGTGTTGACTTGGGATATGTTTGACGGACGAAACACTTTATGACCTTTCTACCACCATCGGTGGAATAAAATTTCTTCGTAAGGAATGTCAAATCACTTTCACTTAGGGGTGGGAAAGTGCAGCTACTTGAAACATAAGTGGAGAATGGTAATTGATTTGCCACGTGATTGCGAGGATGAATTTTAAATTGTGGATTACATTGTCTATAAGTGCTGATTATTATTATTAGCGTTCGTTTCAGGAGGGATCAGCAGCTTTAATTAAATTGGAGATGCAGGTGTTGAATGGTTAAGAAACCTGAATTTAGCTCTGTTACGGAAGATCCAATATTTAAACACTGAGACACACGTACTTTGTACAGCAGTTTTTGTTTTATTTAGATAGTTCTCATCTTTTAATTATTTAAAATTTTCATTAGTTTGGTGGATGGTTTGTAAAGGCCATACAATATATAAATATGTTCTGCCTGCTTAATTTTAAATATATATAAAACAATTTGTCTTATTTTACCAGGCGAAGTTAGGGCTAAGAAGGCCTTCTCTAACACTTAACCTGGGGACCAATGGCTTAACGTAACTTCCAAACCACGGGAGTGGCGGGGCAAAAACTGTTAATGGTCATATCGGGAAACGAACCCAGGCCGTCTGCGTGGTAAGCCAACGGCTTAGCCCCTTATCTACGGCCGCTCCTTTCCAAACATTATTTACCAAAGTTAATATATTTACTTTGGTAAACAAACTTAACAATAAATTGTAAATAATAAATCTTAACTCATATCCAATTTCCTAACAAAAATACTTATTTTACTATAGCAGATTTTCTGACCACAACACTTTTAAAATTACCTTTTATTTTATAATTAAATACGATCAAATTTAAGAAGGTTAGACACATGTAATAATCTCTAAAAATAGTTCTTTATGTTATGAGTATTATAGCAATTAATTGATGCAGCATAGTTATATTTAAAAAAGTACTTTTAGGTAGGCAGGGACTGTAGAAACACATATTTAACGACAATCCCTATATTTATAGACATTTATAGACTTTTATCTAACGTTTATGGGGCTAGGTAAAGATATACGGTAAAACGTTTACGGAAAAGCATTGTCTTTTAACTAGTAATCTGAATTTTACATAAAAACTCTAAAATTCAAAAAATAACATTAAAGGTTTACATATATAATGATTCTTATTAAAAACAATTTAAACCAGTAACAAAAAGAGAGTATCAATCCATCTTTTTTGTGGTGCAGTTCAAATAAATGAAGAATGGTAGGTCCAGAACATTCCTAATACAAAAAAACAATTATTACCTTTGTTTCTCTGTATTGTAACGGATTTTGCTCTTTTGTTTAGCTTAAACTTAATTAGAATGTTTTGCAGACTAAACTCAGTTTAGAACTTCCCTACCAACTTAAATTATTTTAAAGTAGTCAGAGAATTTTAGTGTTTATCTAAAGTAAAAACACTTTTTCTAAATAAATAACTCTTTTCCTTGTTAAATTAAACTCAATTTTGACAAATACTATGACTTCTTACAATATGTCTTAGAATACGTAGCAATACCATTACTTTAACTTCAAACCTAAAAGACTGGGTAGAAGTTTGGATTAGGACTCTCTTGGGAGTTAACTGATGGAAGTCTAGATACTTCTCTCTTAGTCTTTTCATGTTATTAATAACAATAAAAAATGGAAAGTGTTTTTTTAAAAGTGCACTGTTTTAAACATTCTTGAAATCCGATGAATAATGCAATATAACAAGAATATAGAAATATCCATATCATGTAGGGAAAATTAGACAAGCTCGCAAATAATTTAACTGCAGAAGAATTTCCCGAGATGAGAATTCCAAATCAGAAGACGTTTCAATCTGTTCACCACAGATTACGAACCTTTACCTTTACCTATGTCGTGATCACGTAGACCCTCTTCACAGGGCATAAGATCCATTTTCTTACAACTAAATTAAAGGCTAAATTAAAGTTAAGGGGTTGCAGAAAACTAATTTATAGGAAAAGGATGGAATAAAATGGATGTTCTTGTTAGGAAAGAAAGTTATGGATGTCGTAGATCGCATTTTAATAAATTTTTTTCAATTCAATTTTAAATGTATGAGGCCTATCTTTTATAAGTTTCAAGGTTTCAGGATTTTTTGAAAATATTGTTTACCAATGCATGTTATATATTTAATCTTATGTTATATATTTAATCTCTGTTGGACAGAAGGCTTGAAATATCTGTTTCTTGTGTTGTAGTTTTGAGTTTATTCCGGGAATAACTTAATACTGTATCTACAATTTATAATTATAATAATGTTAAAATCTAGCATACTTAATGTCTGACGGTCTTGATCTTAGAATACTACGAACAGACCTCTACTGAATTAAGCATATTTCATCTACGCTTTTCTTGCTAAGAAGACTTGATAAAACTATATAGTTCCTAATGATGCTTTCAATTAAACTAAAATATACTATTTTAGACAAACGAATGTTATTAAAAAGTGCTATGTGTATAAGTACAAAGTTGATTTTGGACAATACCATCCCTAATCAACCGACATGCTCGTCCCACCAAAGACCACGGTCTAATTGCTCGCTAGTGTAATCAGCAGTTTCTAACTGTTAAATTAGTTCATCATCTATTAAGACTGATAGAAGAAGGACTCCTGGCCGACCAATCTGCTTACATTTGTTTTCTTCTTGGAAAATACTAATAAGCTGGCTTAAGTGGAATTTATGTTTAGATCTACTTCTGAAAAATATTGAGAGAGCATTAAGTTGAAAGAAAGTTTCTTGTTCAAGGGTTTAAAAATATTTATTTTAGAGAAAATTGAGGTATCAGCAGCAAAATTTGTTAGTGAGTTACTTGAAATGTAGTTGGCTATGTCATTGATGTAAATGTCATTGATGTAAATGATAAAGAGAATGGGACCCAATATGGATCCCTGAGGAAGTCCTTCTTGATTAGATACTATGTCGGAAGAGAACGTCTTTTTGATGTTGCTACTATGAATGATGTGTATTACTGTTTTATTTTCTTTATTTCTATGAGTAAGATAATATTTTAGCCAAGATAATATTAAGAACTGTGCCAGTGATACCTAAAGAGAAAAGCTTTCGAAACAAAATATAGTGATTGCCATAGTCAAATACCCTGGAGAGGTCGATGAACCAACCAATACTACCTCACCACAAGTCATGGCGTTAATGCATTTGTTGATGAAGTTGGCAAGAGCAATTTTAGTGGCTTTGCCTTTCTGGTCGAAAAACAGGACAATGTGCAAAAGGAAAATAAACTACAGAATGTCCTGTTCAAAGTACCATACACAGTAAGTAGAGGACCAGATATTCGAAACAATTGATGAGGGACCTTAAATTATAATAATTCAATTTCTGATGTGGTGTTGTCCATTTCATGAAATAGTTTTAGTTATCACATTATAAAAATGCAGAATTGATGTCCAAAAGATGTTCCAAGCCAGCAAGATTTTAGTAACTGGTAACTAAACTCACTCAACCAAAATAATAGTTTTAGAAGTTTGTTTTTAACAAACAGTAAAAAAATATTGATATCTACGTAAGATATCATTTTAGAGGTAATCTTATGTAAAACATTTTGCAAATTTTTATACATTCTATTACTCCCTGAGTCTATGCCGAATCTTCACGATACGGTATATAACGTGTGGAAAGGGGCGTATAAACAAATGTTGAACATATGTATAGAGGAATGATTAGTTAAGTCGTAAGTTTGTTTTTTAGATTAATAAAATGATACACTATTTTAGGTAACATATCACACAAATAGGTATAGGGTATAGAATTCTGAAACTAAAAATCGAATAGTACTCTCAAAAATTTTTTTTTACAAATTATAAATAATACGTATTTAATAATTTAATTCATTGATTTATATATTATGATTTTATGAAGAATTGCTAACTAAAAAACAATATCCTTTTCAAATTTATCTCCACAAATAAGAGCTAGAACTAAGAGTTTAAAGTCAGTAGAAAATTTAAAGTATGTGTTTGTTTTTTTTTTCATTTCCAATTCTATACCTATTTAAATTAGTATATATGGTGTATGAAAAGGCTTAAATATGAGCATAGATTAATAAAGTTTGCTATTTTAAAAGACTGTGATTACTAAAAAAAGTATAGATTTTGTTTCTATAATTGTTATTGAATAAAAATAATTCGTTTGTATACGAATTACATCTATAAACTAAACACAAATTTAATTAAAGTATAATATAAAATAAAGAATAGTAGGCTATCAAATGTTAATTGCTACCTACATATCCATAGGCATAACGTGATGATATTTAATAATTTTTTCGTCATTTTTGGTCATTGTGGTTTGTGAGATAATTCTGTTTACTGATATATAATAAATATTTTAGCCAGATATATTGTGTAATAACTTATCATTTTGAATAGTCTTTCTTCCACTTTGGTAAAACATTACGTTTATGTGTAGTATGAATCGTTTTTCCAATTATCATATTCATTTTAATACTTTTCTTATAATGACGGGTAGTTGTTTAATATAGTGTCTGTTTTTTTTTTCTTGTTGCGTCTAATTGTATTTATTTTTTTAAGAATCTCGTAGCTAATTTCCTTATTTTTTCTAATTTAGCTATACTGAAACAATATCTTGGTGTGGTAAGTTCAGAAATTTGTGGTTTATTTCTGTTATTTTAATGAGTTAAATCATAAATATCATCTGCAGTAAGAATATGAGTGTGAATTGCATTTATTAATAATTATTGTTGTCAAAATCCACTATTCCATTAACAAGATGAGTAATTAAACTGTAGTAGTAACTTGAAGAAAGGACTGTGTTGTTGTGGATGTATAGATGGTTAGTGGACTGTACTACGTAATGAGAAAAAAAAGTCCTAATGGATTGATTGAGTAGATTGAGGGAGTGATTTATTTAATTATTTTGCATTAGACAACTCAAATAGATATTTGTTATACATCGGTAAAGGCAATTCAGTAGCAGTTTTCATCAAATAATTGCATTTACCTTTTAACCAATTACGTTTATCACTCAAAACCTGATGATATTGTTTCAGAATTTAGATTATAAATAATTAAATCGTAGGCTAAGAGGTAGTTTATTTTACAAATAGTACTATTGGAGTAAATACAATTCTATATATTTCATTTAAATCTCGGATAACCTACAGTTATATACATAAACGTTGGATACTGAAAGTACAACGATCACCGCCCTTAGATCTAGGGGAATCGCGAATACTTTTTTTAAACTATAAATGTACTATGTGAAGTAAAAGCACATAATTATGGGTAATTATTATAAATCCATATTAAAATATGTTTTATTTATATAATAGACGTTTATAGACGGCTTTCATTTAAATACAATATAATATAGCCTAGATGGTATATAAAGAGGTTTCAATTTTAATTGTTGTAATACTATATTTGGTTACGAAAAACCAGCTCCTGGCAGTGACTACAGCCAAATTAGAAACAATAGTAAGAGACAGAGAGGTGCCCAATGAAATATTGTCAACAATAAACTGTGATCGGATAGCTTTAGATAATATCCTCAGACTCGCTGAGTCAGGGCTGCTGTATCTTGAGAAATGGTAAGTATTAAGGCAATAGATGTAAATACTTTTCTTATGACGTAAGGGAATTGTCATCTTTATCAATATAAAGATGATATTATATTACCTATGATACTAATTGTTAAATAGACGTAGTCACTTGCAATATATTATATTATTACTGATTTACTTAGTAACACTCTTATAATCTCACAAAAAGAACACATAATACAAATGTTGACCCACTCTCATACCTAATGAACACATACTACAAACATCGGACCACTATTCCATGCAACACACATATACTACATACGTTTGCCCACTCTCATAGCCAACGAACACATACTACAAACATCGGACCACTATTCCATGCAACACACATATACTACATACGTTTGCCCACTCTCATACCCAACGAACCATAATACAAACGTTGGCCCACTCTCATACCCAACGAGCACATACTAAAAACGTCGGACCACTATTCCATGCAACACACATATACTACATACGTTTGCCCACTCTCATACCCAACGAACACATACTATAAACGTTGGCCCACACTCATACCCAACGAACACACACTACAAACGTCGGACCACTATTCCATGCAACACACATATACTACATACGTTTGCCCAATCTCATACCCAACGAACACATACTTCAAACGTTGGCCCTCTCTGTCACCCAACCAACACATACTACAAACGTCGGCCGAATCTCCCATCAAAAGAACACATACCACAAACGTTTGCCCACTATTCCATCCAACGAACTCATACTACGAACGTTTGCCCACTCTCCTGTCCAACGAACAAATACTAAAAACGTTGGCCCACTCTCTCACCCAACGAACATATACTGTAAATTATGGCCCACTCTCATATCCAAGGAACACATACTACATACATTGACTGACTCTCCTATCCAACGAACATATACTATATACGTTGACCCACTCTCATACCCAAAGAATACATACTGCAAACGTTGGCCCTCTCTGTCAACCAACGAATACATACTACAAACATTTGCCAACTCTCCCATCCAAAAACACATATCAAAAACGTTGGCCCACTATTCCATCCAACGAACACATACTACAAACGTTGGCCCACTATTCCATGCAACAAACATATACTACATACGTTTGCCCACTCTCATACCCAACGAACACATACTTCAAACATTGGCCCTCTCTGTCACCCAACAAACACATACTATAAACGTTTGCCCACTCTCCTATCCAACGAACAAATACTACATACGTTGGTCCACTTTCCTATCCAACAAACACATACTACACACGTTGGCCCACTCTCATACCCAACGAACACATACTTCAAACGTTTGCCGACTCTCCCAACCAATGAACTCATACTACAAACGTTGGCCCCCTCTCCCATCCAACGAACATATACTACAAACGTTAGCTGACTCTCCTATCCAAAGAACACATACCACAAACATTGGCACAATATTTCATCCACAAAACTCATACTACAAACGTTGACCCACTCTTCTATCCAACGAACAAATACTACATACGTTGGCCTACTCTCCTATCCAACGAACACATACTACAAACGTTGGCCCACTCTCCCACCCAACGAACATATACTGTAAATTTCGGCCCACTCTCATATCCAACGTACACATACTACATACATTGACCCACTTTCCTATCAAGTAAACATATACTAAAAATGTTGGCCAACTCTCCTATCCAACGAACATATACTATAAACGTTGGCCCACTCTTCTATCCAATTAACACATACTACATACTATAGCCCACACTCCTATTCAACAAACACATACTACAAATGTCGGCTGACTCTTCCATACAAAGAACACATAGTAAAAACGTTGGCCCACTATCCAATCCAACGAACACATACTACAAACGTTGGGTCCCTCTTATACCCAACGAACACATACTTCAGACGTAGGCCCACTATCCTACCCAACGAACACATAAGACAAACGTCCTCCGATCCTCCCATCCAAAGAACACATACTACAAACGTTGGCCCACTCTCTCATCCAACGAATACATACTTCAAGGATTGATCCACTCTCCCATCCAGTAAACCATACTATAAGCATTGGCCCACTCTCCTATCCTATGAATATATACTACAAACGCAGGCCCACTCTCCCATCCAACGAACATATACTGCAAATTTTGACCCACTCTCCTATCCAACGAACACATACTACATACGTTGGCCCACTCTCCTATCCAACAAACACATACATCAAACGTTGGCCCACACTCCCAATCAACGAACTCATACTACAAACGTTGGCCCACTCTCATACCCAATGAACTCATACTACAAATGTTGGCCCAATATTCCTCCCAACGAACACATACGACAAACGTTGGTTACTTCTCCGCCCCAACGAACGCATACTTCAAACGTTAGCCCACTCTCATAACCAACGAACACATATTACAAACGTTGGATCACTCTCACACACAACAAAAACATACTACAAACGTTGGATCACTCTCCCACCCAATGAACACATACTACAAACGTTGGCCCACTATTCCACCCAACGAACCATACGACAAACTTTGATTGACTCTCCCACCCAACGAACGCATACTTCAAACCTTGGTCCACTCTCATACCTAACAAAGACTTACTACAAATGTTGGTCCACTCTCCCACCCATCAAATACATACTACAAACGTTGTCCCTCCTTTTTACCCATCGAACACATACTGCAAAAGGGGTGCGCCATTTTCTCATCCACGGTATAAGGGTCATAAAATACCCAATGGGCGTATACGGAGCTACTTTTTTCAGTTTTATAAAATTTTAAAATTTATTAAATACTTTAAGAACACATTTTATATTATTAACATTTAAAAATATAATATAATTAAGAGTTATTGATTGTACAGAGATATTTATAGGGTATTTAAGAATACACACTTAACAATACATTTTTATATAGTACTTTCATTACCCTATATAATAATGTTGACAGCATTGTATTTAGTGATAGGGAGTAATGATATTAGTGAGTAATCGCATAAAATTAAAGCAAATAATACTTTCGATACACGTTAAAGAGGTTTCATATATACAGTATATGTACTATTATTGTATGTAAATATTTATTATTTGTTATATGCTAGTCTGAATTTGTAAAAAAAGGCTTTTGAATGAATTTCAAAATACTGTTTTTCATGAAAGACATTTTAAAAATTTAAGTGAAAGCTCTATAATAGTTATTCTTCAGTGTGAAATGTGCCTTAGAAAGTAATTAACGCCGTTGGTTAAATAGCTGCCAGTTCTCTTTATTAAAAGTCGTTTTGTTCAACTACACTAATTTAATTTCATTGTATCTCTGGCAGATTATCCTTGTTCTCTCTTTATTTTATATTTCTATATTTTATATTTTCTTCCACTCCCTCCAAAAAATTTATTATAAATATTTCCCAGCACCCGTAGTATCTTAGACTATATTATACTACGTATAAAAAAACTGCTGTTTTGAGACAACACAAGAGTGAACGATCACGAGTAGGGAGACCTTGTGTTTTAGCGACGTGACTTCAGAAGAACTTATCAGAAACCGAACAAAACTTCACTATATAACCTCGTTCAGAGAAGGAGTAAAGATCCAAAAACTTAGGCGAATCCTCTAATGGTGAAAGATAATTTATGTTGGACCTTTGGACTCAATGACCCCGATCAGGAAAATGTTGTGGAGATGTCTGAGAACTCAGAACGTATCTTCACCTCATCAGCCTGTTTAATCATTTAAATTATCTTTCCTGAATATTTTTATTCATTGCATTATCATTTCAAATTTATCATTAAAACTTTAAAATTTTTATTTTAACTTTCTTAGAACATCTTTGTAGCTATAATAGTTTTCTAAATATTTTAATTGTTCTGTTAACTTCAAACAATATTACTTTATCAATTTATTTAATCTTTAAATGTAACCAAGAAGTGGATACAAGATACTAAGTAAAATAGGTTTAAACCTCACAGTTAATTTAAGTAACATATGGTTTATTCCTATTTACTTGCTGTAGCGCTTCTGTTATTTATTATAGATTAGCTATAGCTAAGTGAATGAGGCTATGCTGACATGCAGCTGGCCCATGCCATGGTTGGACCACCATTTTTGTACCCTTCTGCTTTGCCATGGGTAAACCGTTAGTTGAATTGCCTTACCATAAAAACATTTAGCTTGGTTTTACAGGTGAAGGCTACTGTGTCTTGATTTGGAATTTCTAACCACTAAAATCTGTATAAAATATAATTTAAGATTCCGTAAAAGTTCCAGAATCCACTACAATACTGAGTGTAGTACCTTTAAATAGTCCTTTGTAATTCCCAGTTAGTATTCTATTCGTATAAATACAAAGGTGTATTAAGTCTACAGAGTAGCCAACCAAGTTACCAGAGTTACGTAACAATGTGACGCAAGTGTTTGTGTAACACATTACGAGAGTCCCAAACTCTGTTACGTAGTAGTTATCTCAAAGATTTAATACAGTCAACCATTCTTGTCTAAGGTAAACCTACAAGTAAAGGTGTATTAAGATTACAGAGTAGCCAACCAAGTTACCAGAGTTACGTAACTATTTGACACCATTACATAACACTTGTATCAAAGTGTCTGCATAATAAAGTACGAGAGTCCTAAACTTTGTTACGTAGTAGTTATCTCATAGACATAATACAGTCAACCATTCTTGTCCAAGGTTAGGAAACCTACAAGTAAAGGTGTCTTATTAGGACATCTCCCTTTATATAAGAACTATATATCATTGGGTATGTCTTGTTAACTCTTATGATATTATTTTAAATATAAAAATATCTGACACAAAGTTTAAAAGAAATAATATTGAGTATTATATTATGAGTAAGTATATGCAGTTGTTGTTTTAAAAGCTTTTGAAAAATGTTTTAATTATAATAACGACATATTTATATAATTTCTTACTATAGTAAATGGAAACACTTGCTACAGCAAAGTAAATAAAATGAAGATTTTCCGTACTAATTTATTAATTAGAAAATTTACCTTTACTTATTTTACTAGTCAGTGATTACAGGTATATTTACTTTGCATAGCTAATTATTAGCATATATTTATGTCATAAAAGCCAACAATTAATGATAAACACAAATCACAGACATTGATGTACATAGTTAACACATATTTGGTATTCACCAAACTTCACCAAATTATTCCAACAGGAGTGTTTGTTTTAAGTTACTTACTGTCTTAACGTCTGTGTCACTAATCACTAGACAATGATAATATTGTTAAGAGGACTCCATCTTGTCAAATTTAAGTACTTGACGTTATCAGCTTATGTGTAAATGTCTAATTTTAAGAAAATTAAGTCAAGTAAAGGAAATTGAGTGCTATTATTATGACTAGGATTGTGGTTGTGGCACTATCAAATAACTAATTAACATGTATGGGAGGTGTATATCATGGAAATAATTAGCACGTTTAAACATGAACTCAAACTTTAAAAAATTGTACTTTTAAATTGCAATTCAGAAAAATATCTCATTGTAGGATAAATGTTCAACAAACTTCTCTTAAACATATGATTGACGTTTCAAATCAGTTTGTAGACGTCTCCCTGCAAGTAAATCCGGTACCATTCCATGTGAAACCATGCAGATTGATAATATATATACATGAAGTTCATATATATATATGAACTTAAGATTGTTTCATGGTTTGGTAGCTTTCATGTATTTACTATCTGGATAAAATGTATTTATAATGTACACAGGGTGTCCCAAAAGTAAAGTGGCTAACTTTAGGAAAAGGTTATATAGGTAAACATAAATAGAAAATCGAGAGTAGTTTTTACAAAAACTTTTTGTTTACCATTCGTCCGCTTTTTTTATCTCTTAAATATTATTCAGACAAAAATGTTTTTAGTCACAAAAATATATTTTCTTTGTTATTTATCAACCAATCTTTTAAATTGACATTTCGTTAAATTTTACATTTGGTAGTCTTAAAATATTGTATCATCACATTTGTTAGTAAATTGTGTAGTTTTTTGACATTTGACTTTGAAAAGTTTAGACAGTAACCATTTAAAACTTATACTTTAAAACATTCAGCCTTTTTACTTAAAATGTATATTTTAAACACCAACGTTCATTCGAAAATTTACTATTTTAGGTCAAACTGTTTTTGAAATATCCAAAATGTTTGTAACAAATACATATAGACACACATACAAAAATCAAATTGAGATAGGGCCCATGTTATATGGCATTATTTGCTTATATTGATCTGACAAACAATTCTCTAAAATACGTGACAGTCGAAACTGGAATACTACATATATACTCTACATATAAACATATAATTTTCATTAAATCCACCAAAGATTTAATGACAATTACTTTTCAAAATATCAGCTCATGTTGTCACAAAATACATACATGTTATTTATAAATGTTATGAATTATGTACATACATGGTTTATTATGATACCTAAGAAAAATATATCTAAAATAACTATGTTTACTACATTACGAGTATATTCATAGTATGAATTATGAAATATCGATAATTGATAGGTATTTAACAAACATGACCATATAAGGGAAGTTAATAATAATAATACATTATTAATTACAAATAAAATTTAACTTTTCAAATTAGGACAAGTAGAGTGATTACAATATGAAGTATAAAAGTAAACAAAATCATCGAATATAAAGCAAAATTAAATAAAAAATTAATAAAGTTTATATTTAACAAGGCCAATATCTCCATTTTTATCATTATAAATCGTTTAAATACAATGTTTTGTTTTTAAAAACATAGTAGGTGTTGGTTCATTCTATCCAGATATTATTTTGAACGGAACAAATGGGTTGGTGTTGTACTTAGTTCGGGCTTTTGTCTCAAAATTCCACTCAGATTTTGAAGGGGTTGGGGGTTTGTTAATAAAACAATAGGATTACTGCCAAGGTGCTGTTATTCCATTAAGTTTGAGAGTGCTTAAGTTAGTAAGCTTAATAATAAGCGAAATAACTCCCGTAATTTTATATTACAATAAATTATCAAACATAAAGCCCCTTCTTTAGGACAGTAGTTTTAGTAGGACAGAGTTTTTTTATGGTATACGTATTATAATAGTACATTTGGATTTTACGAACAGTTGTACTATAAATATTCTCTATGACTCCAAATTTGCTTGGTTTTACATTTTCCAACAATGAAACATGAACATAAACATTCAATTCCACTTTTAAATTACACCTGACAAAAAATATAATATTGTCAGGTAACATTCCTTTGGACTTTTTACTTACATTAAAGGTACCGTCCTAACATCTTCAACTTATTATGAAGGCTTAGCCTAAATAAATAGCTTTTTAATTAGCATTACATGTGTTGGTACAAGCTTACAATACACACAACACAAATATTACAATATATGCACAAAATGCCAAAATGTATTAAAATACAAGTACAAGTTGCTGAAATAATTAATTATATCAATACAATATGTGCAAACATACTACATTAATAGTATAAAATTCAAAATTATAGCACATTACAAGTACAAAATGCACAAATACTTTGGTGATCGATTTCAGCTAATCACGCTCAGCTTCCTCAGACCAAACGGATTATTTGTGAACCCCTCTGGTAAAAAAGCCTCTAGATTAAAACAAAATCGGAAAATAACCAGTAAACTACTAAAATAATCTCTTGTTACAGAGCTAAATTCAACGTACACTAAGTTGCGAATCAGTTACTAACAGTCAATATTTGTACCACTGTAACCTTTTAAAAATAATGGAAAGTTAAAAAGGGTGAGGATTCCTAGGCTTTTGTTTTTATCCTAACCAAAGACATATTAAACAAGACATTCTCTCAATATGCAATGATATAAAGTCAATCTGCAGTAAGCCCTACTCCATGTTAAATCCTCTTACATATACATGAAGCTTACAGACTGATTCCACTTTAAACACAGTAAACCTGCTTTTAGTTTACTTAAGCAATTCGACATGAATATATCCTTTGTGGCTCTTCTGAGAAATTAAATTTAAGTTATATCTAATCACTGTCATAGTTTTAAATGTATAGTTATGTAAAAATTAATGTTATTTGTTTTTATATACTTGATAATCTTCATAAAAGTGTACATTTCAAATTATACCCTTAAATATAAAGAAATATAATAATGAACAATTCAAAATTCCATTTAACTTATATGAATTAATTTATGTTAAGATAAAATATCAGAAGAGCTAAAGACCTGATGCAATTGTCTGCAAGGGTGAATAAAAATACTTTCTATTGGCTACAGAACAGGTCATTTTTCGTAATGAAATTTTACTTTTCGTAATTTATTGTATTGTATCCTTGGTAATTACGTCGGTTATGTCAAGATACTAAATGTTATCTACGGAAAGGAAATTACAATACACCATGAATGAATATTTTTAAAGACTTACATCCCAATGGTTCTGGTATACAGGCGTTCAAGGTAGAACGCATCCTCAAAGTAACATCAACGTGGCTTGATGAGTGTTTCATTTCACATATATGATATTATCTATTACTGAAAATAATTTAACGGAACTTTGATTAACCCTTATAAACACTGATTGAAATATTGTTCACGAAATATATACTTTATACGCAAATTAAACACAATTTAGAAATATTACTTTAGATTGTTCGCTGTTTTTATTGTCATCAAATGGCTGTTATATGTGCCACTAACCAGATAGTCAGTGTAAGCATTGATACAATTTCTTCAAGGAGAATAACTGTATCATTATGTGAGAACTCGACAATCACCCACTGTGAGGTGTCGTTATCACATATAACTTTGTCTGCAATAAATATTAGCACAATAAGGTTAGAAAAGCACTCAACACTGGCTGAAATTGTAACGTTGACATTGGCATTGTAGAACGCTTTTACATTCGTTCATAAATTATTTATATCTTTTTTTATGAATCGATTGACTAAGGATACAAACAGGAGCAAAGGTTATATGAATAATATAAGGCAAAACAATGTCATTAGAATGTACAAGTAAATGATAATATGACAGTTTAATATAGTATTTGGAGCCTATTGATCACCAGGTACAAAAATATATTGAAGTTAACTTAAAATAAATCAATAATGTTTTTGAAAGCCATGAGTAAATGGAATTTTTGTATATAACCTCTTTAGTTAACAATCCTATCACTGTTTTAGTTTTCTGCCATTATATATTATCAAGTTGAAAAAAGTAAGTTTCTTGTTTTGTACCTGCTGTATTAATATAAGTAAATCGGTAAATATCTTTTTCAAAACTTACTAAAGAATGAATATTGTTTTATTTTTAAAATTATTAATAATGATTTGGGAAGTAATTACTTTGTTTAGAATATTAGGTTTTTTTTACTGAAAACCTTTACTTTATATTGGTCCTCTAATAGAGGGGCAAATCATTAGTAGTTTACATACCACTGGTAATCTAACTGGTATTTAAATTTCCCATGCTCAGAGAGCAATTGCCTTAGCAGAGATGTTTATATAAATAAATAATATGACATTAGATATATACATATTATTAATTGCAAATAGAGGACCTTTTAGGTTAGGTCAGCTTAGGTTAGATGGCTACTAAAATTGATCACAAATTGCTAAATCCAATGAATGCTCTCCGTGTGCAAGTTCTTGGAAAGCGATAAGATAACTCCGGTCATATCGGATTCCTAGCGGATACCACTCTAAGGAATACCACATTGGACGTAAAAACGGTTGGGGAACAGTAATAGAATATTTATCAAGTGGTAGTAAATTATCAGACAAAAAATGGTGGAAGTAAATTAATAGAACATATTCCAACTAGATTATGATTGATCATGCAAAGAATTCTGACTTATTTTGATAATTTGTTTGATCCTCCAAGCGATTTTATGTATTTTCCTCAATCCACTTCAATTCATTTCTCTGTCGTCTCACGTTATCTGAATTTTATTTTAACTTCTGTAGTTTTTATCTGAAAGCACCTCAGACGTAAATGTTTGTCATTTATATTTTCACCTTTCCTAAGTCCATATTGAACTATTGACATGGTGTTGTTGATTTTTGTATGTAAGGGCCTTTCTTATGAGTCTTATTAGGGGAGTATGCTTATGTAACTGGAACAATAAAACCTACTTTTTATTTATCGACATGTTCCTATTGACTTCTTTCGAATACCTTCTATATAATTCCTCAGCTTACTTAGAGTCAATATTCTTCCTTATTTTCCACTTATTCTAAGAACTACTGTCCCATATCACTTTTTGTATAGAGCATAAGAGTCTCACTTGCATATACTGCTCCTGGTTCAATTACTGTGCAGTAATGTATGATCTCAATGCCAGTTAACATACATCTTTTGCTGTAGATATTGTGCATATTGAGGAATGCTCTCATAATTTTCTGTAGTTAGTCTTATGTGTGATTTTCGCATAGCATTAATAGTATGAATTGAACACTAATGATACATGGACATGTACTACAAGACACAATCAGTGTAAATAAAGTCTCCCTATGATCAAAGATGAAAAATAAGTGTAAGTAGTGTATATGTATTTATCTGGTGGAAAAATGTGGTGTTGAAAATCTGAACATTTTTACTAACAGTTCCTAAGTAACTAACAAATAATGTTTTCCAATTCCTAGAACAAACATAATTTGTCTAGTCGAACATTGCTGTGAAACCACAAATCAAAAATCTTTTATTTAACCTTTCCTCTAACTTCAAATGCATATTTCTATTTGTAATGTTACGAGAATAATTAAATCATTTTAACTGAACATTTTATATTTTATTCCAGGAGAGCATTTTCTTTTCAAATTTTGACATACCTAAAAATATATATTATTTTTTCCACCTTAGATTTGAAGTATTTCATAAAATTAAACTTCATTAAGTGGTGCTTAAAATAAATATAAGCTAAAAACCATTATAAACTCATAATCATATGATACTTTTTTTTTGTCAATTAATTATATTTATTTTAGTAAGCTAGGTTAGTTATACAAGCGTTACTGTACAAAATTCTAATCATTATCAGAACTATGCATATAACTATACAATAAAGCAATGTATCGTGATTAAAAGAGTTGCGTTTTAACCTAGATGAACCTCTTTTACGTTAGTTATATAATTTTTATAACTTGATTATATTATTGCTTTCATAGAGTGGCCTCACGGGGTAGGATTGTTTGTGCCAGCAATTCGATTGATTAGTAAGGCCTCCTAACACAGCTGATTTTAACTGCATTACATGTGACTACAGGAACGGTCCAAAAACTACTAATTTAACTTCTGATAATTAATTTGAAACCACAATTTTTTTAATTCATGGAAAATCTTTCCGTGTAGAACCAATGTTATTATAGTGTAGTAATCAGACGCCTTTTAATTAGTTAAACAAAGGAGACTCAGACATAATAACTAATCCAGCACTGGTGGTTTTTACAAAAACATTATATTGATAAAAATGCTACTAGTTATTTGGTCCGATAGATTCAAGTTTGATTAAATATTTATCTCTACAATCAATTTATAGTGTTTCTTTAAGATAATAGTTAAACTCTGTGTGGTCGAATATTTTCAGTTTTTCTCCACCCATCTCAATATAGCTTAATGTTTCATCATTTACAAGAAAGAATACTTAATTAACGAAAATAGCCTGGGAAAATAATAATACAAATCTAAAAACATATTTTATTTGACCGCAGTTTGAGTTATTCATTTAAATGCATAAAGACTGAAACTGCAGTAATTGGAAATGTTCGAATGCAGTTTTTGTAAAACAATGAAAAAAAACTAATGTTTGTAGCAATTTATAAAATAATTATAGAATGAATAGGTTAGTTATAATGTAACAGAATAATTAACTGATTTTTTTACATGCAAATAATTATAGAAAATTCTAAAAACCAATAAGGTTTCAATAGCCATCAAATTTGGGTATAGAAATTGTCTTAGCAGGGATTTATATTCTTTGGTAATTCCCTCTAGTCTGAAATTTAGGTCGCTTCACCGAAATCGATCCTCATAATATTTGTACTTTTTTTAAATCCTATATAGTATAAACGTACAGTTTTACCTTCATTAGCATGGATATTACTGCTTTATTTTCACTAAGCGATTAGTTTATTTAGAACTACTATGGCAAATGTTTGTAAAACCAGTCATATTTTAGGACTAGGCATGATAGATTAATTATTAGTTCATTAGAGCGAGATAAGGGTGGGAAAATGGTGGCTCAAACAACCCAAGATGGTAACTCCAGACATATGTTATTACGTCATTAGGGCCAAGTAGCGTCCTGTGTCAAACGACCATCCCCTACTCTCTTTGGGGTTGTCACGGTGTTAACAATGTTACATTACCTGGAGGCAGGAAAAATTATACTTCAACATTTTATAGTAATTTTATACAATGTGGAAAAGAATATGCCTATAGAAATTCTCTATAGGCATTTGTTATGGGAATTAATGATTTGAGTATTAAAGCATCATTGATGGGGAAAGACATTTTCTGAATTTGTATAAATTGTGAATATACTGAGTCCTAAGCCATTTGCGTCTTCAAACACACAACAAGAACGCAATATTGTAAGTAGGCTTAAAGGTCCTTGTCTTGTTTGTGGAGAGGACCATTTTAAGAATTCCTGCCGAATTTTAAATCCTATTTGTTACAAGTGTTGGATCCAAAGTTTATAAAGTCAAAACAATATCAGTTTGGTAAATGACAAAGTATGGGCTAACCACCTATTTTGTCCTAAATTAAGAGTTTTTAATTTACCTATTACATCCATTGTGTATAAATTGATTTTTTAACATCTCAGTTTGCTTATTTTTTTTACTTAAACTTCTATTTTCTAATTTGTACAGTATTTTGCAATTTGTACAAGACCTGCTGACAACGTGTTCCTTGCAGGCTTTCACAATCAAAAGACAATTGAAAATGTGATTTTTCTAATACAACTTTTTTTGCTCAGTTTACTTAATTGATTGCTTAGCTCAATAACTTTGGTTCTTAAATCATATTTTTCTTCTATTAAACTGTCTTGAGCCAGTCTAGAAGTGTTCAAATCAGTTCTCAAAATTGATTTGTATAAGTTCAACTGGGAACTGGTGTCGTTTAGTTCACTCTCAAGGTCTAGAAACGTTGTATGTAGATCACCACACGCTTTGTCAAAATTTAATATAATGCTCGTTGCAGTGTTTAATATTTCAACATGCTCACCGGTAGGAGAATGTGCAACCAGTTTTGATAGTTTCAAGCAGATTTCCGAATCTAGTACTTCATCGTCACTTTTTTTATTCGTGCACCCATACAAAATATTATTAATTTGATCCATTATATTAAATTAAATTAACATAATTTACGTATTACATACTTTAAAAGAACCAAAACATGTATTAAAAGTCAAATAGATGAAAGCTAAATGTAACATTTATTTATCAATGGGCAAAACGTTATGTCTAATAATAGATTTGAGAGAGAATTTGATTTAGTCCTCAAAATAGATATAGACCTTGTCGGGTAGAAGCCTTATCCACTAGTCTGCTGGGTCTGTTGAGTATAAAAGTCCAGAAGGTGATACAACTGGTTTGATAATCACTGGGCACAAAAATGTGACCTCTTGTTTGGAGAGTTCCATTTCGAGGTTATATTAGTAACATTGACACTGGTTATTGATCAATTCTTAAAATATTTAGAGTTAACCTTTCATTTTAGGGTTAATAAGAAGTATTCATGGCATAAGTAAAAACCAGTCAGACAAACTGAACACAATCATGATAAAACTCACGAGTTAAATATAAAAATCAGCAGCGAAGTGATTTGACAAGTATTCTCGTCCACTACCCTTTTCAACAATCATAATTGTATAAGTTCATCATGTAATTATACAATTATATGGTACATCACCATGTAATATTTTATGACAAATAAAACCATTGGAAACTATTAAAAATTACTTATCTTTCATATTATTAAGGTATTATAATAATTAAATATTGTAAATCACATTCCTTTCAAACATACATTATATTACTTATCTTTCCTTGAACAAAATATCTAATGGTAAGAGGTTAGAGACAAAATCAGTTTCACTGAAATCTTAATAACCTAAAAAGTGTATATTTTCCAGAGTCAGCAAAACAACCATACGTTGCTTTCAGGCTTAAAACAACTATTAGAAACAAATAGGAAACAACTATTTCGTTATCAATATTATTATAGTCTTTGAATAATAAGATGGGCCTGTTTAATATTGCTCTGCCAGCCAGGAAGATTTCTGCACTACATAACTTTTTTTGCACACGGGAAATAAAATGTATAAATTAGATTTTAGAAGTTCTTGAACCATTGTTTGTATTTGGTAAATCACCTTAGACCCCTGAAAAGCTTAGATTTTAAATCGAATAACGTTCTAGAACTATTGAAGCTAATTGCCCACTTTAAGCTTATTTTTGTAGATACTCTTTTATTAAATATTGTCATATACGTTGAGAGTATAATTATTTTCAATATATCTATGTATTAACTATGAAACGTAATTCTGATTTCCAAATGTTCTAGGATTATAGGACCAATTGTAGTTTCTAGAAATTCTTAGTTGTTGCAAAAAATCGGGCAAGTTATTTAACAATTAAAAAGCTATAAAAGAGTAAGATTACTGAAATAAATAGGATTTAGTCTGGGGACAAGATAATTATTTCTATCACGAAGTATTATTTGATAGTTACTTTAATAGCAAATACAAAATATGATTGAAATGTATGTACAAGAATTAAAAATTTTTTAACAATTGAGTCAAGTACATAAAATAAAATACCATAATACTAAACCATCACTTTAACTTTAATTGCTTAAAAGAAAAAAAAATCACTAATGTCAGAATTGAAATTTTAACGACGTTTTTCCTAATTAATAGTTTTTAATAGATGTTTATTTTAATCTGAAAATATACAATTAGTTTACTAAAATGTTTAGAACCTGTGTTATTGTTGTAAAATATATTATATATCTGAAAACAATAACTTATCTCTAATAAAATAAAGTTTTATTAAATGTCACGTTATAACTTACATACCAAAAAGCATTTTTTATAAAAAGAATTACTCTCCCCTGTATCTTAATATGATATTTTGGCAGAAACATTTACTTAACGAGGCTCAGTTAAAGTCATTTGACACAGGATGCCACTTGTCAAGTGGATGGTCTGCTAATGGCATATTAATCTACGTATGGTGACGTCATAAGGGTCATTTAAACCTCTCCTAACTACTTCCATGTTAATCAACCTCTTAATTTATATATTATATTAAGACATAAATATACATTAAGAAATTCTACGTTTCAATAAGTAAAAAGCAATTGTCAACACACAAACGTCATTAAATACTTTTTATTTGTATGCCTTAAAAATCCTGCAGAATATTCATGTAATATTTAACTCAATAGGTAATATAAAGTCAAATAAGTGATATTTTTACATTCTATTTCAGTGGAATATGCTCAGTACTTAGTATAATTTAAAAATTTAAGCATTTTAAAATCAAGTTGATTGAATCACCGATATATGACCAAATAACAATATAACATTCAGAGTGAAATGCTCTGTTTTTACGTATATATTTTTACTATAACTGGAAGATATTTTTTTAAATGCATATACGATGCTTATTATTCTTTTGATAGGCTTAGACTTCATTATGTAAGTTTATTCCACTAGGTATACTTACATTTGTTTCTTTAAAGGATTCAACAGGATGGGAGACTCAACTAAGAACTCGTGGAAGTGTGACGTTTAAATACATTTTTGGTCTTAAATTGATGGTTAGGTGGTGAAAAAACCTATATTAGATGTTAGAAATGAACTAAACTTTACAATTTATTACAGTTAAATAAAACAAAATCATTTTTTTAAATCAAGAAAGTATCTCAGTCTTGTCACTTAAGCAATAATATATGACAGCTGGGAAATTGATACCATGTATATAAAATACTAATACCTGTTTACTCTTAAATGTAGTATATTTAGTATGATAATTAAGGAAACTCTAAACATTATTTTAATTAATGGAATTTAGTTAATTTTTTTGATCTCCAATTTCTGAACATTGTTTATTTGGAAATAGAATCTAATTTTTAGTTTGTTAATAGTACATTTACTTACTGCAGGGCTTTTTATAGTTTGTGTTTCATTTTACAACTAAATACGAGTAAATGGAATAAATATTGACCCCTGAAGTATCCTTTGATGATAGTCCTCTGACAAAAATGAATATAATAGCTTTTTCATTAATGCATCGTTTTTATATTAAACAGCAATTTTAAGTGGTGCAGTAATTTAAAACCAAAAAAAAAAAAAAAAAAAAAACCGACAGGCCCTAAATATCTTAGCAGAACAATTTTGTATAGCTTTAAAAGGTATAGATAAAGATATACTATAATAAGTTTGTGTTTAAAAAAGTCTTTACTTAGTTTCCTGATTTCTGGAAAAATCCTAAAACTCCAATAAATAATAACGCTAAACAATTAAAACAGAGTCTTCAAATATTCTGAAAGTGGTCATCTGATATCTACCGGATGTTCAATGTTCATCTCATATGTACCGGATGTTCAATGTACATCTGATATGTACCGGATGTTCAATGTTCATCTTATATGTACCGGATGTTCAATGTTCATCTGATATGTACCGGATGTTCAATGTTCATCTGATATGTACCGGATGTTCAATGTTCATCTGATATGTACCGGATGTTCAATGTTCATTTTTCACTGAGCTAATAATTAATAATACTTTATTAGGAATTGTTAGCTTTACTTTTTAACAATGACTAATCCATCAGATTTATTCGAAATCATCATTTTTATCTCTCTATCTTGACGATCGTTTTAAGAATATATTTCAAAAATACGTTGGTAATTGTAAATGTTTATTTTTACTAACGTGAACTAAAACACAAAAACAGTACAAAACCCCCATTGTGTGTGTGGTGCAGTTAAAGAAAATTAAGTATTGTAAGTCTTGTAATAGTTTCCAACACAAAAGAACAATGGTTATTTTTGTTCCACTAAATTTTAACGGGTTTTGCTTGTTGTTCAACTTATACTTCTCAGAGTTTTTTGCATACCGAACACATTTTGAAAGTTACCTACTAACAGAAATTATTCTAAAGAAGTTATTGGATTACGTTAGGGTTGTGTAAAGAGACAATACATTTCTTTGAATAAAAAATAATATTTGTTTCCTTCTAAATCCAAAAAGACCAACACCGTATATGGCATAAAAATGTTTACATTTTCAAAAAAGTAGCTCAGTTTTATAAAACACGCAATAATTTATGAGAGCAGTAGATATGTTCAGCCAGTTTTGCATAATCCCAGTAGTGAGTTTTATCCTAGTGGTGAGTCGAAGGCCAGTTTGGATTTCTTCGACAACCTCCGGTTTTGGGTACTCTTACCAAACTTCAAAGCTATAATAGGTCGAAACATCCAATATGAATAACACATAGACTCAAACAACTATAATTAATGTTCTACAATTGTCGTTATGAATGTATTTGTATTGACAAAGTGTTTTCAAAAAATTTATTAACTGAGCCAAGTTTCCACACCACCAAAGGGGTAGGGTCTCAGCGCGTTAGGAGAATTTTAATGTGCCTCCTCCCCAGTAAGCCTATGCACGTGTTAGGAGCCCCATGCAGCACACCTAACGGTCATGGCCAGTCCATAATTAAATTTCCACGCCCCAGATATTTTTGTTTTTCTCTTTTTTATATTTGTTTCAATCTCTAGCTAACTTTATGCTACTTTATTTAGTGAACTGAGTGGTAGGCTTGTCAGTTAGCTGAAATTTAGACCAACACTACATGGTTTGCATTCCACGTAAAGCTGTAGGTTCCTGAGATGCCCTAGCCATTGGACTATTTTTTAATAAATCTTTCTGAGAAACATTCGACCTTATTAACTGTTCGAGTTATTCACAATGACTACAGTCGATCATTTACACTTATCACACTCATTCACCACTCATATTCGCTCATATCTTCCCAATCGGCGATTTAATAATAATATAATAATTAATATTTATAATAAATAATAATACTTGATAGTTATCACATTGTTATAATAGTCTGCTTATAATATGTGCGTTTTTATTCCGAATCAAAGAACGATCAAAGAAGCAAGTAGATAGCACAAAGTCAGGATAAATCACGTTCTGTCTTCTCCTTTCCGCCATTTTTACTACACTCCCCGGTTACTTTGACTTGCAGACCGGAACACCCTTGGGCAAAGCTTTGACTTCGTTCCTCTCAACTAGATACGTAATCATGTTGAAATCAATCTGCCATATGTTAAACACTAAACTATTTTGTAATTATGTTTTTTATTTTTAAGATATTGGAGGTATCAATAACTGTAAGTTAATGTCAAGGTAGAAAGAGATTTTAAGAACCTGTACTCAACTTTCTCTATGGAAATATCTCCGAGTTTAGACGGACATGAATGATTTAGTACATTTAAAAATGGTACACCAATAAAAAGTTATTATATTCATTACATCCCCATACTTTAAATATACACTTTATCATGAGTTTCATATTCATTATTTATAAGGCTACCCTGTAAGTGTGAAGGAGATTACTTGATACTATTCAACAGTGAGTTGAATACTTATCAGTACTTAGCTTTATTCTAATTAGGAACCGTGTGAATGGTAATTGATAGTTAACACTTTTATCATATAGAATCAAAATAACACGACAAAATATTGCTAATCACATATATTTATCGGCTCTTAAAACCTATCAAATTAAAAGGAGGATAAACTAAAAATTAGTTGCATAAATATTCATTCATATTTTTAGTGACTGAATGAGTAGTAGTTCTCTGACTGAATGAGAAATAGCTAATTCCCTAGAAATAACGCAATCGGCACTCATTAACTATGTGATCCATAGTTTGAATTTCAATTCCGCAATCACATGAGTGCTCTTTTGCCATTACCCACTGCTAACTGATTTGTTATCAAAACCGTTAATAATGAAATAAAATGTTTAATCATTTAGTAAACTATTAGTTGGACATTAATTTGTTTAATAACACAGTTGATTATCATGAAACTGACGTTATCTTTGATTAGTATCTAATTTCAAAGTACTCATATTGTAAATCCCTTACAGCCTCAAGATATCAGCGTGTTGGACAGTAAATAAACATTTTAATTTGTCAATAGTGACTAAGAAGACTCTTACATAAAACTAAACTAAAGATAAAAACAAATATTCAGAAAGTTGTTTGATAAAATACATGGCAATACTTTATTACCAATAATTAGTCATTTCAAGTATAGAATAGCTAATGGAATATTACATTCACTTTCAAATTGAGGTTCAGTAATATAATAATCATAATCATAGTTATTATTTGTAGTCTAAATCCCAAATAGATAATTTAAAAAAAACCATTTTTTTACATTACCAAATGTTTAGTGAATTAAATGTGATTAAAAATACTATACAAGAGCGAATAAATCAAAGGTTTCGAAATATCTCCAGCCTTCATGCTAGGTATTAAGGTTTACGTGAGAGGGAATAAATTAGGACTGACAAACTTCACAGATTCGCTGTAACTAAAAAAGGTGTAGGATACTTGTAAATTGAATTAAAATGATGTTTTAAAGTTCTAAAGTTCATACCTTTTAAAATGAATGAACCTTTTAGACACACATTTACTTGGACCATATTTTTTTCAAATTGGTCATTTTCCATCGACCATATGAATTTTAAGAATGTATACACCCTTTTTTGTTGAGTCACAGATACATGCTTAGTCATAGTTATAATATGATATATTACTAAAGTTTATGTCATGATATAACTATTTATACATCAAAATATATTATAAATACTTATGATCAAAATGTATATGTTACTTTCTCCCATATGCGTTAACATAGAGAAAGTATTGTGATTGTCCAGATAAAATTGTTTACAAGATTTAGTAAAAATCCATTTTAAGAAGCCCTGCAAAAAAAATATTTTTTTCGAAAAGGATTTTTGCTGTCTGTCCGTATGTGAGTGTGTCTCTGTTTATGTACACTTCGCTGGAGACCAAACAGCTGGGTCGTTTTTAACGAAATTTGGTGTGTAGGTGTATTTAGCCAATATCTGCAGACAATTCTTCCACTTTTTAAAATTAAATTTTTATTTATTTTTTAAAATTAGTTTTCTAGACAGAAAACGTGCAAAAATGGAATTTAGTCAATAACGCCTCTAACGAGTTTAATTAAATAATCAGGAAAGGCGTGAATTATAATTTTTGAAATATTTTAGTAAAAACCGCAATTCTATAACTCGACTAGTTTATAAGTATGGAAAAAATATATATTTGGGAATTAAACAAGTAATTTTCAAAGTTTTGAAATTGTTGTGTTTAATATGGGGGAACGTTTGTGCCAATTCTTTAAAACCATTCATTTAAAATTGAAATTGAGTATTTAAAACCAAACCCATACAACATTTTGAGGTTCTGTTGTAAATATTTGATCTTTATAATAATATTTATTCGTTCTATTATTAGATTTAGCAATCTTAACATTTATATATTAATTGTATTAATTTGTGTTTGATTTTTAATATATTTTTTAATTATATTTGATTTCCGTGTAGTTCCACATGTGGTACGGTTTCATAATTTATTATAAAATAACACATATTTAAACATATATATGAATACAAATCTATATTTACAATAGTTAGTGATAAAAATGTGACGTAATAAAATGCCTATTAGCTAATTAAAACAGTGATAGAGTTGTATTTATTTGTATGCAGATTAAATAAGACAAAGTAATCTTGTATATGCCGCCATCTTGGTGAGGTAACACATTGACTTCTTACACCTTTCAGGAGGGACCTGACTTAGTTGTTTTGCGTAATCATGTTTATCTTGAGAAAAAATTTCTCATCTCTCGTTTTAAACTATTTCATACATTAATATTTTTTAAGTAACTAAGTATTTTACTCTCAAATTTAACACTATAGATGAATAATATAAATGGAAAGCTAATTACCTATAAGTTCTATCATTTCAGTGCTGTACGAAATAGTTTTACCCATTTAAACTACCCTACATAAAAACTCCACAGGTTTTCACCTTTTCATAGAACTTAAACAAATAATTATGCAATATAGTAAGAATTATAAACAGGTACCAGTGATGTGCATGGTACACTACATATTATTAAAAATTTGGACTTTTGTTAAAAAGTACTGATATTAGCCACTCAATTAGTTATTTTTACAACCCTAATACAAACCAAGATCTAAACATCGTACTATCACAAGTGTTTTGATGTAGACTTGGTTACCTACTAATGGTTTTACAATTCTGTAGGGTTAAGGAGCTAATAATTCAAACTTAATTCTCTAATAATTGAGTAGGTTAGCCACGCTTAGCCATAATTTTCCAAATTATTTGGACAATTAGATTTGGTTACTTTAAGTTAGATTTGGATTTGTAAGGCTATGAAGTTACATTCTGCTAAATTAATTTTTGTTAGGTTAAGTTTTGTAAGGTTAGGTTGATTTTTTGGTTAAAGTTTGCTAATCTAACTAAAAAATAACTAACTTAACTGAACCAAACAAATCTAACCTGACCATATCCAATATACCTGAACTAAACGCACCTCTTCTAAGGTGACCAATTGTCGAGAAGAGTATCGTTTAGCTCTTAACGACTACAATTCATCCATTCGTGATGCCAAGAAGGCTTCATGGCAAACCTTTTGTAGGGGCAGTGACTCCATCAAAGAGGCAGCCAGAATCCAGAAAATCTTGGCTAGTGAACCTATCAACCCCACGGGCAGTCTTAGAACCAGCTCAGGGGAATTGACAACTTTACCTGGTGAACCGCTCAAGCTCCTTCTGGAGTGTCACTTCCCAGGGAATATCGTTGACGATGCTCTGGAAGTCTCTGGCCCTCGAGAGACTAGCCCTATACCTAGGGCAACTCGAGAGGACTGGAGGCAAGCTAGACGTATAGTCACCGTTTCCAAAGTTAAATGGGCAATCGACAAGTTCAGCCCATTTAAATCCCCAGGAGGCGATGGCGTCTTTCCTGCATTGTTGCAGAAGGGCCCACCGAACCTCCACTTTCTACTTTGCGAAATCTTCAGGGCGAGCCTTGCCCTCGGGTATATTCCTCATTCTTGGAGGGTTAGCAAAGTAGTCTTCATTCCTAAGCGGGGTCGTGGCGACTACACAAACGCCAAATCCTTTAGGCCAATTAGTCTTTCCTCGTTTCTGGTGAAGACCATGGAGAGACTCCTTGAATCTCACATTCGAGAAGGGGCGCTTAAAGACTCCCCTTTACATCGAAATCAACATGCGTATCTCCCGGGGAAGGCTTGTGAGTCTGCCCTCCATTGTTTGGTCAGGCACCTTGAACATTCCCTGGAGAACAAAGAAATTTCTCTAGGAGCCTTTTTGGATATTGAGGGGGCATTCAACAACACCTCATATCAGTCAATTATTCGTGCGCTGGGACAACGTGGTGTAGAGCCTACCATCTGTAGGTGGGTCGACCACATATTACGGGGCAGAAGAATTCAATCAACCCTTCTAAGTGAGGTGTTGGAGATTTCTGCGAGCCGAGGATGCCCGCAGGGGGGAGTTCTATCACCCCTCCTGTGGGACCTGGTGGTGGATGATCTCCTAGTCAGCCTCACGGATAAGGGTATTTTCATACAGGGCTATGCGGACGATCTTGTCCTACTGGTCCGTGGCAAGTACCAGGGCACTGTTACGGACATCATGAACGACAGTCTGGAAGCAGTGAACTCCTGGTGTGTACGAGAAGGGCTTGCAATAAACTCTTCCAAGACAGTAATAGTTCCCTTCACCAGGAAAAGGGTTCAGGGCTCCTTCAGAGGCCTGGCCCTTGGTGGAGTGTCTCTGCCTGTTTCATCGTCGGTTAAGTATCTGGGAGTAATCCTTGATCAGAAACTGACATGGAACTTGCATCTTGATAAAGTCATCCGCAGAGCTAAGTGGTCCTTTGTGACCACTAGGCGCTGTGTGGGCTCTACATGGGGCCTGTCACCCCATGTCTGCCACTGGCTTTACACAGCGGTCATCAGACCACAAATTACTTACAGGGCTTTGATCTGGTGGCCTAAGGTCAACCAGGTAACAGTCCGGGGTAGGCTTTCTAGCCTACAAAGACTTGCCTCCATGTGCATGACAGGGGCCTTTAGGTCGACCCCTTCTATTGCACTGGAGGTTCTTCTCAACCTGCCGCCCCTTGATCTCTTCATTATTGGGGAGGCTCGGGCGGCGGCTTATAGGCTTCAGCTAACTGGCCACTGGAGGGGGTCCTGCACAGGTCACTCCTCAGTGACCAGTCTAGTAAATGACGAGATACTCTCAATGAAGTCTGACTTTGTTGGGACTAAGCTCCTTTTCGCTAGACCCTATACTGTGGACCTCAGGTCGAGGGAGTACTGGGACGGTGTTGGTAGCCCGGTTTCTTCTCACGACCGAGTTGTGTGGTTCACAGATGGGTCTAGAATGGGCAACAGAGCTGGATTTGGCGTCTATACTGGCAACCCTAGGACCAACGCTAGCGTGAGCCTGGGAGCGTATGGCACCGTCTTCCAAGCTGAAGTCACCGCAATCCTTCATTGTGCCGCCCAGGCGGTCGAGAGAGGGGTTTGTGGGAAATACATCCGCATCCTCTCAGACAGTCAGGCGGCCTTAGGGGCTCTGGACTCCTGGATGGTCTCGTCTGGTCTAGTCTGGGAATGCGTGGAGACCCTCAGTATCCTGGGATCAAGAAACCAGGTCTCGCTGGAATGGATCCCAGGACATAGGGGACTAGAAGGCAACGAGCAGGCCGATGCCTTGGCTAGGGAGGGGGCTCTCAAGCCCTTCACTGGTCCTGAGCCGGCCTGCGGCGTTTCGATTGCAGCTGCCAAAGCAGCAATTAAAAACTGGGTCAGCGCCAGACATCTGGAAAGATGGCGGCGGTTCCCAGGGCAAAGACTCGGCAAGGTTCTTGTCAAGAAGCCCTCCCAGAAGTTGACAAAGTCACTTCTTGGACTAAACAAATCGCACGTTAGGCTGGTGGTGGGACTCATCACCGGCCACGGCAAATTCCGGAGGCATTTAAGAACGGTGGGACTCTTTGCGGAGGATCCCATCTGTCGCCTCTGTGGGACGAAGAGTCGGCAGAACACATTGTCCTGGAGTGTGAGGCTCTTGGTGCCAGAAGAAGGGCACTTTTTGAAGGCTCACCTCTGGGACAGTTGGAAATTACCAATCTAGTGAAGAAGCTCCTTGACTTGGTCAAGGGCAGCCAGCTTTACGACGATTAGGCACCGGGATTGGCACAAAAAGCCTTAGGCTTCGTTGCAAGGGTTGGCTGGACCAACTATATATCCCCTTTTAAACTAAAACTAAAACTAAACGTATCGTAACCTAACAACATAACATATACAAACCTAACATACTAACTTAACTTAACCTAACAATGCCATAACTAAGACTATCTTATAAAAACATAACCTCATTAAACCGGCACATTCCCAGCACTAACACGCTTAATAAAAGCCCGATTGCAATATTTTCCATGTAATACAAGTACAAATATCTGTACTAAGCAGTTGGAATAGTTAAGTACATGGAATTGTTAATATATAGGTGAGAAAGTATGAACAAAAACAATGAAAATATAATGAATTTTTAATACAATTTAAATAAGAAGAAAATAAATACAGTAACAACGTGATGCAATAGTAAAAGCTATTTTGAGATTAAAGCAACAACAAATTGACAAATCATAAGATTCAAGACACGCACCCATAAGATTCTATATAGAAGCTTTTCTATATTCGTATTATGGTCTGATTAAAAAAATCCAGGAGCATTTAAAAAACTTAGTGCAAAGTTATATTTATATTTAAGATTTGCATAGTTATAACTTTCATAAAAACTCAACAATGTCACAATTACACATAATTATATTGGCTAAAGCTTATTATACAAATATTAGTGTTTTATAATCTATAAAAGTGCAATGACATAGAATTTTTTTGTTACTTATGTACGGAAAGATTTTTGTATCAATTTATTTGTTTGCAATTTATTTATACAATTACATTATTGAACTATACTTATTATAAAGATTACTTGAAGATATTACTGTATAAATCTGTGTAATTATAAGTCAGTAATCACACAAAATACAACATTTAAAGGACTAATAACAATTAACAATTCTATAAACAAGTCCAATGTGAATTTATGAACAATATACAGAGCGGAAAAAACGTATGGAAACGGTTTCACAACTTTTGTCTGACTTCACTCGTAAAAATTAAATCTTGTATTGATCATGGTTAAAAAGAATATACTTTTTGATGCCATTAGTAACATTTCATCTGTTCAGAGGGACAGCCCATGAGGAGTTGAACGAAAGTCTTTAACGTAAGCCTCTGTCGAGTTTAGTATCAAATGAAAAGTATATTCTCCGAAAACCGGACTTGGAAAGGTTTATTCTTTTTAGAGTAGTGGTAATTTGAATTTCAAAGTAACTAACTTGAGCAACATTATTTCTCCACTATTTAGTGGTTTTAAGTAAATTATTGTATTCAAAAATATATTTTATGAAACACAATTATTTAAATCATCAAAGTATCTGTGAAAAAAAAAACGGTGTTGTGAAATCGTTTTCATATTGCTTCCCAACCTGTGTATTTTTATCAGTTCATTATCAGCAACACTTAATGGACTCTTGAATGACAAAGAGTTGTAATACACATTCATATTAGCATACAACAATATCCTATAAAAAAATAAACAATATCCGTAAATAGTCAAGGTTCAATTTTACAATACATTAATAATGAACAATATGGAACAAAATATAACCAGTGTGAGATTTATGAAATTAAGTGACAATAAAAATAGAAGTGTTTAAAAATACATGATGGCTAGAAAATTTTACATTGATTTATGATGTTCAGGCACAGACATTTTTTGCATTAAGATAAACTAAGATATATTTATCAACAATAATAATAACTATAACAAATACTAATACTAATAACAATAAACAATGAATATATAATGACATTCTTATTAAATTGAAATAAGTATAAAAAGTACAGTAACTATGTGATCCAAAAGTAATGCTATTCTGAGATTAAAGCAACGACAAATAGACATAGCGCACACACAAGCCCATCAAAGTAATTCAGTGCTATAGGACCCTCAGAAGACAACCACGGAGTGATTGCCTAGAAAACCCAAATAATTCCACTTCGCCAGATACCTCGTTCACATCCCTCATTACTCTTAGAATGCAGTTATTGTGACTATAGAATGAAGGCTGCAGAAGATATCTTTGAAATGCGTAGCTTATGGGACTCGAAACTCAATACGGTATAAGAGATCCAGGCAGTCCGATGGCATTCACCAATTCGTACAAGAACTGTATGTCACCCATCTTTCTATTCTTCTCCTGATGTGGAAGTCCCAGAGATATACGAAGAGCACCAACAGGTGTTTCAAAGTACTAGTACCCAATGATTATAATGAGTCTAGTTTGAATTTGGTCAAGAGCTTAAATGTGACCAGCTTGGTATGAGTTCCAAACAGCTGAAAAATACTCTAAGATTGGCCGCACTAAGGTTTTAAAGAGTGTGGCGATGGTAGTGGGAGATCAAAAGTCTCTGGAAGTTATACATGAGAACCCAATAGAAGAATTTGTTCTATTGCACACGTGAACTATGTGATCCCATGGACTAAGACTAAAGGATATCACCACAACAAGATCTTTGAATTTGTTGGCTGTATTATGATTCTGGAGATTATTGTCATAGATAATGGGAGATGTGTTTTTATAATATGTTAGAACCGCACTCCTACTAGCATTTTTACTTTGCATAGAGTTTTGCGGACACCAAGTATCCACGCAATTCAATGCTATCTGTAAGCATTCACAATCCTCCAAGCAAATTTTTTCAAGACATATTTTTTTTGTCATGTGCTTATCTGAATTAAAGGAAGGAGTAAAAGTGTTACCAAAACTCCTTGATGTTATTCGGTAGGGTGGTTTCCGTAAACTCTGTGTAGTTACGGTAGCCCTCACCAGCTACTTGCTTGCATTGATTTCTGAGAATCTTAAACTCTTTGTAGAATTACACTTCACCAGTTTCCTTGTAAATCTTGTATGAGGCTTTCTTTTTAATGAGTTTAATACTTAATACTTATTAAGTACATCACTTTGGATGGTAGATTTGTATGAGAACTTAATCTGAGAGTTAGTTTTGATCTCAATAATAAGGTCTTTATAAAATTTTACCGATTGTTCTTCTCCTTGGGACAAACTGACTATAGGATACGTTAAACCATTAACCATGCAAAAACAGTGTATGTATCGCATCGAATAAAATTGTAGCTAAGAGATGTGCCATGAATCATGCCTCTCTATTTCCAGAGATTAATAGAAAAAAGTGGTGGGTGGCATGAGGAGTAATCGCATTTAAATCAGCAGGGTATACTCTTGTGTCCGGAAATGGAGTGAATATAAGTCAAGAAGAACATCACAGTAATTCTTGATTCTGTTGTTTTTGGAAGATTTGAAGGAGTTCTGCCAGGTCGATAATAATTTGAGAAGAGTAGTTTGGAGAACAAAAACACAAGTCGTCCCACATTGTGTCTGGTCTCCAAGAAGCAAGAAGTTTGTAACTAATAGATGAGATGAGGAAACATAAATCACCACGTCACAAAATCTGTTATACGTGAAGCAAGGATACCACGTGGAATGTAAGCAGCATAGATCAGAGATGAGGCTCTTGACTTAGTTTTAATAAATACAAATTCTATAGAACTCAAATAAATACATTTAATAAAACTCAAAGGTAGGTACATGTAATTTAGGAGTTTACAACTATAAGAACTCCACCACCACCATCCTTAGCAATGTTAATTGGAGATCGCTTCTAAAAATGGCAAAGTTGTTGAGGCACAGTTCAGAACCGTGGTCTTCCAATATAAGATTTGTCTTTACAAACACGTGAATGACGTCTATACAAATAGAAACAGCATGCTTTAAAAGTGAGAGTTTTGATATGAGTCTGTATTTTGAAAGTAGACTGTATGAGTAGGTTTACCATTGAAGCAAATAATTTTGTTTAACAATTGTTGGAATGCCATTATGGTATTTTATCGTTAGATTATTGTCAAATTGATAAATTCTACTCTTCAACTCATCGTTGAGGTATTTAACCTCCCCAGCAGTCCGAACTAGAGTCAGGGAGACATTCTTTAAATCTCCATCAACCACTTATCTTACCAAAGTAGAAAATGTTTCCATTAGCTGGTTGACTTCAGAAACACTTTTCAGGACTATCTAAATTGGACGAGCATGGTTAGAAGGATCCCTACCTACTCTGAAAATTTAAAATCATAAGAGATAAGGCCAGGAAAAAGATGGTTGAATAGTTTAGAAATGAGTTTCTTATCATGAGATTTTTTAATGTCAGTTTGTGTGTTCTTAGATTCATTAAGTTTAAAAAACACCAGCCGCCTTTCGATTTTAAAACTTTGTTTTTGAATGAAGAAAGCCTACTGTTTAAGTCGTCAATTGTTGTGAGCCATCAATCAACTTATCAGTTTCTAATGAGAGCTTCGTAACACTATTGGTTAGCGTTGTTAATAGTGCAACAAGGGTGTTCAATGTTCAAGTTATTCAATGTTTTCAGACAATCAGTTCTTACACAGTTCTACTTAATACTATTGTTGCCGCTCATACGCAGGTATTCGGTCTTCAACACTCACGGTGAAACTAGTTTTAACACTCTGCATCACAGCCTACAACCTCCTCCGAATCAAGTACAGTCTTAACACAAATAGGACAAGATGTTGCCATAGTATTCATTTTATGAAACTGCAATTAAAATAAAGGGTAATATTTTGACACCTAGCTAGAACAAACGTACCAGTTTTATTAATAAGATTTTGAAAGTCAACAATAAGGCTAAGCACAATCAAATGATATAGTACAGACAAGTAGTGGTAAAGAGTAATCAAGGAGATAGTGGAAAAAAATTCCACTTTTTTTAACGCAGATTTGTTTGTTGGTAATTGGTCATATGGACAAAGTTCTTTGAATTTTGTTAATGATAGGTGAAACGATGCTACTTGTTAATTTGAATCGTTAAATAGTTTAAAGTAAAAGTATTAGACTAATATTTGGAGGTAATAAATTTGAATAATCACTTTCCAGTCTACATACTGATGCAATGTTATCTCACCTATAGTAAACTTAACGATAAATTATATTTACTCCGAGTTTTTGGTTATGCAACCTTTATTCCTATACTTTATATAAAGGATATGTTTATTTAACTCCATCTATAATTGATTGGTGTACACTCATATCTAATATAGGAATATGATTCAGTAAAGTCAACACATATGTTCATCACAGAGAATGTTGGCTTAAAGCATTTGAGTTTATTTGTTTTTTACACACAATTAAAACCACGCTCTTATAATATAGGATTTTCTAAACTTTGCATTATCAAACATGAAAAACATCTAGCCACTGGAACCATCACTAAATGCTGTTGTAACAATCATCATTGTAGTTTCCAGTATTGTTGCCAACAATGAGACATCTACGTCAAAGAAGTAGCAGCTGTGAGGCTCAGTAGAATGGAGATGCCGTAACAATGTATGTTTTATGTTACACTGAGCCACAATTTCTCTACTTGTAGACCAAACCATTGGCAATTTGTCCATAATAGACTGCTTTTCCATTTGAATCAGAGATTGAAGTACTATAATACAGACAATTACTAGCCAATTACAAAGCATGCCTAGATGATAGAGAAATGCAAGATGGTACCCACTTTCAAATGTCGTTATTGTAGAAGCTGGTGTAATTATAGCTGTATGTACAGCAGCCCATATGACAAACATACAATAAAGGGAGTCGATGTATTGTTTAGTGTTGTAGAAAGGTCCCAAAATCAATCTAAGGTAAGAGAAGTGTCTTCGTTGTATTTCGGAGCCCTCAGCCCAGGCAACTCTTCTTTCAATGATGAATGGTCCTGATGCTGTCTGTAGATGTTCCTCGACGTATTGGGGTTGAGTGTATTCGATAGCTTTCCTTATGGATTTCAGTATTCGAAGACTTTTTGAGAGGAACACTGTATATCCAAAAGTCAGAGTGCATTTTACTAACATACTATAGAACTTATTAGAGATTCAAATACGTTTGCTTCTGTCAGTGGGAGCTTATATGTAATCGTGGTGACAGCCATGAAGTGTAGTAGAAACATCACCAATGTCAAATATACCACAATCGATTCCAAAATATGGCATGGGACTTCAATATTCAAAGACAGTAGATGAGATTCAATTGCATTCAAAGTCAAAGCAGCCGTCTTCTTCTTTTCGGATGTAAACAAGCCCATAAATATCGTGTATGTTATGAAGCTTGCCCGAATCAATCTGTTCATAGATTTAATCCATGTAACAGAATTTCTTTCAATGCTTGAAACAAACTGAAAAATCACGTAAATTACATTGGAAAAATTCACAGAAAGTAAGAGCCAAGAATATATTTTTCTGTACAATGTTGATTCATCATCACCAAATTTTTCAAAACTCAATCCTAATAATGTTTCAACGTTGAATAAGTATTTAAAATAACTTTTCTTCATGTTATATGTTGCCATTGTTATGTAACTTGCATTGCACCATGTCCGACCTCCACATACAGGTCGATCTACATTAATAAATCAACAAGATATTACCATTAAGATGATTGTAAAACTAAGTACGTCCAATATCATAATGACTGAATGACAGTGAGGATATGATATATTCATGTATCAATTACATAAATAGCTTCTTTATCTACGCGTTTAAAATTATAACAATACTATCAGTATGAAACTTACTGTTCTGATTTACAATAATGAATTTTAAACAAACAAACAAACCTATTAATGTACCACACAATGCTGTAAATACTGACAAATTGTTTTTCGTAATGTGAGAGATTTAAATTTAAAATAAACTGTCAGATTAAAATGCTGTCAAACTGATCTCCAGGCTCGTTTTTCAAGCAATATAAACAGGTTTTTGGCCAAAACATAACGTTTCCTTTTTTATTCCATTTAATTTTCCACTTACTTAAATTTAAAAACCTGAAGCTGACACAAGTTTGACTTATTTATTTACTTCTTTAATTCAACGATAAAACTTTTTTTGGTGCATACATGTTGTCCATGATGTCTAATGGTACAATATTTTAACATCGAATAACATTTAACCGGTATAATAATATTTAAAGTAATTCAACGCTCATAGAGAAATAATCGATGGGTAGTTAGTTTCGGTTAGGTGAGAAGATTCTCACCTTTTCTTATACTACTACACATTAATAGTATAGTATTGATACTAATCATGTTACAAAATCACATAATCAATCAAAAGTACAAATGTTCACAGCAATTAATTAATATAAATAGACAGTTCAAACAGTCTAGTGTGATAGTACGGTCCGATTTACTAATAACTTGTATACAGGCTACTAATTACAAGCGTTAGTCATCAACATTCTACAAAGACACATTCGGAATGACATTTGTTACGACTCAAACAATTCAATACCGTACGGTGACAGTCACCAGACATTTGATTACATTGGCTCCTAATGGTCTTAACTTCCTTAAACTTTATCTTAACAAACGCAGTCTACTCTTACCTGACAATATCCGAAAAAGGTTGAAACAGATAGCAGCACTATCGTGTTGTTAGGCAGCACACAAACAACGCCGGCTCAATTTGGGAGACACTTCCGTACGCCTAAGTGCTTCAGGGTGGTGCACGGATATGGCTGCGTTACTGGTATAACGAGGGTGTGGCTGTACCTAGGTCTGAGCGGTTCACCGTACTTGTTGCTCAGTACCACTTTAGGCATGTACTACGACAAGGGATGTTGGTTACACCTACTGCCATTCTGGTAAGTGGTCAATGCTTGGATCACGTGAAGAACGTATAGATTGTATTTTTAGCAGTCTAACTTGCGACAGCCTCAGATTACCAAGTTTAACAGTGTAGCTACAAGTATCAACATTTCATGTGCACGTCAATGAGTTTTCTACGTAAAAAGTCATGATTAATGCAACCAGAATAATATAATCTAAATGTGAAACAAAATCAAAATGCGATATCAAAATGAAATATTTAGGAACCGGGCAGTTGACTTCCAGCCTAAGTTATGTGTAGCCTAGTTGAATCTTAGTCTTGACGGTATTTTTATTTATTTATTTATTATTTTTTTTTTTAATATTCTACTTGTACTGATCTTGTTATTTTCTTTAATATATCTGATAAATTTCCTGCATATAAGAACAATATATAGGAGAAGGGTAGAATAAGTTAAAAATAGAGATCGGCCTCTCCTTAAATACAATAGGATAAATTATTCAATTCAATTTAAATTAATTAAGGATAATTACAAATATAAATTTTAGTATTTCAACGTAGAGTCCGGCTATAATACCAGTAAAAAGTTTATATGTTCTATCATAAATAAAGCCTCAATACGCATTCAAACCCGGCTGAATACAAACCTCAACAATACTTCACTGAGTGTTTAAAACACCGCTGTCCCAACCACAAAAACAGCATCGTAATTCTTCAATTGTATGTATTGTTTGAAATATTCTTTGTTCTCAAACAAAGTGATCGTGTGTTTTAAATCATTTTTTAAAGTGATTTAATTTAAAGTGATTAATTCGTGGGAAACCCTTTCTAAAATCCAGGTTATTATTATAGAAGTTCAGCATAAATATCTTGCAAATAAATAACATTTTAATTTATATTTAGATATATCTTCATAGTCATGATAATTTACTATTCTCCTTCTTAATATTTTTATGGAATATTATTAATATTATATATTAATCTTATATAAATATATTTAATTAATGTCTTATTATTCTTATCTTAAAGTAGTTATGTGTGTGAGAGAGTTTGACAAACTGTTTAACACTGATTTTTAAGATTTTGGAGATTACAGTTTAAAATAAACATATAAAACTTTATATATATATATATATTTGCTAATTGTATTCAGGTCGATTTTTTAAATAATATAAACTCAATAAAAAATTAAACTCAATTTAAATCCAATACAATACATACAATATTCCTAATGTCGTTGTTTAAGTCTTGAAGGGGTCTCGTTTAATTTAATGTTTACACGGTTTTCAGGCTCGTACTTGTTATAGGATGTCTTACACTTTACAACATGTAAAGGTCTGCTGAAGTTTAATTACGATAGGTGTGTAAATGGTATTTCCTTATAGCTCAAAAGCTTTAACGTAGTTTGAAAATATTTGAAATCATTAGGACGCATTTGAATTACCCAGTAAGGATTTATTGTATGTATTTGTCTAAATATTCTTCTGAAACCAATTGGATAATAAGTTTATCTTATATATTTAAATATATATATATATATATATATATATATATATATATATATATATATATATATATAGAGCATTCTCAATGAAGTTGTGGACACATTCTATTTCTCTCCACATTATTTGTTTCAATCTTTCACTTAATATTAATTTTGTTTAGCTGTTGTGTAGGGGCGAGAACTGAGTGTCAGGTCTGTAAATTAATTGAAAACCAGACTATTACCACTCAGTTTGGATTCCACGTAAAACTTTAGGTTCCTAGTTGCCTTGGCTATTGGGATATTGATATATAGCTTTTAATAAGAATTATTAACAAAAACTACACTAGTTTATCTACACTCATGACACACATTCACCTAAAAGTGCATATATTGTCTTAGTGAACAATTATTTCTTTTAAAATTTTATTTAAATTTCTTAGACGACACTTTTTTATCTGAAAATATTTTATTTATCACCATTCTGTGGGTTAAACGGAAAGAGTTATTCATGATAGTCTCAATGAAATAAAAAGTTAACTTAGGTATTTGGTCGCAGGTAAATACTTTCATATTATAGAAATGGAATCATACATACATTGACATTTTTATTTAAGTAGGTTTATTCTTTGTGCTTTATTATATACTGCTATTGAAGTGCCATCAATATTTTTTACTTAATAAAAAATTAAAACAAATGCTATTTTGTATACAGTACTGTTAAAAAACCTGCTTTAATTTAAACTATATCATTAAAGGGTTATTATTTTAAACCAAATTTGTGGTTACATTTGTGGTTACATTTATACAAGGACCCACAATGACAAATATTTTAACGATAAAATTATTGTGATTGTCTTTGAACCCATGAAACTGCCAGTGTCAACATGTTTCTGACTAATTTACTTTGGGATTTCTTTTCCTTATACCAAACGATTTCATCATGCAGATGATCTGCATTCCACCCGTATACTTGCTATAGTAGAAAAACGTAGACCGAACCATTATGCATAACCCAATCAATGTGATTAATCAAGGAGAATTCTACATAAGATAATTGTTCAATGTACCGAGAAATGCAAGGCAGTAAACTGACAAAGTAAGGTCATTAAGATTCGCTAAATAGGGTAGACGTTTTATTTTTAGCATCTTGAACCTCTACATGTGGCTTGAAGTAAATATTTTTTATTAAAAAAATGCAAATCTCCTTTCTCACTCTTTTTGCTTAAGGCACGAGTAATTGAAGGTTCCAGATATTGAAACTCAAAAAATTCAGGATAATCCAAAAAAAATATTTCATATTGCCTTGTTGTGAAACAAAACGCCCATGTGAAAGTCAAACTCTTTAAAGAGACCTACAGTAATGAATTGAGAAAACAATGAACGTAAGTTATACCTTTAGAAATCCTGTCAGGTCCTTTTGTGAAGGAGCATTTTTCTTGTCCACTAATACTCAACAATGGAGATATTAGCCTCTGGAGCAGGAGATGTTGAACCCATTTTGACTAAACAGCAACTGATACTTACCGTTTGTTCAGCCTCCTTTTATAGGAGATGCGACACTAGAGATCTCTGTTGACAGAACCAGTAGGTGTACTCGATCAGGGCATCATGAGTAATCAAGCAATAGGCAGTGGTAATCCTTGGAAAATCAGCAGAATACTCACATTCTAGGCGGAAATATACGGGACCAGACTTTAGATTTCCAGATTGTTTAGAAGAGTCAATAACGAAAACGGGACAAGAGTCGAAAGCTTTGTTAATCATAATAGTGTGATGTGTACTATTTCTATGTTAAGATGACTGGAACCTTGCGTACATTTCATACAACAGAGCGTCATCACCACACAAATTATCATAAGATAAATACTGAGAGCTTAGAAAGAGTCTTACAACTGTAAGTGAACACTTATCAAATATAATAGCATCTTTTACCAAATCACTTTCCCTTGCAGCTTGGAACATAAGTATGTCGTAACAAATGTTTTCCAATTGCGAATATGTTTTAATTGTCCAAGACTGTCTGGTACTTGATAGAAGTTTGGAAAATTTGTGCAGCTCCCAAGACCAGAACGGCATTAACATCACAAATTACCTTTAAAAAGAGACCTTGATCATCAGAAGCCTTGATATAAGGTACCCACCAGTAAATCTTGTTGATTTTAAGGTGGAAATCAGTAGTTGCAATTGTTGCATTTTCTTTTTACAAGGCATTTTTAGTAGTTGAAGACGAGAGCAAAACTTCCTAATTATGGTCAAGAATGATACGTCTGTAGCTCAAAGAAGCCCATCAGACATTTTAAGGGACCACAAAAACAAATATCCTTAGTTGCCTAAACCAACCTTTTGCCAAACCACACAGCATTTACTAGCCTTGTTTCAGAAGCAAGTGATACTAAATTCCAAATAGTGGATGTTATGCCAACATTTTGTTTCCGGTCAATAATTACACCTCCAATTTCGTATCTAATATTATTAACAAGAAAATCTAGAGCATTGTTGAAAATGTTAACGTTGCAGTTTCCGTCTGTCCATCTGATTTTGTTACCTTTTCTATCACACGTAAGTAACTTTCACAGGAGTATGTAAGGCCATCTTGTTGTTGAATGGAAATACGTACCTTACCATTTTTATTAAAAGTTTTAGATGTAAAAGGTACGGTACTCGTACTCTGTCATGCTGTCATTAAACTGTGCCCTACTATTTACGGCCAACATGTTTTATCACTAGAAGTCCCAGGTACTTTAAGTAATCCTTGTTTTTAGATGTTAACTCTTTCGTGCGCAAGAGTAGACTGACCACTGGTATTAAGTCCAATTCCTCAAATACTAGACTAGACCTAACGTCTTTGTTTCAAGTGTAGTCTAATACTCATAGTTTCGTCCCTTAAGTTTATCAACTGATTATCTTGATCGCAAAGTTTTTAGTGTTATATTTTCAAGTCTCTGTACATATACTGGTAAATAAACTACGATAAGCGGTGTTTCTACAATCTTAACACCTGGAGGTACGCTCGGGTAAAACCCGGGAACTACGTATCCTTCAATACCGGATTGATGAGAACCTCTAACAAAGTTACATTCGATTCATATATCGTTAAATTTGATAATGTTGACATGTTGGTCTGACACGTACCATTCATTGGGTTCAAGAACCTTGGGTATATAGCCTAACAAGGATTCTATACTAGCAGATTTTGTAAAATCAATAGCCTTCTCATCATAGATTTTCACGTTCTCTAATATTTTATTCTATAAATGTTGTAATGTCGTCATCATAGGAACCATTGGGAATGTCTACAACATTGTCTCCGTAGTAAAATAAATTGTAACCTCCAACTTCTACGCTTGGTGTAGCATTACAGGTAGTAAAGTCTACCAATATGATTTCCCATTCTCTTTCAGACAAATCTAGTGCTGGAAATATTTTGCAGTCAAACAACGAACCCCTTCCACTAAGACAAAACATGCTTACTCCTTAACGGTTTGATGAAAACTAATGTTGATTAATTAAAAACCTTAACATAAATACCCATAATTGTGCGAATTAAACCATCTGGTAATATATGTAATTGTACTACACCTTGTATCCCTCAAAATACTTCAAAAGCTCCTTGAGTGGTCTTAAATTTCCAAAACTATCAAAATAATATACAATATTATCGAACTTTTTGTAAGATATCCAGCGTGTACCCTTACCAAATATCGAATTTAAATTTACAATAGCGTATTAATTTTTCCAGCTACTTTTTGGTAAAGTGACATTCATAAATAAAACTCGAAAATGTGGTATTTAAAGTTTACAGGCATACTGTTCGAGTTCAATATTGTTTAAAGCTCAAATGGGAACATAGTCTAGTGTGAACCTTTTTTGCAGAATTTATTTTTCTGAGCCCGCTTCTGTCCGCATCCCTAGTATGGTTTACAAATAATAGCCTCTTCCATTTTTATACTGTTTCAAGTAATTAATTTCCCTTCCTCTTTTTCTTACACACACAAAACTACCTCCCAGCTTTTTCTTGGCATTCATGATCGTTGTTACGGTCCGAGCTGTTGCAACTTCACTCAATGAAGCATCAGATGATTTCACTCTGGCCAAAGCCTGATCTGCCAAGTGTTGAAACGCATGTCTAAGTTGTTGATTGTCACTATATTTAATATATGCAATGTTGTGCTCTTTGCAATCTCTCTTTTAACTTAGTCACAGGACCACAGAAACAGCAACTTCCAGCCAGATAAAGTTCAACAGGCAATATATTAATAACCCTGTTTAGTACTGTACCAGCAACACTACCGGTTGAATTAGCAACACCATCAACAAGTCCAATTTCGTTGACAGTATATTTACGAATGACCTTTTTATTCTTGGACATCCATTATACGTGTATATGATTTGGCATGTAGAACTCGACTGATCTATTTGCATTTATGCATATGTATATAAACTATACATTCCATTAGTTTGATATAGTTTAAAATCAACTTTTCCAGCAGAACGTAAATTATTCTGACGGTGTACTGTATGTATTTTATTATGTCTATTGTACGTCATACACTTGAATCTATTGCAAATAAATAATAAATGACTCCTTCAAGCATAATTAAAAGAAGTAAAAACTAACAGTATCAAAATTTGACATATCCTTGCCCAAATTCTTAATCTTTTGACTATTAACATTAAAATTGGGATCGATGCTATCAATTTGGAATGTATTTACTTGTAAGCCTTCCATGTGATTTTTAGCCGTCTCTGCTTGCTATGAAACTATTTCGACATCCTTTCGCACATCTGTCTTTATTATTTCAACAAAACGTTTGTTTGTGGCATCAGTATCTTCAACAAGGTTACCAACAGCAACCAGCCTTTATCCTCAAAATACAGAGCAATAAGTGTTTTTGAAGGTACATTTGATGAGAAATGCTATAGTTTCTGTAAACTGTATAACCTCGTATCTAGGTAAACCTACTTCAATTATTCTTGCTCTGACAACAGAATTTATAGCCTTGTAAGGCTTGTTTTTGTCATCAGATAAAGATTATGATAAAAACAAAATTGTACTTATCCATTACCATTTTCAATTTCTTTAGGTTGCTAACTCTAAGGATTTTCAAATTTACAGCATCACCTTCGTCTTTTGCATCAGAAACATGTGTTATTGTCCTCTCTTCAACTGAATAACTTCTTGGTAATGCTTGTGGGGTGTGGTATTTTAAGTAACCAAAACATCGCTACCCTCTGTGTGTTCAGACACACCAGTTATCCCTCTAGATAATGCATCGTGTTTTCTTTTTTAACCTATTCTCAAACACGTTTCACTTATAGTCTTATAGTTTACGGAATCATCGTGTAATTTCGATTCACCAACTCTAGTTTCCCTCTTTCCACCAACGTCAAAATATTGAGTTAATTTGAATCCCTCACCCCCTTAGCTCCTACACTCTTCTTTTCAGCATCTACCTGACTTCTACACTTGTCGATAGACAAGTAGAAAGTGATTATAATTTCAAATTGTCAAAGTCCTTTATAATACGTGCTTCCTTGAGCTCTTTTAAAGTGGCAATTATCTCATGGACAAACGTAAACTGTGAACTAGTCCATTTGGATCGTCTCAATATTTTAAAATAATTTCAGATCTCTCAATGTGGCTTTTTGGTAGAAACATCTTTGATATTATATTCGTGTACTTGTATCCTCAATTGTATTTAATTCTGGTACCATCTTCACACTTGTGCACAGTAGTAGATTCCAACATTTCCTTGTAAGATTTTAAATCATTCTCATGGAATATGCTTTCAGTATGTTTTTAAATATCACATCAAACAGTCCAGATATCATGTTGTATTTACATTTATATCATTATCAGTAAAACTAACAGAAGTTGATCTCATTTACCAGTCTTCACCATCACATTGAATGCTATATGTAAAATCTGCTTTCTTCTTATTGTCTAACTGTATAAATTGAAGATAGTTGCTTAATAGATACCCGATTTATCGATGAAATAAACGCATCAATCTCTGATGATGCAATTGACGATCTTCTAAATGACTCTCAGGTTCAAATTTTTGTTCATCCTCAATAAAGGGAACCTTTTAATCAGACTGGTCAAACTGCTCCTCTTATAGTTCTTCGTTTATCTCATTGTTTACGTTTGCTACTTTATCAGTTATTTTTTTAGTGGTTCAATTAGTGGTTTATACTTAAATTTTAAAGATCACTGTGTCTACATAGAATTGCTCTTGACTACACAAACCTTTATCTTTATGTTATTCCTTTATCCATTTAAGTTCCCCCACTAGATGTTCATCCAATAAAACCATCTTGATTACTGAAATTTATAAAATATCTTTTAATAATTTTATGTTCCAAGTATATTACGTTTACAGGTTTTCCAGTTTTCAGGTTTTTATATTTTCCAAATTCCAGATTAATTGGTTTTCAGGTTTTCGGGTTTTTTGGGATTCCAGGTTTTCGGGTTTCCATGTATTTTTTTTATGTATTATGGTTTTTTTAGTTATCAGAAGACTTTTCACGTTTCCAGATTTTTGAGGTTTTCTGGTTTTACATTTTCACATTTTAAAATCCCATATGTTTTATGTATTTACTTAAATGTTGATATAACTATCAAAGTAAGTACGATATCTTCCATGATTCATGTTAAGTTCCTTATCAACCATTAAAAATCTATTGCTGCCACCTTTCCAATCTCTTAAGCACAAGTCCCTGAATTTGATGTACATCATATCAGTGTTTACATGATGTTCATAAATATGTCTCTGATTTCTCTCGTTTTGCTTAAATACATTACTAAACTTTGCATTGCCTCTGGCCAGCTGTTTCGGTATTCCGCTGTAGGTTTGACTAAGGTAAAATGTATCCTGTTACGCCCTATGGTAAAGTAGTTTCTAATATTGTCTTGCCTCTCACACGCCACATCATCAAATATTATTACTAAATTCTCCTTCACCTAATTCTGGTGAACAACCTCGTCGTTATCTGTGAAATTAAAGTATACTATGTTGGAAGTCAATGATAGTAAAATTGTTACCAACATATACTTTTGCTAAAAAAATTACTTTGAAAACACATAGATATGTTAAAAATTTAGATAGCCTTTTGGAAGAGCAGCCGTGTCTTATTCATGTGAGTGGCAGCTAACTGTTCAGTATAGGTAGAGCGGCTATTCAAGTTAGGCTGAGCTGTCCACTTATCAACTTGCACTTCCCATGTGGCTAAAAATATATCCACTTGGTTAAGAATATTCTCAATTGTTTTACAAAAAACGGAGTCGTTCATTAGTTTGAAAAACTCCTTTTTAAACTCGTTCTTGGCTTGAGTCCTCATGTTTGTGATAAGGTCTATGTACGATTTAAGCCAGGTGGTTTGGGAGAAAGATATCGCTCGATATACCTTGTTCAATTGCATTCCGAGAGCCAGGTATTGTTTTGGGTTTCTATAATGATTCGCGTAGTTATTTTTGTTGTAGAGATTGAGCAGCAGGGTTTTGTCTTTGGAACCTGGAGGAACAAGATCTTGGCATGCTAAAGGATAGTCAAAGTGAAGACCGTGTAATTCTTGTGGGTACTCCAGATTTACCTCCAGTATGTATCCCATGGAGGCATCATCCTCAACTTTCATGAGGTCAATGCTTTATGTTAGATCAACCCAATGGAAGTTATCATTAGGCATTGGTTGAATTATTTCCCAGTTAAAGAGGTTATTAATATCAAGATAAATTAGATAGGTATTTGGCCTTTCCATGTCGTATTCTGACTTATTAGGGTTGTTGGCTTTCGCATATTGCCTCGAACATTGAGAAACGTCACCTCTGATACCTTTCAAAATCATCGATCACAATTCGTTGTCAGTAAGGTGTTGCATCTCGATACTTGTGGTCTTCAATATAGTGCTTAACGCCAAGCCAGGAGAGGTAAAGTTTTAAGTGGGGTCCATTTTATAGGTGGTGATGCAAATAACTCTAAAATGTTCAATGGTGTCAGCTAACAGATGGACATCCATCTGATTATAGAGAAGAGTGTACTCTTCGATGTTGTTAATGCTGAATAAATCCCACACTTTCTTCATAGTCTTTGTCACTAATTTTAGTTTTGTTTAATTTATTGACCAATTTTTCCGTCGGCAGTGAGTAGAGTTAATATTACTCTATATCATACATAAAGTCGTAAGAGTAGATCCTCTTTTTCACCAGCACTGTAGCTGCTCTCTAAAGTAATATTCAGTAGTGTGTCGGAATTGTGGAAGATCGAAGTTTTTTGCAAGTTAGTTGAGGCTCATTGGCATAAATTGACATGATTCGAAGAATTTCAGCTTCACTCCATTATCTATCTCAATTATGTACGCAATGTAACACTCTTCATTGTTTGGGATGACACTGGTTATCTCATCATTTAGCCCAAAAATCTTTATAAAAATGTGATTATCATATCCGCTAAGATTGTAGATAAATCTTGGAATAAAATTTGGTTTCCTGAATTTCAGGTTGCAGCTATTGTGCACAGTATCTCAAAATCTCCCTGTAAGGTGATCATGATCACGTAACTTGTAGTCTTTGGGGTCAGTGAACGGTCTCTCACAATTGTGACTGACTATAGACATGGTACCCATGTTCTCTAGGGTAATATCTATTGAGTTAGCAGCTGCTCTGGAATATAGATAAAAGATTTTCTTCAACTCCTTGAACATGTTCTCGACAAATGATTTCGCTGCATCTAGTTCAAATTATTTGAGGGACTGAGCGTAATTTCTATCAGCATAGTCGATATAGTTTGAGAAACTCACAGCCCCGTGCTTCTGATGCTTGTCTAAGCTGATGGGGAAGTTGATCCCTCAAAATTAGTAGTTGAGCTAGTTCGTATGGTAGCAGTGTTTAATGTGGTTAAGATTATTAGTGCAGTCAATGGGATGAAGTGCAGCCAGAACTGACCACATGAAGCACTTGTTATTGCTGTTCTATATGTTCAGCATGGCATGTTTAGAAGCAATCTTCTGTGGCAATTCTACATAGCTAAACCCACGTAACGGGTCGTATCGGTTTATGGCCAGCTCTAGCAAGTTGATTTTTCTAAGGGCCCAGACTGATCCATTGTGATGACCCTCCCATTTTCTTAGGCAACTTGCCCTCAACAACTTTCAGATATTCCCTTATGTCGGTATTGGAGAGGATTACGTAATTTTTAAAAATCATCATCCTCATTTCATCTCTACAACCAATTTACTTTTTTTTCGACTAGAAAAACAAAGTTGGATTTTGATGTTATTGTCTCTACTGTTTTCCAGAATTTTGTTTCGAAAAGATACAAATACTTCTCCAGAAAAGCAGTAGGGTCCTTCATTCCAGGTCGGTTTTCAATGTGATAGGTCTTCAACCTCCCTTTAAAGGCTTTCTCGACTTCCTCAATCTGAAGGCTGTTTCCTCCAAAGATGCTGCCTACAGTTTTCTTCACATTGTTCAATGTATTTACAAGAGTGGAGCGGACCGTGTCCACGATAGATGGCCTGGTGGATGTTGATAAATATTCAATAGTGTTGGGGAATCGCTTTCCAAGCGACACTACTCCAGTCTTGGGAGCTGAGGAGATGATGAGCCTTGTGAACTCTTGAGATGCATCTGTGACAGGTTACATAATTAGGATTCATTCTCAAACAGAAGTCGGATTAAAATTATACGTGTAAATGTGAACAGTACTAAGGTTAGTTGAAAGTCCACAGGAGATGTTCTCATTATAGAGCTCAGTTGCATACTGATGCCGAGTCCAATGGTGTGCGGTTTATATAGGATGGCTCGTTGGACGTAGCATAAAGTAATTTTTTCTATAAGTTACGTATGTTCTACTGAAGATGTTCTACCCTAGGGTTAAACTCTAACAAATAACCAGGTATTGTGGAGGTTGTGTAAAAAAATTACTTTTATTGTTTTATTCCTAAAAATCGAATATAGCTCACACATTTAGATGAAAGATAACCCTCAAACATCTACTATTTTTGTTGTTTCTTATTAATGTTTAAAAAGTTCAAATTTTATAAAATATTAATGTATAAATTTAATATTAAATGCAATTAAATATAATATAATTTATGTAACTGTCGTGGAACCAACAAACATATTCTACTTAGGTTTTTTAATATTAACTGTTAAAAGTTAGTAAAAGTATAACATTTAAATGTAATATAAAAATGAATTAAAAACAATAATAATGTTGGATAAAACTCACCACTGGGATTATGTAAAACGGCAGAACATATATACTGAGAGCCTGAAAACCGATGCCACAGGTCTAAATATGTTAGTGGCTAGCCTCAAGGAAAAACCTTCAATTAGTTAATTTCACTAATAGAAGTTTGTTGAAAACGAATTAATAGATCATTTGAATTCGAATAAATATACACAGTTATTCAGCTGTTATCCATGAAAATATGTTATTTACGCTGTTGTAGCATCGGATAATTTAAGTTTTCATAGAATATTTAAATTACGTAGGCCTATTTAAGATAACAATTATGTAACAGATCAAAATTCACTTTGGAAAATTTGCGGGATTTTCAAAATTTCCCGCTCATTTCGTCATTCTCTACTCTTCCGTTACTGAATTTAGTGCATTTACGGCTATATCAGTTTATGAAAGTTTATTTTTTATGGGTTTAATTTAAACACTTGCTATATATACCGTTAATATAAAAGAATTTATCTTTATATGTACAACAATAATAAATGATAAATGTTGTTGTAAAAGAGATCTAACTCTCCTTTCGGTCGGCGACCAGGGTACTGGCCGGAAGTAATCTATATCTCCAGTAAGGCTTTGATTATCTTTTGTTCTTTTCACATTTCAAATATCGCGGAGTTATTCCACGAATAAAAATATATTAATAACGTTTAAATAACAAATGTTGTAATGAATATTTTTAAAACGTTTAAATAACAAATGCTGTTTGATATAACGATATATATTTGAAAAATAAAATCTTATATGTAAATGGAGGTATACAATCTTTGTGACTAACTTATTTGGGCTAGCCCGGGGCCGAGCGGTGTAAGGCGTCAGGACTTTGAGCCCTGGTTAGAGATAGCGATAGTTCGAATCCGGCCTAGACCGGAAGAGTTATCAGTATTATTCATCTCTACTGTACTGGTTCGCCCCCTTATTCTGACAAGTTGCTCGCACAGATTAATAGTCGATGAGGAATGGGCAGAGTAAGGTTTAGATGGAGATCGGCCTCTCCTTACAATTAATAAAGGAATATTTTTCAGTACTCGTTTGAAGTACATAGGTGTTTTTATTTATGTAAAATTCTCACTGTCATTCATTAAATAAAGTATAGTACTGCTTATTTCGAGTTTTATAAAATGCATTAACCTTATGAGGAAGTAAATGTGGCCATGGGGTAGATGTGAAAAACACCTTTCATCCTGGGTATTTTTGGAATGCCTTAATAGCAATGTTCTAAAATATTAGGAATTTTGATGTGGTATATTTTATAACAATGTTTACTTTTAATGACAACTTTATTCATATTTGATAAGATATAAGGAAATTCCTAATTTTATGAGAAAGAAGTTGCATTTAAACTGTATTAAACTTTGTTTGAGTATAGTTATTAGTGTAGTATGAAGCTTTAATTAATTGTCCTTATTAGCTATGGTTATTCTATATTCTGATTTTGGAGACTTGAAAGCAGTATAGATTATTTTCCTACATTGTTGTTTTCAAATCAGTAATTATTTTTCCTATCTTGGATACTGTAAACTAAGTTTTAGATTTTATTCAACAATACAAATTTAAAACATCTTATTACAGTGTTTTTACCATCAATAAACTGGAAACAGTTTCATTGCCTATAAAGTGGAATCATTGGGTTTCATCGATATGTAAACGGGTTTAGCGAGGTATTAGGCTTATTCAAACGTGTATTTACTACTCTGGATATCGTATGTCTTTGGGGGAACCGTTTACGTCCCTTAACAAACTAATATTAAAGTGCAAATGTAAATTAAAGTTAATTGGTTTGTATTATTAGTTCTACTATAAAAAGCCTCCTTATCATACAAGACAATGTTCAAATTGAAGTAAAATGTAAAACTTAGCTTGTAACGATTAAGACACTTAAGTACAGATATAATATAATTTCAGTGTTTCATAAAACACAGGGAATTTGAAATTTATAATTTGCCTCACAGCCTGAAACAGTTAGTGAAACACTTCAAGTATTCAGATAGCAATTTAAACAGTAATTAAATGTATGTCTCATTTCCAATTTTCAAGAGATCAGGAACTTAAGATATTTATCAAGAATACTGAGTGGTATTAAGTACTTGTTATAGTAAAATATTTTTGACCGTTTTTAGAAATGTCAGCCAAAATGTTTTTACCAATAATAAAACTTTTTGTAAAAAAGCATAATTTGGAAAATAATGTAAAATCATAATGTGGCTTAATGTAAACGATCTTAATCTAATAATTTGTGGGTCAAATTTTAATTGTGATATTCCCCTGTAGGAATTAAAGTAGGTGTTTTTTGTCCATCTTAATTCTATTCATGAACCATTTCAGAAATAGTTATTTGAAAGTAATCAATCCTAGTATGTAGAAAGCGCAAATCAGCTGATATAACATATATTCCAGAATGTTAAATTATGATGTTTTTGACGTTCTCGTTTGAACTGATTTTGGTTGTAACAAAGCGCATTTTAATTATAGGAAATACTTCATTTATTGTACCTCGATAATTTACTTTTTTACCAATTATTTAAACTCAATCATCTTAAACAATTACATTTTACTCTATCATATTAAACATTTTGTTTAAGATGCCCGAGAGAAATACTTAAAATGAAATAGAACATGCCGGTGAAACATTTTAAATAGCTTAAAACATTTACAAAAATCAATTGTCCATAATATTTATATATTTTATAGCCCAAATATGCGTGTTCGTTCTTATTATAGATTTTATGAATATTAACTACTCCATATTTATGGAGTCATTTAAAAGCCATTAAAAATGGGTGATGTTCAAACAAATGTAAAGTTATTTTTCCAAAATGGACACATTTCCCAAAATAATTGTAGCTATTAGGAAAAGCATAAGCTATAATACAACTAATATAAACAAGGTTTAGAAGTACTTTTGTAGTTTTAATGTTTAAAATACCTAACTTATGGATATAAACGCATAACTTAACCTTAATACTAAATATCTAGAGAAAGTCCATCCCTTCCAGGTGCACTGGTCCATGCAGATAAGAGTTTATAGGGGATGTGAATACAAATTCCTTCTAACTTTACACAGTGCAGAAGTTCAACAGATACCTTGTTTGACTGCAAGCTTGTTTCGGCCAAAATATACATCTGATTTAACGTATTTAACATATTTTACATTATTATTCATATTTTATTTATTCAAAATTAATGCATGTTTATGAAACTTCAGGAAGTTGTTGAGGTTACTACTAAGTAAGTGGCGCAGTGGCTCTAACCCAGCTACTTGTGGATAAATGTTTTGGAGATTGTAGGTGATTTGTCCTATGCTTGGTTGATTTGTCCTATGCTTCTCCTATTACCAACATGGTGACCACTGAATGGTTGCTATCGGCATGGACACTAATAGAGAAGTTTCAGATGTCCATGTTGTTTAGGGGGATAAGTTAGCCAGGCTTGTAAATTAGCTGGAAATAAATCCGATAGTTCGTAGTTCAGACCCCACGTAAAGCTGTAAGTCCCTTATTTGCCCTGGCTATTGGGCTATTAATAAATGACGCTTTCTGAGGGTATGTTGAAGTAAGTTAGTAACCAGACTACACAGGTCATTCATGATCATCCAAAAATCATCCATTCATTCATTTCACCCTAAAATACGTATAAAGTTGTGTCGGTATCTTATATCTAAGATGATGTAAGTAAAAGATTCTAGCATGGTTTTATTCACATTCAATTCCACCCCACTAGCCTTCAAAGTATCAATGGTATTCTGATAGTTATTTTATTTATTTAAATAATCATAAGCTATTAATAGAAATTTAAATGAACACTTTTGAAAGGGATTAAGTAATGTTCATTAAAACTTAACATTTAATTTTAATAAACTGTTAACTTTATTATTTATATAATAATCCCATTGCAAATCACTAAACGTCTAGTTTGTTAATAAATATGATCTCAAAACCTCTGAACATATATGATACTATAAGTTCAAAGTTATATAACCTCTCGTGACACGGGAGCGGCCGTAGATAAGGGGCTAAGGCATTGGCTTGCCACGCAGCCGGTTCGGGTTCGGTTCCCGATGTAATACATTTTGCTCTGCCGCTCCCGTGGTTCGGAAGTCACGAAAAGCCGTTGGTCCCCAGATTAAGTGTTAGCTGGCTCCCTAGCCCTAACTTCACCTGGTAAAACAAGACAATCTTTAACTTTTAACTATCCCATTACTATTATTAGAGTTCTTTATATTAAGGAACTTGTTGAAAAACTTATTGTTTATAAATTTATTTATTATACCTCTAAATTCAATAATCAATATAAAGAGAAGTGTCATTGAAGTATGTTTAATGCCTTTAGGATGATGATGTAAAAAAAAACTTAAATCAAACCAGGAAATGAAGAAATAAAACTGCAAAGGCCTTAAATGATTAATTAAATTTCTCTTACAATTTGGTGAAATAGTGTAGTTATTTGGCCGACCTGAACCAATTGACCTGTTTAACATGACCCTTTTTAAATATAGCACTACAACAGCTACTCAGGAAATTCACCCCTTTCTAAGCTCCTGTTAAAAAGATTTACGAATATATTGATTATATGAGTCAAAATTCTTTTGACAATATTTGAACTTATGTTATCTGGACCAGGAGATTTATTGTTTTTCAAAGTTCTTACTATATCTTGGATTTATGATTTATCAATGGGTGGAAGAAAATTGAATATTTGGACTGGTTCGAAAAATAGTGGGAGTAATTAATACCAATTGCTGGTGATTAATTAAATCATGAACTGAATTTGGCACATTTAAGGAAAACTATCAAACTCATTTGGAATTATCGTTTCATCATTTAATACATCGGGGCCGTTATTAATCTCATTAATATCAATCTTACGTCTTGAATCGCTAATGATATTGTTAAAAATATTCCACTTCCTTAATAATACACCATTCGTCTTCTCAACGTTCCAGTGCACAGGCTTTTTGTAATCCAAGGAGTTAGTTCTCTTATTATTTATCTTACGTGCCTCTGTACTCATTTCTATAGCATTATGAATCTTATTTATAAACGTTTTAAAACTTTCTGCTAGTGTAATGTCTGCGTATAAATCAGTCCAATCAATATGTTAAATTTGTCTATCCAGTTTTAACAAATTAATGGAGGTATTCTCACCAGACATATTTGTTCTCAGTTTCTGTCTTATTTTGATTTTTAATACAGTCATAGAGTGAGTGATCAGTAATACCTATATGTAGAGTTCTACTATCATAATTTATATAAGCTTTACAACTATCAAAATAATGATCAATGCAACTTCCACTTATTTCAACTATTCTATTTGGTTCCTCAATTAAACAATTATAACCATGGCTAGCTAAGAGGGTGTGATATTTATCAACAACATTATCATCCATCATTATGTTAAAATTTATATCACTGGCGTATATTATGTTTTTGCTATTCATGTTGGTAAATATTGAATTTAAATCAATAAGGTATTGTGCCATAGAAAGTAGATCGAATTCCACGCTATTGGTACAACAGGTAAAGTGGAGGTAATCTGCTGACCCTACTACAGTGAAACTACTTACAATGGAACTGTGAAAAGAATCTCTTACAAATACTACGACACTGCCTGACCGATAACGGTCATTACAATGAAAGGAAGAATTGTAATAATTGTAACCTTCTAGTCTATTGACTGTGTTCATCGTTAGTAATCCAAATTTCAGTCAGTATAACAATATGTGGATAGAAACTTACATTTTTAATCTCAATAAAAAACATTGAAGTTTTGTCTTAGACTACGATTTTGATCGTGGTTAACTATCTTGATTGATAACAAAAAATGAACAATTATCCTGATTTTAAGAATATTGATTATAAAAATTAGTCACCATAACTAATTTATTGATTCAAAGAATCAATACAAGGAAGAATAAATAATGAATATAAACACTCATTATTTTTTATGAAAAAGTGAAAAAGAAAATAATTAAAATTAGTGCTTTAAATAACTCAAAAGGTATTTAAATAATTATGCAATTAAGTAGATACTGAAAATAATCAAGATATTGCTCACATGGTACCAAAACATTTTACTGAAATTACTAAAAACATTCCATTCAAGCTATACAGATATCAAAAACTCAACTTATTACACTAGACAAAATATAGAAATGCAATCCATTCATAATAATAACTGTTTTATGGTATTAAACTTAATAGTACCATAGAAATAAATTAATGTAAAATCGTTAGAAAATGTATACTTTAACATAAACAATATAATTAATGATTGAACTTAATAAATTGAAACATTTCAAAATTTCGCCCAATAGACTTCATGTATTTAAAGAGAAAGTAACAAATAATATATAAAACATTTATTTATGGCAATAGAATAGTATAATTTATTAGTTTAGAAATTGAGCAAACTTCATTTATTTTTATTTTTATTTTATTTATTCATAAGACGCCGATCGTCAAGATATGGGCGAATATGGATTTCGATTGAGTGTGATGAGTGTAGATGAGCGAATGTAGTCATTGTTACAAACTAAGGCCGACTATTCCTTAGAAAGTCTTTTTAATATAAATTAATATAATTATTATATTTAATTAAGATACTGATTGAACATTGCATTTAAAATTGTTATAAAGGAACACAAAATTAACCACTGCTTTTTATATAGCAACAAAGTAAGGAAGACCCTAAGTATCGTGACACAACTATCTGTATTGTAGAATAAAGTAATAAAATAAATAATCTATATAATAAGATATATATAAAATCATAACAAAAATAGGAAACGTATAATACAAAAATAACAATTTATACTAGCCCACCTTACAAACGTTGAAGGTCCTCCATATTATTCAAGACTACAAAACGGTTACCAGCATTTTCCCACATCAGAATTTTTCTGTTCCTTTTCCACAGATAGGTAAATTGTTTATCCTTCTTTACCTGCCTGGCTGTCCCCAGAAGTCTTCACCTCACCACAGTTAGGCTCTCGATGAAGTACACTGGCTCACCTGGTCTTGACGTCATCTCCATATCGTGAGTGGACAGATTCCTCTTAACTCTCCTTTTCCAGACCAGTTCATCGACTTCGATCCTCCTCACCATCTTGACAACAATAGCTGATGGGTTTCCCTCCGTACTGGTTCGAAGGCGATGACAAGCGTCAATCATCTTGTCATCCACATGGTATACTAGCGCTCGCCCCACAGCCTTGACGACTGAGACAACGTTCTCATCCTTCTCCAGGGGAACACCGTGGATCTCCACAGTTTCAGCGGGAATACTGATCGTAATCATCAATCCGTGTCTCCATCTCCACTATCCATCTGCTCATCGACGCATTTTCAGCCAATATGGCCTCGACCTTAGACATCCAAAAAGAAACTTCCTCCGTTTGCTTGACGACTATCGCCCTGGTTTCAGCCAGTTCATCGTGACTGTCACTTAACAAGTTCTCAGTATTGTCTTTCACACGCTTGAAATCAGATCTTAGCTCATTAAACAGAGTTACTATATCGTCATACGTAATATCAGACTTGGTTTCGACCCGCATTCTTCTGCCACACATCCAGAGCTACTCATTTTCTTCCACAAAGCGTATGTCGTCCATTGAAAGATCCACACACACTTTGGACGAAAGAAACTCTTACAATCGACACTGTACTTTAGTCGTAACTGATTTCAGTGACTTAAAACAACGGTCACACGAATTGGACATTATTATTTTTAATTGAAAAAAATATGGGAAATAAATCTATGCTGGTTTGAATAAGACAATAATTAAAATATATTAAACACTGAACAATACATTAATTACAACGCATAAAAGGTTTCACAACATGCACATGCACGAACTAACACGGCGGCTGTCAAAATTAATACACCACTGATAACGCCGAACGTCCACACTGCTCCGTATGACTCACCACTGAATTAGATTGTTATAAAATAGTCAAATATTTTTAATGAAAAAAACAATATATTTATTTTGAGGAGGTATATATAGATGACTATATGCAATATGTTGTTCATACCTTACTCACCAGTAAGCAAGGGCCATCACGCCTTTTCGTAAATTGTATTCAACAAATAAAATACCAACCGAGAGCCTTTCATTTCTCATTGGACTATTAATTAATAACACTTTCTACGGAATAGTCCATATTATTTTGTAACAATGACTACATACTTTCATTTACACTCGTAGCACTCTCTCGAAATTCATATTCGCCCATATCTTGACGATCGGTGTCTTAAGAATAAATAAAATAAATGATTGGGGATTCGAACATTGGACGTCTCCCTCTGCATTCTCAAGGCTTATCCACTGAGCTTCCACGAGGCCGAGTTTTTTAACCCACGTGTTTATTCATGGCCTAATCACATGGATTTATCACATACCAAATACAAACATTAAGTTAAAATGGAAAAGCTAGACTTACTGAGTTGTTTTTTTTGTTCTAGGTCCCGTATTTGGGATACAAATCTTAAGTCACCTGCAAAAGTAGTAATAGAACATTAGTAGTAGTTATAGAAAGAACACCACCTTGAGAATAGGAATGGGTAGGTACAGATATTTTTGTGCCTATTTACATATATATTACTCATATATATATATATTACTCATTTTAGTTGAAATTTTCAATGTAGATTATCATTAAAAATATTTTTCCATATACAGTGAGAAAGTATAAACGATAGTACACTATAGTAGCTGTTATTTATTTTTATTATATCTGAGGTAAAAATACAGAAACATTTATTAAACATAATGCAAAATTATATTTGAATTTAAGACTTGCTTGGTGATGACTTTCATAAACACTCAAAAATGTCACAATTACACTTAATTAGATTGGATATAACTAAATTTAGTAAAATGAAATAGTATCTGATTTGGGACTATTGAATGGAAAATCTTTGCCGTCAATTTGGTTTTATTGTTCTTCACCAGTCAATATAGTAGCTGTAGTCTATTGTACTTAAGAAAACATAGAAGTGATAAATATTAATACTCAAATTCAGTCTACATACAGATTAAAATATATCTCACTATTTTATAGGGTCCATAACCTAAACAAAACTAAACGACCAATTCTGTTTACGTTGTGTTTTTTTTCTTTGGGTCGTTCATCTCTATACTTAATTTAGAGATTATGTTCATTTAACGCCCTCTATACTTGAATGTTGCACACTCAATCTAATAAAGGAACATGATTCAGAAACGTCAACACATATGGTGATTACATGAGTATCTTAGCTTAAAGAACTTGAGTTTATTTGTCTTGTACACACCTAAAATCACACTCTCATATTGAAGGATTTTCTCAACGTGTTTTTATTAAACGTGAAAAACATCTAGCCACTGAAACCATCACTAAATGCTGTTGTAACAATCATCATTGTAGTTTCCAGTATTGTTGCCAACAATGAGACGTCTACGTCAAACAAGTAGCAGTTGTGAGGCTCAGTAGAATGGAGATGACGTAACAATGTATGTTTTATGTTACACCGAGACTCCTCTCCTCTACTAGTAGACCAAACCATTGGCAATTTGTCCAAAATAGACTGCTGTTCCATTTGAATCTGAGATTGAAGTACTATAATAGAGACAATCACTAGCCAGTTACAAAGCGTACCTAGATAAAAGGCGAATACAAAATGGTACACACTTTTAATTGCCGTTATTGTAGCAGCTGGTGTAATTATAGCTGTAAGTACAGCAGACCATATGACAAACATACAATAAAGGGAGTCGATGCCTTGTTTAGTTTTGTAGAAAGGTCCCAAAATCAATCTAAGGTAAGAGAAGTGTCTTCGTTGTATTTCAGAGCCTTCAGCCCAGGCAACTCTTCTTTCAATGGTGAAAGGTCCTGATGTTGTCTGTAGATATTCCTCGACGTATTGGGGTTGAGTGTATTCAATAGCTTTTCTTATGGATTTCAGTATTCGAAGACTTTTTGAGAGGAACACTGTACATCCAAAAGTCAGAGTGCATTTTACTAACATACTATAGAAGAGTATTAGACGTTCAAACACGTTTGACTCTGTCATTGGGAGGTTATATGTAATTATGGTCAAAACCACGATGTATAATGGAAACATCCCCAAGGACAAATAAGCCACAAGTGACTCCAAAATATGGCATGGAACTTCAATATTCAAAGACAGTAGATGAGATTCAATTGCATTCAAAGTCAAAGCTGCCGTGTTCTTCTTTTCGGATGTAAGCAATCCCATAAATATCGTGTAAGTTATGAAGGTTCCTTGAATCAACCTATGAATAAAAATGGTAAATATAACGGAATTTCTTTCAATGCTTAAATCAAAAATGATTATGAGGTATAATATATTATAAAAGTTTACAAATAGTAAGAGCCAAGAATATATTTTGCTGTAAATTGCATTTTTACTATCACCAACATTTTTAAAACTCAGTTCAAATAGCATTTCTAAGTTGAAAACATGTTTAAAATAACTCTTCTTCATGTTATGTGCTGCTAATATTAAGTAACTCGCATTATACCAGTTCTGGCCTTCACATACAGGTCGACCTACATTAAAAAATCAATACGATATTTTCGTTAAGATGATTGGGAAACTAAGTTTGTCCAATAATATAATGACTGGATGACAGTGAACATATGATATATTTATATATCAATAACATAAATGGCCTCTTCGTCTACACGTCGTAAACACTTGCATGACAGTAGAATTGTTCGAGTACTCCTCATTATGAAAGTGAACATCACCTTTGAGAAAAACTTAACGAATTTTTACATAATATATTTATTGAGTAGTTTTCTAGAGACCAAATTATTAAACGTTATTATTAAAACTATTATCATAAAACTGTAAAATATTTACAAATTATATGTAATTAGTGATTTACATAATATAGGCAAAAAACACATTCCAAAACGTGTCTTTTAACTAATACGAAGTAATTAATATTTTATATTAAAAATATATTTGTATTTTTTGGTAGCTACAATTCCTGAAAAGGCATGATAGTTTCTGTAATCTACATGGCATTTAACTCTAATCATGAGTTTAACTAAATAATCATGAGAAATAATAAAAGATTCGCGCTATTTCTGGCTAAACTTTATAGTATATATCCTATTTAAAAAAAGTGCCTTCCGTTTGAAAACGTCATTGAAACAAATATTAACAGTTTCCTCTGTCTATTGAAATAAAATAAATTCCAGTAAAAATCAATTAAATTGAACTAACATTTTTTTTCGTGTTTCTTAGTGGTGACAACAGGTTTCTTTATATGCTACTCTTCTATTACTATACCAGTACATACACATATGATAAATTGAGCTATTGAATAACAGCTATTGCATTTTAATAGTACGTTCATAATTATATTCAAACAATATAATTATGAAGGTAAAAACTATATGCAATGTTTTCCAAACTTCACTTACCAGTTCACATGGACCTGCTTAGGTTTACGTAAACTTCATTTAACGACTGAAGTAACAATCCGAAGCATAGTTGGGGATTCTACCCCTGGAAGTTGCTCTCCATAGTCTTATGAATAAATAAAAATAAATAAATAAATATGTAGTCCGAAGCCTTAACCACTGAGCCTCTACATCGTCCAGGTTTTAGCGGTTATGTTTCTCCATGGGAAACATGTTTATTATATAAAAAATGTATCGATAAATTACAATGGATAAGTTACGTTGGCTGGTCATTCCTAGGGTACTTTGGTTCATATTTGGGATATAAATTTCGGATCACCAGCAAAAAATAGTATTATTATTCAATGGCAATGAAACATCGTTTACACCTCATTGAATATAAAAGATAATACATTTAAACTAGAAAACTAGTTCTTTATACTTTTAATTATTATTCATTAACATTGAATAACGTTTGCGAGGTTTGTGAGATTACGTTAGGTTTTATAAAATCCCTACTTTTACAGTATATTGTCTTCTATTATCACTTAGGTATTATCGCCACATATTTAATATTACACGTTCAGTAATCGATGTAGGTTTCCATACAAAGTACCAGCTGTATCAGCACTACACGTAAGCACTACATCGTATCTTATAGTGGTAAACGTTATCAACTAACTTATTACGATTCACTTGAACGTATATGTGTGATACTGCTATCGTAGAAATCCTTAGCCAAGATGCGTAACCCCATGCTTTGTTGTTGTTACATTCTTACAGTATAATATTTCATGTAAGTTATCGTTGCATAAGTAACTTTACAGGTTTTAAAAACTAGGTTTCCAATTAAAATATTGGTATGCATTATTTTTAGCATACCACCAGATAATATTGAATGTTTTTCATAATCAAGCCAAAAAGATATTTAAAATACAAGTGGTTATATTTAATTGTTTTTTTTATTTGTCTACCATAACTTGTATGACCCACCCATACACAATTGGCGATGATTTTGGTTGAAATTCCGATACCGGCTGCAACTATAAATGTATACTTTACTGGTAAAATACGTTTGGCTTTTGGATATCACTTGTTTGCTTATTATTGCTTCATTCTTTTTGTATTGGCAGTGGAGATTTTACGCAGAGTTTATATGTCCAAAGTTCACCTTTTGTCTAAAAAGCTGTTTTGTACAATAAAGCTATTACTATTATCAAATGAATGTGTTATTTGATGTATTTTACTTAATTTAATCACACAACAACATATTAGTTGCTTGTCATGTATATAAATGTGTATTGTGAATAGTTACTAAATAAGATATACGAGTATATAACCTAAAAGAAGATAATTTTTATTGTTGTTTACATCTTTAGCTTAGTTAGTTCTTATACTGTTCTTTTGTTAGTTAACAAATTAATGTAACTAATAGTGTATTGGTAATTATAAATAAACAGTATGTGTGTGTTTAATAATCCAATAGTTAACTATAATTTTGAATAATTTTTCTAATTTGGATTATTTAAGTGATTACATTAATTGAGTACTTTGCTTAGCTGAATTGACTAACTTATTGTTTAAATTATCTATTGAATAAAAAGTTTGAAAGCACAATGCTTAGTTTATATGTTTTTTTATTTGGGTTTCACATATTTTTATTGATTTTTTATACAATAATATTATTTTCAATATATTTATTGTGTTTTATCCTGCATGATTCTAATTATACTTGCAAAATTACGGTTATGAGGTTTCGTTGACTTATCCTTCGAAATTTAACAGCATGGCAAAATTTACATTACAATTTGTAAAAACTACAGCTACAGGTCATAAGAGTAAACTCAATCAAATATAATTTAGTTCATCTTTTCATATATTGTATAGATATGAGGAATACCATTGCATAAAAAACTCCTAGTTAAATATTTTAATCAAAATATACTAAAAAGTGTTATTTGTTGTAATTCATGCACTTAATTTTAATTTTGTTAGTAAGACGTCAATAAAAGAAACTAATACGATTGAAAGATATTAAAGCTATTCAACATGGAATCTCTACCCTGGAGGTCCTATATAATATGACATATTTCCACATTTTACATCACCTAGGTATTTTCTTACTTCTATAAGAGAAACTATTTTAGCATTTTATTTTTCTTGGATTTAGTTTATTACATTCTTCTTCAAGGTTTAAAAATAACATTTTCTTATCTCATGGACTGTTCCTATTTTACTGTTATGGTGATTAGTTTCCAAAATTAAAGCTTTATTACACATGAAAGGGTGAAACCATCCCAACGTATTCATTTTAATGGACATGTACAAAATTCTGATTTTAGAGTTTGGTACTGGTATTTTCGACTCTATAGGGAATATAATAATTTTATTTCCATGTACATATTGCATACAATTTATTGCAATAGTCAATATAAGTATAGAAAATATTTAATCTTGCAATACTAACGTTCGTATATACGGCAATCATAATTCTTCCTGTGCTAAAAATACACTGGACATTGTCATTCAGTCCAAATTATTGGTCTCCCAAATATCAAGAACTCTTTAGACTGTAAACAACTCATACTTAAAAAACGATGTTTAGTCTTCTTAGAATGTATGATTCTTAATAAATATCCCTAGAATAATCAACCCTCCAATACGATGTTTTGAAATCTAACAAATTTAATAGTTATACTAACAATAAATTACCAAATAAAAACTTAATCCAGAACACAGAGAATATTTCGTAGTTGCTTGTTTTTGTCATTACAACTTAATTAACTGAAAATAATATTGTTATATGTTTACGTTATATTCATGGAACTAATGCTTTAATTAAATAAATAATTATTGTTTTGGTTACCATACGTAATTTTATTTACGAATAATACTCGTAGATTCTAAGCATATAAATTATAATATTTTAATTATTAATTTTTAATAAACAGGGGTATATGCACAGAAATAGGCAAGAATTTTATATATTAATAAAGTTAATTTTATCGTCGTTTAAGTTGAAAGTGAGCATCCCTAAAATGCATATTCCGTATTCTACATGAGAGGGGCCTAGATAACCATCGTTGCTGACATGTTGCTAATGGTGCTGAGTGATTCATGTAAGTGTCAGTCGCACGGATTATCAATGTGATACATCTAGATATTATACAGTGTAGCAGTACCTATCATTGTTTATGTGATATCATAACAATACAGGCGTAATGTGAGTCAAGCTCTCACCCTTTTGTACTTAGGATGTTTGTGCGATAAATTTGAGTTTCACCAAAATTTAATTATGTATGCAATATCTAACTACGAAATCTTAAAACGTAAACTTCAATTTATGAGGAAAAGATTTTGTAACATCCACGAAAATAATTTTCACAATAGTATTTAAAATCAACAAAAGAATTTAAATTATATAATTACTTTGAAAAATTAGTTCAGTTAAGAAATTGTATATCACTTTTTACATTGAGTTAGAAACATTTATTTAAAATTTTTAGGTATTAAAATATTATTGTTATGAATTTAAAAATAACTGTAATAATAAGAATGCATTTAACAAGTGTTTATTTGAAGTACATAGTTGTATTCAAATTGGTGATTTTGTATGATAATGTATAGTCTTCAAAAATTAAAACTTTAATAAGTGCGTTCACCGTTGTTTTCAAGAAATAAATTTTTATTTTTCAAAACGTAGGAACAACAGTGTTAAAGAAGGTAATTTATAATTACTGTTTTATCGTTTCCACTTTAAGTGTAGTTAAAGCCTTCACTCCACTTTAACTTACACGGCTCTACATGAAGCGGTATAATTAAGTAGTATGCTAATTACGTGAAATTCTACCAATGTTTATGTTGTATTGTCGTAAAAATTCCAATAATCTGTAACCTAAATGAGTAGATCAGACTATAATTTAATACTAATAACTGATGATATATATTTTATTATATTTCATTTTAGCATTTTACCTTTGAAGATTTTTTTCAATTTTTACTCCGGGTTTTTCTTTTACTAATAGTAATATGATTATATTTATTGAATATTGTAGATCAACATTTTAAATATATTAAATAATAGCTGCTTAACCTAATCAATCACATGTGTACTATATTCAAACACTGTTTTCAATAGAAATAATTTTAATTAAGTTGAAAAGTCTCTAACTTCGTAACTCACCTCAGTATGATAACAACATTTTATACTTTTGATAGTTTTGGAGTAAATTTTGATTTATTGGGCAGTAGGCCTATTATAACTGATTTTATAAAATGTTATAATCAACAGATTCATCGTTAGGTTTTTGTCTCTAACAAGTTTAACTTACAAGACACTTATTCGATAAAAAGTTCATACGAGTAAAACCACTTGCCGGCACACACTTATATAGTCCTATGAGTGACGGCATTTTAAGTGAACTTTGTATGTAAGTATCATGTAAGCTCACCTTTACTCATTTATTACCAATGGACATAGCCATGTACAATCATGACGAACCCAAAATATAAAAAATAGGACATCTTATTAGACAAACCGATAAGGGTTTTTTTTAATTTGTATGAAACGTCCAGTTCTCTCTTGTAAATTTTTATTTTTGATTGGCACACGTAAGTGACTGTTGTGTCTGTGGGGGCTAAATAGCTGATTTTATCTTTCAAAAAACCATCTGATCTATCTGATAATTAGGCCAAAAAAGAGTTCACATAACAGACCTAACACGAATGCAAATAGGTAGGTGAACTATGGCACTATGAATTTAAAGATTATATAAAAATAATGTGCTATCAAATTGAGTTGATATAATCGTAGAACTATGAAGTCATATTTACTGAACTCACCATTTTATATAATTATTTTGCATATATTGTATAGTTGTTAATAATTATGTTGTATAGACCATTACCATCGCACTTATGAGTGGGGTGATATTAGCATCTTCATTGTACACATGTAAGTGTGTGGTTCTGATACGTTAAAAATGGACAAAGTCAGACAATATTAAAAACAGTGACAGTCAAATAAATATTTATTTTTGAGGACATTCTTTTAAAGGTAACAGACTTAAACTTTGCTTTTGATAATTGATTAGGGATCTTACCCATATATCTTAGGTACAAGTAAGAGTGTAATGACAAAAGTAAATTTAATTTTGTTTAACGGCTCTTCATTACAATATATCCATAGATTTTTTAGTTTTGTAAATATTCTCAGACGAGAAAAGAATACTCTAATAGATCGTTTCCGTTAATTCACTATTATATTTTTTTTCTTTCCGTTAATTTACTACCACTTGAAAAATATTATGTTGATCTAAAAACAGTTCCCCATTCACTTTTATGGCCATTGTGGTATTCCTTATCTACTAGGAATCCGTTATCTCCAACCTTATCTTATCACTTTTCAAGAACTTACATACGGAGCGCGCATTTGGCAGTAAGTCAATCTTTTGTTTTACAAGTTTGTGATTAACATTAGAAGCCACCTAAACTTAACGCAATGTAACCGTGATTGCAATATACTGTAGAAAGTAGTGGTAGTGAAGTAACGGAAAAATTAGTGGTAGTGAATTAATGGAAAAGAGGTTTTCCTCTTTTTTCCGTTATGTTTTCCTAATTGTATTACTTTATCTAATAGTTTTGATAGTGTATTACAGGCTTCTAGTTATACACTCGGGTGGTTTTTATTCTCTTGGTATTAGCAGTTTGTTTTATCAATTATTTCGTGGTGATAATATTAGATAGGTCCATCCCTTTCAATCAAGTGTTAGTTGAGGCTGTAGATATAATCAGGAATAAGAGTTACAATATTTGAAAATTGTTACAAAAAATTACAACAAAATATACCCTTTTATTCTAATACTTATGTTTGTTTTGTATACGAAAATATAAATGTTATGTTTTCCTACAAGGAACCATTTCAAAAGAAAATCTGTTACTCGTCCATTTTCTCAAGTACGATTCTCAGTTAGTCTGCATATTATAGGAGGGATTCTTTATCGCTGGAAAATACAATGAAGCTTAAACTGTGTTGTATTTGATTGTATTTCACATGATTTCTATAAATAATAAAGTTAAGGAGCTGACTTGTACTAAAAGGGTCATAGCCACTGTGCAAGTATGGATAGGTGGGTCAATACCTCTGTATTTGTATAAGGGGGGGGGGTGGAATGGTTATAGCCACTGTACATATATGGGTGGGTGGGTCAATGTCAATGTACGTGTATGGGTGGGTGTGTGGTTGGGTCAATACCATTGTACATGAGTTCAAGTTTTGGAAACAATAGTTGCCAATTTACGGTTATATTATCTTATAAACACTTGGTGGGTCGTACCATTAATTCTTATTTGTCATATGGACAACTGCATTCACTGTTATACATACAACAGCCACAACTATGAAATTATTTAGTAAGCAATATCAATTATACTGTTACTTAATCCAGGTAAATGATTCCTGTCATATTGATTTAATATATGAACATTAAAGGAGTAAACTTGTTAATGACAAATTGCGAATGGTTTGGTCAACAGTAGAGGTATTTATTTATTTATTTATTTATTTTTTTTTTTATTCATAAGACGCCGATCGTCAAGATATGGGCGAATATGGATTTCGAATGAGTGTGATGAGTGTAGATGAGCGAATGTAGTCATTGTTACAAACTAAGGTCGACTATTCCTTAGAAAGTGTCATTAATTAATAGCCCAATGACAAATGAACAGCCGGTGGTTATCAGCTGATCCTTCTCAAAATGTATTATGACTCTGATTGGGATCGAACTGACAACCTTTAGCTCATGAAGCTGGGAACTCATGTAACAGTAAGGAAGCTCGACGTAACATAAAACATACATTGTTACATCTACCGAGTTTTACAGCTGATACTTAGCTGACGTATATATCTCACTGCTGTCAACAATACTAGAAACTACATTGATGATTGTTACCACTGCGTCTAGTGTGGTTTCCTTGGCCACAAGCTTTTATTTTAATATGTATAGCGTTTAAAATTATCTGAAATAAGTATGTATTCATTGTTTTTAAAAAGTAGAGAACATATACTATTATGTTTATATAGTAACAAATTTAAGCTCTATTTTATTTGTTAGCCAAATAAATAACAATCCGGACGTTCTTGTTTAGGTAATACGAGTAGGTTTCAATTTTGTTTGTTTCACCATATGTTCATATTGTTTTTTCTTTTTTTCTAGATTTCGTAAATCCTATTTAGACTATCTGGAATGGTTTAATGTGGATGCCTTTTTATTTAAGTTTATGATAAAAAAGGATGTTTTTGGCTTACAAGATCGCTCAGTATGATATATTTGTACCTTGTATTACAAGAAAATTACATTATAAATAAGCTGAAATTAACCATGAAAATTGTTTAGTAAAAATATAAAAAATTAGCGCTTAACCATTGTTTCAGTTGCAGTATTTTAGGTATTATTATATCTCCATCATCTTGAATGAGCGTGTATCTCAAATTCAGAAGTTGCTACCTTTAAAAATCTCGGAGATTTGGAAACTGATGATGAATTTCAATAAAATCATGAAATTGAATATATTTAGAAGAGATATGATGATTTCTCTGGTTAAAAGATTTATTTTTTAGGACATTTCCCGTTAATTCACTGCCACTATTGTTTTCTGTCAATTCAATACCATTTGACAAATATTCTATTACTCTAAAAACTGTTCCCCAGTTATTATTAGGTCCACTGTGATATTCCTTATCCGCTAAGAATCCGATATTTCTGGCTTTATGTTATCGCTTTCCAAGAACGTACACACAAAGAGCGCATTCGGAGGTAAGTCAGTCATTGGATTTACCAGTTTGTGATCAACTTTAGTAGCCATCTAATCTAAACTAGCCTGACCTAACCTAACCGTAATTGCGATAAAAAAAGTAGTGGTAGTGAAGTAACGGAAAAATTAGTGGTAGTGAAATAACGGAAAAGGTCTATCTTTTGTAATACTATTTTTAAAGCAGCTTTATTCGTAGTATTTATTATTAATTAAAATAACTTAATCTAATAAGCTAATTAAAAAGATGCTAAGAGGTAGTTTGGACGTTTGCTTTTTATTTTATTTATTTATTTACTTTTTTAATATAATTTATTACAATCTCTAATCCAAATTATGAATAAATCAATGTTTATATACTTTTTAAATACACAAAATGTAAATATGTTACTTAACAGACTCTTTGAAAATTACCATACTATAATATTAATACTACTCTTAACAAGCCAGCTCAAAGGGTGGCACCCCTACACATCTCAGGGGTGAAGTAACACTATCCTTCGGAGGGATGAAGCAAATACAGCTGCTGTTGAGACAATCTCAACAAAGTGGAGTTGAAGCTTGTCATCCCATCTTGGGTATGTTTTGTATTTCAGACTACTGTGTTGCCTTCCAGAAATCCTTTTTGCAACATGCACACTACAACGTGCACTCACAGTACTTCCATATATTTTTTCTTATTTTATATTTTTTTAATGACAAAATAATTTGTTATCTTAGAATTCGGCGAATGTTTAGTACGTGCAATTCTTTAAAAAGTCCTATAACCTAATTGAATCTTATCTCTTATGTATGTTTATAATTAAAACATTTATTTTGCAATTTTAAGACACTACTGAATATTGGCATTGTAATTGTGAACAAATTCTGATACACAAACAGATTTTATTAAATTGAGATGTATTTTACTTGTTAAAAATTACATTCTAAGTAACTTAGAAGTTGTCATAAACGTTTTTCAGTTAGTGCAATCAACCCTGAAGATGTTAAGTTAGAATGTTCTTAAAACGTTAGATATAACCTCTTAGATTGAGTTTATGTTTAACAAAATAAATATAAAATTAACCAGGAAATTATTTCTGAAATCATTTTTACACAAAAAATTTAACATCGGTAACATTGGTAAAGCAGATGATTTTTGAAACAAGCTAGTTAACTGTTACTAGAAAAAAAGTGCAGTGGTCGATGAAGATAGATTATACAGTTACAAATGTCATATGGACAAGTTTGAATTATTTAAGATTTATAGAACATTTAGTAAATAAGAAAATTATAGTTTATTTAAAGAAAATAACTATATAAATTACGTAAAAAACCTAATAATAAATTATTCATGTTCATAATGTATTAAGTTTTTGTTTTTTATACCAAAACGATCTCAGACCATTACTGTATTATTGAAATATTTTATATCCATTCACATTTTAATATGAAATTATGCAACGTTTACGTTTAATAATGAACATCTGACCAAGTAATAAATTATTTTACTTGTAAAACTGAGAATTACTGGTCTCATAAAAATTCGTTCAAATCATATATTTGAAGTTGTTATATGATGTTAACATTTGTATCATGTTCATGAACCTGTTAAACTAAATGTATACATATACAGATAATTGTTAAATACCTTTTAATATACTAGGCCTACATGAGGATATCTGATTTCATATAACGGAAAGACTTATTATACGGTTTTTCATATTTCATAGTTTGGATGTGATTGATCATTTTGTAAACAACTTCAGATATTTTTAACAATTGTGCAAGATCATTGTAAAAAATGTATTAATAAAAATTTTTGTTATTTTAACTTAAAATATTTTTCTGTTTTGTTTTATAGGATATCAAAATATTGAACCAAAATACTGAACCCAAATATTGAAAGTATAGATATATTCAATAATTCAGGAATATATTGGATTGACTATAATGATTGTAATATGTTTTACATAGTTAAAATTGAACATTTCAGCCAAAGATATAAAACCTATGTCTCTGATTTAAAAAATAAGAAATATGAAGAATCCAATGTAGAAAACACCTTCTGAAATATACCCACACTATAATAAAATGGATGAAAATGTTGATATTCTAAAAGTTTATTATGAGGGTAGGACATTAAATGCATGGGAAGAGTTGTTTACTTTTAAAGAAAAATTTAAGGGTCGTGATAAACTAATGAATGAACAGATCAATTTTGATTCTAAAATATTTTTTATAGTGCGTTTTCATCTATTAAAAGAACATATGAATCAGCCAATAATAGTTAATAAGTCACTATTTAGCGATTCCAGCTAATAGAGTCCAGCTAGTAGGCTCATCAACTGAGTTAATTTATGTTACTATTTTATTGAGTTTCCATCAAATATGTTTCAAAATTATGACTCAATAAAATATTGTCATTAAATACCACTATTAAATGTAATAAAACTTCAAATTTGACTACTGATTGTTTAGCTAACAAGGTTTAAGATAGGTGATTATATTCTATACCAGTTAGTATGCTATATATTTTCAAAAGATATTCTATAGCTTATTTTCGTAGGTTACAAAAATTAAATTAGATTACCTTCCCTCTTGTGAAATTATTATTCGTTATTATTTTCTAATTTATATTCAATACGTAATATGTTTTTGTTTAGATATAGACTTTGTGTCTAACTCATGAATATTCTATACATATATATGATTATAATATACAATCAGCTTTATAAAATAAATATATTACATGCTTTTCCTATTTTAAAATATTTATTAAATATTATACATTTTATGTATAATATTTAATAAAATATTAAACATGTTAAATGTTAATGTTAAATATGAGAAAATGTTAAACATTTATAGAAAGAAAAAAAAATTCTCTCCGTTATATTCTTGGTGCCTAAGATACCTTATGGGATATACATCAAATACTGAGGATCCGGCTTGTCAGCGTCTTGATGAACAACAGATAGTAATAATGTCAACCGATACGAGTTTTCTAACTTTCGGGCCTCATCCCAGACTTCGCCCCTGCACCTAAGCTAAGGTTAAGGACTGTAGGGGCGAAGGTTTCAATCCTCAACCGACCTAACAGTCAATACTTCACTCGTTGAATTAATAACTTTTTATTCAAAGAAGTTTTTTTTTTTATTTCTGCTACGTGTATGGATCTTAATAACTTTGTCAATTACTGATATATTTAAAGTAGATATGTACCAAATGGAGAGTAAATTTATTTCGGTAGATTCGGAGCTGGCACTCAATACGTCAAATTTATATTTGTACTCCTACAAATTGTTATTGAATTTGATATATGATTTAGTTACACTTAATTGTAACTGTTTTAGCTAATGATTCCAGTGTTAAATTACAAAGCAAATGTATCTACCTTATTTCACGGGTTAGTGTTGCAATGACGTCAAAGTCTAGCTCAAGGGAATCACGGTCTAAGAGTCAAAGTCAAGAATTACAACAGAGAGAGAGAGAGAGAGAGAGAGAGAGAGAGAGAGAGAGAGAGAGAGAGAGAGAGAGAGAGAGAGAGAGAGAGAGAGAGAGAGAGAGCGGATAGACAGTAATTTCCTGTACAGTTAAGTTGCTTGTTTGACTTAAAACTTTGCTGGTAAGCTATTATTTTACCATAAAAGTTAAATGTAAATTAAATATTAAAATAAGAAAAAACATAATGTCATATAATGTTACACACTTATCTAAAAGCAATAACGAAACAAGTAGATTGTTATGCATTGAGTTTTAACTTTTACTTTTTCTCATTGAGTTACTGTAACTTGTATTGAATACACTCAACCACAATACGTCGAATAAAATTTACAGACAATATCAAGACCTTTCATCATTCAAAGAAGAGTCGCCTGCGCTGAGGGATCAGAAATACAACGAAGACACTTCTCTTAAATTGATTCTGGGACGTCTCTAAAACACTAAAAAACACGTAGAATCTCTTTCTTGTATGCTTGTCATATGGCCTGCTGTAGTTACAGCTACATTAATTTACACCATCTGTTGACATAATCACATTTAAAAATATGTCCGATCTTGCATTCGCCTTTTATCTAAGCATGTTTTATAATTGGCTAACCTCTAGTATGGTACTTCAATCTCTGATTCAGATGGAAAAGCAGTCTATTTTGAACAAATTACTATGGTCTGGTCTACTAGTAGAGGATAGGAGGGCTCGGTGTATCATAAAACATACTTTTTTACGTCATTTCCATTCTACTGTGCCTTACAACTGCTATTTGTTTGACGTAGACGTCTCATTGTTGGCAACAATACTGGAAATTACAATGATTATTGTTACCACTGCGTTAAGTGGTAGTTCCAGCGGCTAGATTTTCGTAAATTTTGATAACGAGACGTTCATAAAAGCCTTCAATATTAGAGTGTGATTTTAATTGCTTGAAAACGAAATAAAATCGAGTGCTTTAAGCTATGACCCTCATGTTTTCTACATTACTGATTCATATTCCCTTCTTAGATATGCATTTATTCAGTTATAGAGGGGGTTAATGAACATATTCTCTAGCTAAGTAGAGGGTTGAATGGTGTATGAAAAATCACAGCTTACTTATAATTAATTTTTTAGTTTAGCACAGGTTATGGACCCTATAAAAGTTATATAACTTTAAATCCATGCGTAGACTGCAAAATGTGTCTTTATTTTTATGACCAGTAGTGAAGGGTTTATTTACCCAAGGGTAAGTTTCGGCCCGGTGGATAGCCGAAGGCCAATTCGGATATCTTCGGCTAGCTTCGGTTTTGGGTACCTCCACTAACTCACGTGAACAAAATAAAGAGCTGTGATTGCCTAAAATATTTAATATGGTAGTCATATATACTTTAAAATAATTATTTTTATTCTTGTATTTTAATCATACAAACTATTTGTCGTAGTAGGAATCGCATCTTTAGTAAGTTAGTTATGTTTATATTTACTATATCATAACGACATAACTACTAATTAAAAGAAAATTAATATAAGCAATATTGTAATGAATTAAAATAAATGAAGCGAACGTAGACGTTGCCTGTGCAGGCTGACCAGGAGGGCTTTGAATTGAGTGCAGGGATGTTGACGCAGTTTGGTCCATGGTCAACTGCATGCCAGGGCTGCTAATTCAGCATTCCACTTTTCGGAGAACTTCGTTAAACCTCGTGAGAAATCGGATCCAGCCAGGATAGCTGTCAGTTCAATTCAACTGTGACCTTCGGCCTGCCTGGTTGCATACCTGCCACCTTCTAGACCTTCAAGTCTACCGCTAGTAGTGTTGGGATGCGCGTGTTACTTTCTGTAGTGGGGAGCAGATGAGCATCATATGAAGTTATAAGCACGATCCTTATAGTGTGGACCAGGCCAAAATCGCTCTGTCAGATGTGGACGACAAGAGATTAATCTTGGACGGTGGAATCAAGACCATACCATGGGGTCACTACTCTATTGATGAAGAGACAATGCTAGATCAAGTAGCTTTGGACGCACTAATGGTGGAGTAAGAAGAGGGTGACAGTAAAAGGGGGACACAGGAGTGCAGTAGGTGGCAAAATAGCGGACAGAGGGCTTTTTTTACTTTTCTTAGCGAAGAGGGCCTGAGAAATCTCGAAACCCAATAAATATATTGATCCCATGAAACAAGAGTAGTCTTTTACCATGAGCATAAGAGAAATCAGTGCCGAAAAGCTTCATGCCCCGGCACGAAGAAGATTTCCCACTCAACGATCCCAAAGACGATCTGTATTAGGCTGACTTGGTTGAAATTATTCCATACTCCACATTTAACAAAGGCTGTACGTATGTTTTCACAATGATCAACTGTTTTACCAAATACGCTTACACAATACCTTTGAAGGACAAGTCTGAACAGGAAATTGTTAAGGCCATTACACCGATTGTGGATAAAAACCCGATAAATCATCTACAAACAGACATGAGAAGGGGTTTTACAATACTGGATTTCTAAAGCTAATGAAGAAAGAACATTAATCACTATTCCGTGTTCAGTGAGAAGAAGGGTGTGATAGTTGAAAGATTTAATCGCAGCCTCGAGTCTATAATGTTTGGTAAATTCACAGAGCTGGGCAACTACCAATGGATGAAGATATTGCCTGTCCTGTTAGAAGAATACAACACGAGGAAACATAGAATAATTGGCATGACACCTATCGAAACAAGTATAAAGAAGAACGAAGATGTTTTAAGAGCTATTATTAATAAATACAGGCAATAATTAAAAAGAAAAAGGTCAAGATTAAAGTGGGTGACAAAGTAAGGATAAGAAAGTATAAGAACTTCTTTGATAAAGGATACCCACCTAACTGGACAAATGAAATCTTTACTATACACTCAGTGCTGCCTACTATTCCAACAACGTATCACCTAGAGGATTACCGTAATGACGTGATTTAGGGAATATTTTATGGAAAGGAACTTATAAAAGCTAAACATGGAGACATATACTTGGTGGAGAAGATGTTGAGGAATAAGGGTGACAAAGTGCTAATTAAATGGCTTGGCTTTGATAGCACTCACAATCCATAGATAAATAAAGAGGAACTTTGAGTCAAGACATCAAGATGAAGAGATCGAAATTACCAATAGTAAACTTAGACTTATACTGTAAAATGGATATGAAGGAAAAGAACACACACAGTGACCTGCTGCCAAACCATGTTCGATGAATCATGCATGAACCTTCAAATTTCGGCAAGACTAATATAATGTTAAACTTGCTGTTTAATTCAAATGGATTAACGTTTGAAAATTTCTATGTCATTGTACCAGCCAAAGTATAGATTTTTAAAAAGTATACTATCATTGACTCCTGGCATAGGATACTTTACTTTCACAGATAACGAAGAGGTTTTTCATCCGAATGAGGTGAAAGATAATTTAGTAATTATATTTTATGACGTTGCACGCAAGAAGCAAAACAATATTAGAAACTACTTTATCATAGGGTGTTACAGGAACGTTGATACATTTTACCTGTGTCAAACGTATAGCAGGATACCGAAACAGCTGGTCAGAGACGATGCAATCTTTATTTGTGTTCAAGCAAGACGAGCACAATCTGAGACACATTTATGAATATCATGTAAAAACTGACATGATATACACCAAATTCAAGTACCTGTGCTTAAGAGCTTAAAACGGTGGTAACAATCGTTTTGTTTAGCGATTGATAAGGAACGTGACATGAACTATGGTAGATATCGTATTGGGTTTGATAGTTTTATAAAATTTTAAATAAATACATTTAAAAAATGGGACTTTTAAACGTAAAACCAGAAAACTTCAAAAACCTGGAAACCTGGAACCGTTAAACCTGAAAACACTAAAACCTGAAAAACCTGGAAACTTGAAATATCTGATAACCTAAAAACACTAACACCAAAAACCTGAAAAACCCGGAAACCTGGAAAGCCTAAAACCGGAAAACTCATAAACCTGGAAACCCGGAAATGTAAAAATCAAAAACCTGAAAACGTGATGTTCTTGAAACATAAAATAGTAAAAAAGGTTATAAATTTCAGTAGTCAAGATGACAGAAAATGATAGACATCTAATGTGGGAAATTTAAAAGGATACATGATAACATCAAACGAACGCATCGTGAAATCAAGAGCAGTTTTATGCAAACTCAGAGGTCTTATATCTTTATTATAATCATTTATTAAACCACTAAAAATATAACTGATAAATTAGTAGATGTAAATAATGAGATAAAACAAGAACTAAAAGAGAAACAGTTTCACCTAGCTGAAGAAAACGTCCCCTTTAGTGAGGATGAGCAATACTTTGAACCTGACAGTCGTTTATAAGATCGTCTATTGCATCACCAGAGATTGATGCGTTTATTTGATTAAACAAAATTGGGGATCTGTTAATCAAATATCTTCAGTTTATATAGATAGATGATAAGGAGGAAGCAGACTTTGCATATGGTATTCACTATGATGGTGAAAACTGGAAAATGTTATCGATAAGAAGAGACAAAAATTTGAAGAAGAATTTTTAATGGAGATTGAGAGATCTAAAGTAATTTACAAATTATGGGTCGATCCAAATGAACTAGTTGACCCCTTACGTTTGTTGATTGCAACAAAGAAAGCAAGAAATACTGGTCACATAGACGAGATAATTGCCATTTTAGAAGAGCTCAAGGAAGCATGTATTGTATAAGACATTTTAACAATTCAGTTTCAGAATCTGATCCTTTCAATTACTTGTGCTTTAAGCAACAAGGGTGAAAAAAGGAGATTTATATTTTTTTCATTAAAAATAGTAATTAAATATGTTTATCTCGAGCCACATGTAGAGTTCAAAGATGCTAAACATAAAAACTCCGTCCTATTTGGCAATTCTAAATGGCTAGACTTTATCAGTTTACTGCCTTCCATTTCTCGATAAATTGAACAATTATCTTGTGTCGAGTCTTACTTGATTTAGGACATTGATCAGGTTATGCATAGTGATTCTGTCTACGTCCCCCAACCACAGCAAGTAAACGTATGGGATGCAGATCCTCTCCATGATGATTTAGTATAAGAAAACAAAGTCCACAGTAAATTAGTCAGATACATGTTGACACCGGTAGTGGTGGAGTTTCAAGGGTTGAAAGACAATTTCAATGGTTTTATCGTTAAAGAATTTGTCACTGTGGGTCCTTGTATAAACATTAATATGGCTTTTAAATCTCCTTACTGTCGGAACAAACTTAACAGCGCTGTTAAAAAGACTAATAAGTGGTGTGAGTGCAAGTTTCACAAAATTGTGTGGAAGGATTTTATTATATCTTTTAGTTTTAAGCTAGTTCATAGTTTGCTCAAACCCTTTTATATAGTTTACGAGAAGGGGTTGGAGAAAAAGTAATTTCTTTCAAACATTTTACAGGAACGTTCAAGAGCTCAAAGAGTCTTGGAAAGTTAGATTTGATTATGCATTTTTACCTTGTCTTCCACAACGTGCTAAAGGTGATATGTACACTTGAGTAAGTGCATAATTTTAGTATAAAAAGTTAGATAAAAATAAATGTTCCTAGCTATGTGTATGTTCTATGGCTGGCTTAAACTCTGTAAGTCCAGGAAACTTGTGTGGAATACCGTACCGTTAAGGTAAGAGTGACCCAAATTCAATAAAAAAAATCGCTCGACCATTCTCCAAAGCAGCCGTAAAACGCATAAGTCCTGATGCGGTCGTCACACCATACAGGCGGAAATTATGAAGGACCTATTGATGCGAGTCTGGATCTTCGTATGCTACGTATATTAATGATATACTCTATAGCTGGCCTAAACTCTGTAAGTCCAGGTTATGAGGTTTTCTAGGAAAACATATACAATTATATAAAATAAAATCCCTTGTAGGTAATGTGTTACATTAAAAGGCTTCATTGAGTAAAGTAGCACGCAGTTGGCTATGGATGAAAAAATAAAACAATAAATAAATATAAAAAAATAATATATAGGACATGACATATTTGTTAAAGATTGGTCATGACCATATGGAGCGATGAATGGGGCTCCTTTCAAATTTTAGGCCAACAGGAAATGAGACACATTAAAATTCTCCTAACGTGCCAAGACCTCAACGTCTAGTATGACAGACCTAACGTGTTGTTGTAATATGAATCAATTAATAAATAAAATAATTTTGATTGTATTTTAATCCCAACAAATAAAATCATAACGGTAAGTACAAACACGAACTCATTAATCATTGTCTTTTACTATTACAATCATAATTTAAGAAGAATCCCCATATTCCTACTACTCACGTTCATTATAATTTTTTGTATTAAAAATACAAAATTACATTCATAGTTCCTATACTATTATAATTATTAATTGATAAACTGACTTTGTACAGTTGGAAACAAAATTATTCATTATAACTATTTTTAACCCTATGTGGCAGCCTTACTGGATATTTTAGTCAGTCACAGGTCTTTATTTTTATCACGTGACTTAGTGAGAGTACCCAAAACTGAGGCTAGCCGAAGAAAACCGAACTGGTCTTCAGCTCTCCCCTGAGGTGAAACTCACCCTTAACTACTACTATGACTAATAGGTTTTCTTAAGTATGATTAAGACTAGAGCTTCTTTATCTGCTATTGTAGAATAATAGCAACTGATTCATACTATGATTTTCCGTTCACAAGTTCCAAATTAAATATTACGTCAGTGTAATTATTTTACTATAAAAACTAACATCTATGTAATATGTTATGCCCTTAATACACCTACAATAAAAATAACATCTAATAACAATATTTGTCCTATTGATTTAATTATTTAGTGAGGTCTGTAACTAAAACAGGTTAAAACTACATCATATTTAAATGGAACTACACTAACAACAGAGAAAAATAATAGTGGAAATTTTTTGACAAAATATGTAACATTAGATTAAAAATCTATCTGTGTTCTTACAAAATCAATAGTTGTAATAATTGTAATTGTGAAAATTTTGCCTATTTATGAGAGTTATTAAAAGTTTGTTAACTACATAATACGTGTTGGTAAACATACAATATAAATAAACGTCCCACACCTTATATATTTGTATTAGAATATAAGCTCAACAATCTAACTATACTTCAATATAAGTAGAAAATGCACAAATATTATGGTGATTGATTTCGGCAAACCACGTTTACTTTACTCAGAGCAGATAAATTCACAAAAAGAATAGAAAGTAATGCTCAATATTCTGTTTATCTAGGCCTACTAACACGTGACTATGTTGGCTGTAATCAACAAAACGGTGACTACTGAAATAGTATTAGCTAATTACTATTGGCTCTTACATATGTTGTTTTATTCGCTAAGTATAAATTGTCAAAAACTATTTCAGAATCAAAATTTACCTGTTCATTCATACACCTATCATTATCTTTACATACAAAAATTTTAAATGTTTCAAAACTAAATAAAACTCTGCCCAAGCATTCATAATCCTACCCTTATTACAGACTTTTATAATATCTACTTTTTAATATACTTTTTTTCAAACTGTGGGTACAGTTCAGTAGGTCTTTTGGTACGTTTAAACTGTCTGGCTTCTTATTCTTTAAATCAGAAAGTGGTTCATACAGTATATGTTTTGCTGAAATTAACAGTCTGATCAATGTAAAACATATTATAATTTTATTTCAGTTTCTCCTATGAACCATTAACACAGATTAACTATAGGCTGGAAGTCTCTTTCAGAAAGACTTTTGACTCGTTTAATATTATATGGATACAATTGTTGATCTCTCAAAATACGCCACGCAGAAGTTTTTGACATTCCTTTTACCTCTGACAACCTTCTGCCACTCGTACTAGGGTTTTCTTCAATGGCATTTAATATTCTTTCTTGAGCTTTAAACGTTGTCACTTAAACTAGACGACCCAACTTTTCAACTTTAGCAAAAGTTCCACGCTCCCTCAGGGACCTATGAACAGTTACGAACGTTTCTCGGTGAGGAGTTCTTCGATGAGGAAACCTTTCTTCAGAGTCGTACTGCCTCGCATAAACTTCCAATCCATAAATAAAATGAACGTCTGCTAATTCTTCATTTGAATAAATAGGCATTTTGATTCATGATGAAAACTAAATAAGATAATAAATTAATACCAGTGCAACCACAAAAACTATCTCAAGATAATCCCTTTAACTTCACCGTTTTTTTTTTGTTTTTTTTTAGTTATGAACTCCAATCAATAACAAATAGGTATTTTCCAACAACGAACTGTCAATATTACAGTCAGCTGATGTACATCATTGACTGTATGTATTATCAATTTCCAAATCAGCTGTAATAATCTACTTAGCACTAATCTAATATTTAATAAATAAATGTAACTTTACTAAAGTTTCCAATTTCATTAATATCAAGCATATTTTTATTTGATACAAATTGTAATTTCTCAGTTAATAGTTGTTCAACTCTAAAACTTTTTATAAAATTATTTGCAGAAATAAATTCTTAAACATTTTAGTAACTTACAGGTTTTTAGTCAAATTTAAGGTTAATAAGATATTTGGCTTTAAACATTTGAAATGGCCACCATTTCGAAAAGGATTATTGTAAAAAAGTGAAATATAAATAATACATGAACACTCTAAAGATTAACATTCCTACCAATTTTTATTGTTTTATCTTAAATAACTTTAGAGATATTACATTTTTAATAAAAAACCCATTCAAACACATGTATGGATAATGGAGCGAGATAGACGTTTTGTACACATGCCATTTTTTGTTTGTTTTAACCCAAGGAATGACCTCCAGAAGTTTGGCTGGTTACTTACGGGACACCCTGTATATTCCTGAATTATTGAATTTATCTTCACTTTCAACCATCCAAAGATAGGGTGGATATTACAAAATAATTTAGATTTGCTTACCACATTGTAATTGCTTAAATTCAATAAGAAGGTGCCAAACCAAACGTATAAATTGTTTAAGGGCTGTGGTAGGAGGGTGGCATACTGCCAAAGCCATCTTGTATCTACCACTTCTCAAACCATAAATATTTTTTTTTCGCCCTTTGGCTGTGGTTTTATGTAAACCTTTCATTAGCAATAGGAACACTTCAGCTTTTGAAGGAATATTATTTATATATTTTCTATTGTGATTTAAAAAAAAAACTATGTTAAAGATTGTTTACTGATCTAGGTTCTCATCGAAAGAGCTATATACCCACCCCACCTACTTATACATGTTCAGTGGTATTGTCCTAAATATACATGGTTTTTACATTGATTTCCTATGACACATATAAGTGTTGAGGTTTTATATTAATATTGATTTCAATGTTCATATTTTGTTATTTAATTCCTTTTGATACGCTGTCATATATCATGTTAACTTATAAATTGTATATAGTATATTTATTTTAAGTTTTTAATATACAAACCAGAGTCATCATTTATAAATATAAACGTGTTTCCATAGTTGTACTTCTTAACTCTTTCAAGCCTCAGTCATTCTTCATTCTCTCAATCTTTTCACTTCGTTACAACCCTTCTTTCAAATTTCTCTTCAATATACAACTCTACATTACATAACTTCCCTTTTTTACTTGTAATTAATTAATATAATAAATCAATTTTTGTCTGGTAATTGAATAATATATTTATTAATATTACCCTACAGACAAACACTTTCTACCCTTGTTGTGTGATGTTTATTTACGAGTATTAATAAAACAAAACATACTTAAAAATAACTAAACTCTTTGAAATAATTAAACACGTAATCTGTTTATTTTGTAAAATAAGTAACTAAGTTTAATATATCGAAAAATAAAATCGTACTATTTTTATTAGAAAACTACAAAAGTGGTCCTTCAAGTACAAACTATAAAATTACAGAAAGTGTAAAATGAATTTTTAAAAAACAAAATACATAGATTGTTTGTCGTACATACTATCCTTGATCATATATACTTACATATATATATATATATATATATATATATATATATATATATATATATATATATATATATATATATATATATATATAATATAATATTAATATTTGTGCCAGTAATTTCATTAGCTGGTGAGGTTTGTCACTACATCTGGTTCAAACTGCTTTAGATTTGCATAAAACTACACTTGTACTCCACAATGGAAAAAAAGGTTTATCTGAAAATTCGAGACATTTGTTTACCATTGGATAGTAAATATATTTGCGTGCTTATAACATCAAAGATATTACTAACGGAATGACAATATTATTATTGTTTTATGATAATTTATAAACAAACTATGCCCCTTAAAAAACAAATGTTAAAAAACATTAGAAAAACAAATTATTGTTCATGATTTCATAATTATCCTAGATTAAAATAATATGAGTGTAAAACCAGTAAGCCAAGGTAGTAAATATATTTATTTATGGTTATTTTCAAACAGCAAGAAGTTTAATTATAAAATGTTTGTATACTTTAGTTTATATGAGTACGATCTGAGGTTTAGAAGCTTGTACAATCTGCAGCAGCCTTGAACATCTTAGTGTGTGGCTTACATTCGACATCGGCACTTATGGTGCCAAATGTACGTATAACTCATAAGTTGGCTAAAGCCGTTATTTCACTCCTACTGCCAAATGTGAGACGTAACGTAAAAAGGTCTCCCACTTCCATATTGAGAATCACAGCAAATATTTTGGCCTTGATTCAACAACACGTAGTGCTTATTCAGGCTTTACTTAGTGGTTGTCAATATCTTGATTAACTGTGCCGAACAGAGTTGAAAGTAATGTTAAGTAGTTAGATCTGTGTTTAACTCTATTTATCTTTTCAAAATAGTGTATAGTTGTTTCTCTAATGTACATACACATTTAACAAAGAAAAACGAAATAATAGACTTGTTTACGAGTCACAGACATACATATAAGCATTTTTTTTAGTTTAAAACTTAAACATTTTTTCCAAAATACAACAAAAGTGGAATTGGAAAGTACAAACACTAAAATTCAAGTTTTAAAACGGAAATGTATTAAATAATATATGTTTATTACACTATTAAAATTAACAACTTTAAGAAAACGAGTGCTATTAAAATGCTGTTATAAGAGTTTCGTGATCTTCAAATTTCAAAGTTAGCATTACACATATCAGACTAACAGTTTACTAAAATTTTTCACTATCGAAAATAATAATTGTAATTATGGTAAGTATTAATTATAATTCTCCTTTGCTAATGAAATAATAATGAAAAAAATTTCTGCCTTATTTTTTATAGTCACTATATAGGTTCGGATAAGGATATTTGCCAACTAAAATTTAAAATAAAACGAACTTGTAAAGTTATATTTGATTGTAAAAATTTGTGACAGTTTTAGTATGAGAATTTGTCTGTAGGCCTAATGTTGTGGAACTAACTGCAAAAAGTAGTATCTGTTTTTAAAACAGCTGATTGAAAATAGTTGTTTGATTTAGAATATTCATAATTTTAGACTTTTGGTTTAAAAAGAAACGGCTTGTAAGTACTAGGATCGGATAGAAAAAAAATTAATTCTAATGTAAGCCTTCTGATAAGGGTTAAAAAGTAATAAAATATATTTTTAAACTTGATATTTTTATAAATATAAGTAATTTTATTTTCATTTCATTCAGATATATTTCTTGATAAATCCTGTAAAATATTTGATTAATCTTTAAATTATTAAGTTATGTTAGGTTAAATATTATATTTAAAAGTTAAAGTTGTATTTTTTAGCTATTTAGCGTTATTTGTGAAATTATTAGTAAACTACACTGTAAACCAAACCAGGGCCTTTGTTCTATCAAGTAAGTGTTGCACAAATATTCCAAATACACTCTGTAATGTTCTTGTAAATACTTGTCGTTGAAATATAATAAATGAAGTATATTAATAGAAGTGTTCCGTTGTGGTTATTTTAATAATGTTCTTCCATGATGAAATAGTTGGTGTTTAATTACTTATTCTTTATTAAAACGGTGGTCGTCAAGATATGGCCAAATATGAGGGGCGAATTTGTGTTTACCAGAGGGATTCAAAAAGAAAACCAGAAGGATTTCTTCTGTGATTTCCTCTGGTCTGAGGAAGGTGAGCGTGGTTCACCGAAAACGATCACCATAATATTTGTGCATTTTGTACTTGTATTGTAATATATTTGTGCATTTTGTGCTTATATAGTAATATATTTGTGTTTTGTGACGTTTACTTGTACTTTATATGTACCAACACGTATAATGCTAATTAAAAAGCTATTTATTTTTCTTGTAAGAAAGTTAACTATCCAAATATTATTTATTTATAGAAAAACAACATTTATATTAAAATAGTTATAGATACAACTGATATTTATTAATAAGACTGTTAATTTACCTTAATTTCACATCCCTAAATTACATATTTACTTTAATACATTTTTCACAACTACTATTCTTTGTAAAACCTAAAGAGATAATCATATATGCTTTCTAAAACACTCTCTTAGCTCTAAAATTATAATACAGCCAAATTAACTATCTGAAGACATTTATGTTTGATGTTTCTCTGGTTTTTACTTCTAAAACAACCCTTATTATAGGGTGTATTTAGGTTAAAATTCTTCACACAAATCTAGTAGAACAAAAACCCGTAACAAAAACATATTGAATCGAGTTAGCTAGAGTTTGAAACTAAACATTTAGTTCCTTGTTTACATGGATTGGTGACTTCTAAATGGGGCCATTTCTAACTGGTAATTGGAAATGTGTTATTTGTGTGTTTCTACTCAACACAAGTATTAAAAGTACGGTGTAAAGATAAAGAACCTTTTCCGTATATTGACTGCCACTACTTATTTTATCACAATTACGGTTAGGTTAGGTCAGGCTAGTTTATTTTAGTAGGCTACTAAAGTTGATCACAAACTTGTAAATGCAATGACTGACTTACCACCAAACTCGCTCTCTGTGTGTAAGTTCTTGGAAAGTGATAAGATAAGGACAGTGATATCGAATTCCTAGCGGATAAAAAATTCCACAGTGGACGTAAAAAGTATTGGGAACGGTTTTTAGAGCCATAGAATATTTATCAAGTGGTAGTGAACTAACGGAAAAAAAAAAAACAGATGTTGTAGTGAATTAACGGAGAACATCCCAAATATAATTTATTTTAATTACTTTCCGAAATAAATTTGCTTGAATATAATTGTTTATAACTAGAATTTCAAACAGGTTTTACTAATAATTAGAGGCAATAAACGATTATACAGGATCAATTACTCCCTTACTTGAGTCCACAGATTATAGAATATTTGCTGTTTGAATATGTCATTAAATTAAGATCAAATCACAGTACAATGAAAGCGTTACAATGTTATCAGGAATTACTTAGAGGTTCAATATCTAGGGCTAAACTTTAACATTACAAACAGGTCTTATGATATATTAGGTAACACTGCCATTTAATCTAAAAACGATAGCACCGTCAGAATTTTAGAAGGATTTGTCATCCTTTGGCAATAAATTATATTGTTATTTTATTAATTAGTCGTCGCGTATTTATATCTCTAATAGAAACAATTTGTATTAGTTCACCTTGGATAAAATACAAACAGTTTTTATTTATTTTATTGTTTTCTATGGCGTTTTTATCAAGCCATAACTAATCATCCGACGTATTTCTCCAGTATACCACATGATGACAAGGTCAGCACCTTATCAGCCCCACTCTTGTTCCGTCCAAATCCTCAAGGACAAACGTAGTAATTCTGGCTACGCATACATAAAGGTGTACATTAGTTGTTATCTCTATATAACGACCATATAAGGAGGCGACCTGAAGTTATGTTTTCTCTTTGCTGATACTTATTGGTTTCCAAAACTAAATATTACTATAGTGGCCCATCACTCACCTACAGAGCTTGGTTTTATCTCAGAGGAACCTATATATTTCCAAAACTAAATATTACTATAGTGGCTCATCACTCACCTACGGGGCTTGGTTTTATCTCAGAGGAACCTATATATTTCCAAAACTAAATATTAGTATAGTGGCTCATCACTCACCTACAGAGCTTCGTTTTATCTCAGAGGAACCTATATATTTCTAAAACTAAATATTACTATAGTGGCTCATCACTCACCTACGGGGCTTGGTTTTATCTCAGAGGGACCTATATATTTCCAAAACTAAATATTACTATAGTGGCTCATCACTCACCTACAGAGCTTCGTTTTATCTCAGAGGAACCTATATATTTCCAAAACTAAATATTACTATAGTGGCTCATCACTCACCTACAGAGCTTCGTTTTATCTCAGAGGAACCTATATATTTCCAAAACTAAATATTAGTATAGTGGCTCATCACTCACCTACAGAGCTTCATTTTATCTCAGAGGAACCTATATATTTCTAAAACTAAATATTACTATAGTGGCTCATCACTCACCTACGGGGCTTGGTTTTATCTCAGAGGGACCTATATATTTCCTATGAGGTTTTACTATTCCTCATGCTTTCTAGAGGCATTATGCCACTGGGATCTTTATTTACTCATCAACATATCACAATGTATAACGTAGCCAACATTCACACAATAAGGTGTTTAATCAAGGAAACATTTATTTCGTGTGTATAGAATGCGTTATTTCTAAAGTAATTTCAAATACAAATAACAGTGTCTCTAACATTGACTCCTTTATTCTTTTTTATGAATAAGATTAACATTATTATATACTATCGGCCATAAAATTCATTACTTAAATTAGTTTATCATAACAAGGACTTTCATATTTTTTTTATATTTAGTAAAATATTATTAAATCAATAGATATTAAACTAAGTTGAGGATGTTCAACAGATAAACAGAGTTTTATTTTTAAGTCTATTTGAAGTAGGTCCTACTTCAATGTCCTGCTGAGTCTCTGATATCACATATTTACCAACTCCATCGACTGTTATTGTATCCCGAATCATGTCATTGTTAAATAATTTATGTAATATTACATTAGAGCTTTATAATAGTTCCCATTAGTTAATTGTAAATAAAACGTTGTAACAAATTAACGCCTCTTTATAATCTGTTACGTTGATAATGAGTGAAAAGTATATATAACTTCATTTTTACTCTTAATAATATATTTTTTTGTTTTAATGTCACTGGAATATACGATATAAATTTTCTTTTTGACATCTAATATCTGTTAAATCTATAAGCATAGAGAAAAATGTCAACATTGAAGCAATTTATTTTATGACTATTGTGTTTGTTATTATTATAAAATAATTTCTATGCTTGGTTCGTTTTAGAAATATGCTTAAGTCATAATTACAAACTCCACATTATTTTTATTACTTAATCCTTAAACTAAAGCGCCATTTTATCGTAAATGTAAACGATGGCTCTGTGCATATAAAACTTCTTAGTTTCATACAAACCATGTATAGAACCGGCTAAGATTTTGTTTAAATAAATGTAATAGTGGAAAAACAAACATTTGAGCATAAAATAGCTTTTAATCTATCTACAAGTGATTAACAGTCCCGTGATTCTAACTGTTCGTAAATAGATCACTAAACAAATGGACCTGGTAAATAGGCTTTAATGTTTTTTTGTTTTTTTTTACTTTAACTTTTATAAAATAAATCATATGAAAGGCAAAATGTAGAGTAAATTTACATGGACAGATTTAAAAGAGAGGGGAACAATATTTATGCTAAGGGGAGGAATATAATGGTATTGCAGTAAGTCATGTTCAGCAGTTTTAAAATATTCCAAGCACGTAAAATCATCACATCACCCTTCAGGATGAGGGGAAAGTTTATAAGCTGGCAGATCTGGAGAACTCATTTTACTTACACTTACTAATTATTTATAATAAAAATTTTATCAAATTGAATGGATTTCAAGAAAAATATTACCTATATAAGAAGAAGAAGAAGCATTAAAACTACCTAGTTCAAAGAACTGTAGCTAAGCCAAAATGTTTTGAAATACTGTGTCTACCAGTATAAGTGTACTCCATGCCTCGTATATCAAAATATCTTAATATCTACCAAGGTAAACAAATAAGCTGGAATATGTCTGGATTTATGTCAAAGACTGTGATACTTATGGCTCAGCTGCTTTCTGTCACATATGAGCCATAAGCAATGGGTGGTTGGCTTTTTTTAAATGTAATAAAAATTATTATCTCGTTTAAAACAGAAACAAGACAGCTTTATTTCATTTCATAACTTGGTCTAGGCCCTAGATTTGCTTGACATCCTAAGACATTAGTGTATATATTATACCAGGAGTGTATGTCAAAGTGTAGGATAGGGTTGAATCTGTACAATCACCTTAAATTAAAAAATGTAATTGAAAGGTGTTAGTTCATCTAGAGAGAAAATCATACCTATATATCTTATATCATTGATACAGTCATATAGGTATGATGTGACTCGGAAGAATGTAGGAAGGTCCATTTTATCATCTGTTTTATCTCCGGAGAGATGTCATCTTTTATTTTGCTCCCATTTCCTTGGCGTGATTACTAAGTTCAAACTCGTACATAAGTATGTGGTATACCTGTCATGACCTTCAACTCGTGCACTCCTACTCAAGATGAAGATAGTACAAGGAATATTCATTCGCTAAATCGTGAGTACCACTGTATGAGAATGGATTGGTGGGAGGGACAATACTATCATATGAGAATGGGTGGGTGGGAGAATAATACCACTATATGAGTGGGTCGGTTGTTCAATACTAGTGAGTATGGTGGATGAGGTGAGATTAATAATGAAAATTATAGATACAAACTAATTTATTATAATTGCTAAAATTTCAACTTGTACAATGATATTCTTTTAAGTTAATACACGTTACTCAGAGGGACGTGATCCTTTCTCCCTAAATCGTTCTGCTCGTCAGGTCTGTAACCTAACCTGAAATATGCTAATCGTCTGTCCACCAAATTGTATTATGCCTAGTAGTATTAAAATGTTGATACATTGTTTTATTTGAGTATATAATAAATCAAATTAATGTAGCCTATGAAAAGTCGCAGGTAGTCATAAGAAATCATCGACACATTAAGAAAACAAATAGAATGGAAAAAGAATGGATAACCAACTACTTGAGAGACCTAACAAGAGAAAGAGACAAATTGTTCAGAGTATGGAAAGCAGATCCTAGTAATAAAAATCACAAGCAACAATATAATAAATTTAGAAATAAAGTTAATAGGGAAATAAAATTAAGGAAAAGTCAATATTTCAGAGAATTATTTCAAACCGCAGGTAAGGACACCAGGAAAATGTGGCAGGGTGTAAATAGAATATTGGGAAGAGGTAAAACCTTGAATATAGATAAACAGATTATTGATGTAATGGAAGGAACTGCCGATCAAATATCTAATAGATTTGCTGATCAATTTATAAATGGAGTTTTGGAAGTTAAGCATCAGTGCAGCAAAAGTCTTCGTAATGAAAGAGATATAAATATTGGTAACCCGATTCAACAAAATTTTTACATACCAATGTCAAATCAGAAATCAGTCAGAGATATCTTAATTAATTTAAATACAAAAAAGGCTTGTGGGATTGATAATATTAGATATAAAGAGCTAAAAATGTTATCAGATAATCTAGCACCAACACTTTCAAAAGCTATAAATATATCCCTTGTATCTGGGTCATTTCCTGAGTGTTTAAAAACTTCAGTTATCAGGCCAATATACAAGAAGGGGCAGAAAAGTAAATATGAAAACTATCGCCCAATTGCTCTTCTTCCCAGTATAGAAAAGGTATTTGAGAAGTATGTATGCAAATGCCTTAATAAATATTTGAGTGAGGGGAGAATCTTGAGTGAAAGTCAATTTGCATTCCAAAAAGGGAAAGGAACAGAAGCTGTACTAAAAGAGGTTGGTGAAGTTTTTAATGTTCAAGTAAATAAGGGGTGTTATGTTTTGTGTTTGTTTGTTGACTTAACAAAGGCTTTTGACACAATAAATCACAAAATTATGATCAAAGAGCTTGAAGATATAGGTGTCACAGGGACTGTTTTGAATTGGTTTAAATCCTATTTAGAAAATAGAACATTTAAGGTTAAAATTAGTGATACATATAGTAAAAGTACGCCATGCCCTTTTGGAGTACCACAGGGTAGTAATCTTGGCCCAATACTATTCAACATTTACATTAACAAAATATTTAGTCAGGTAAAGGATGTAAATATATGGGGTTATGCTGATGACATATTAATAGCTGTGTCCCATCGCAATTTAGCTACAGCTCAAAAGAGATTGCAGATAAGTTTTGATAAGATTAATAAGTGGATGCATGACACGGAACTTATAATTAATCCAAATAAAACCATTATGATGATTCTTCATTTGAGAAATAAAAAAATAACAATGACTCCTGTAATTAAGCACCATAAGTGTACTTGCCAAAATTTACTTTCTTACACCCAAGTTACAGATTGTAGTTGTACTAAAATTGAAATAAAGAATAAATGTCACTACCTTGGCATAACTATAGACAAAGGTCTGATATGGAATGATCATATTGAGACAATTCTGAGAAAACTTTACTCATGTACAGCAACCTTCTTCAGGCTCAAAAATGTCCTAGATGAGAAAGGAAAGATATCTGTCTATAAGGCCTTAACTGAATCTATTGTAAGATATGGAATAATATTATATGGAACAGCTGCTGATTGTCATTTGAACAAAATTGAAAAAGTACAGCGTAAATGTTTGAACTTATTATTTGGTAAACACAATGAAGTGAATGTATTCTCAAAAGCTAATACCCTTACACCAAAGGGTTTTTATAAATACAGCATTATTATTGCCCATTTTTTTGATGAGACTCATAAAATTCCTAATTTAAAAAATACCTCTTTTCGATTAAGAAATATAGAAAAACTAAAAGTACAGACAGCGTTCTCAGTTTTTGGAGAGAGAGTACCAGGTTTTATTGTGCCTAATCTATACAATGGATTGCCAGTGGAAATCTATAGTGAAATGGAATTTTGCAAGTTTAAAAGGATGGTATATCAGTGGCTCATATTTGAAAATAATAACTTAATTGGTTGACTTTGCTGGACATAGACTGCTATTATTCTACCTAAATCTTGTTAACTTATTTAAGCTCTTGTTACTTAATTTCTTGTTATTGTTTTTATTTCTTTTTATATAGTCTATTATTAAATATTTATGTTAGTTGAGCCTATTTTTATATTTTTAGTAGTGTTATTATCTGCTATAGTCTATTTTTGTTATTTCTGTTAATATTGTTGAAAACATTGACAATTAATCATTGTTATTTTCTTTACAAGTGATATATTTGTATTAATGATTAGTTAAACTATATTTTAAATGATAGCTAGTAAAGTATTTTAGGGCCTAACTATTATAAATTTATGAAATACTGTAGTCTATACAGATTTTGGCAAAGCCTAACCATATACTATATTTTCTGATGTACAATCAACCTCGAAGGGCTGCTTCAAATCTTTTGTTTGTGTTATTTTTCATGAAAAAGCACACTTGTTTTGCAGTATTAATTTTTAAAATTAATATGGTTATAAATAACCTATAGTAGTAGGTGCTGATAATATTTGTGAAATTAATTTTAAGAATGTAGCCTAGTAGGTTATACTGGAAGTTATCATCATAGTACTTTGTAATTATGAATAGTTTTAATTGAATGTGCTTAATTGTTATCCCCTTAAATTTCACTATTAACTACACAAAACTACTTATAAAGGTGTGGCAGCCTAGCTGACTAGGAAATTACTTTGTATAATTTATGGTGATATTTCACTGACCTACAGTTGAGATGCAACTTCTTTTTACTACCACAAATTGTTAGGTCACTCACCAAAATAAAATTGTTTGTACAGTTAATTAACAATATGACAGTCTATCTGACTGCATAAATATTATGTACTATAAGTTCATGATTAAGTATGGGTTTTTCTCAATAAATTTAGTGGAATTGTGTTTTTTGTACTTACTTTTAAATATTAGTGTAAGTTGTTAATACTGGAGTTAATTCAATTCATTGTTAGATACATATAATTTTTATTAAATGTATACTGTTAGTGTACTTACATTCAACAAAACGCATCACTACTGATCAATTTGGTTCGTGAGTAGTACTGACTGCCTTAGTTTTCGGTTTTTTTTTTTTATTAGTTTGGAGTTAGTAAATTAGTAAACTACACACTTATAACACCAAAACTATGAAGTTAGTTAAAATATGGATTACATATAACACCAAACACTTTGAAACACAATAGCAACACTGAATATATTCCATAGTACATAACAATTAATACATGATATTGGGTAGTGTTAGTACTGTAAGAATCACATTACAAATGAGAAATTTTGGGATTATCAACTGAATAGGTTAATTAAGCTGATTTCTTGTTTATTTCATCATTGAAAATTTTTCTGTAAGCTTGGAGCATATAGTGCACATGGTTGGAGCTGATACTGAACTGACTAGTTAAAGCAGATGCTAGTTTGAGAACATGTTAAATCACATCTGGCAGAGAAACCTGTTTTTGAGTTGGGGTAAGGGAAGTTAATCAGCTCCACCCATTCCTCATGAAATGTATAAAGGCACCATCTTTGGGAACAACCTTTTTATAAATATATTCATAGTACTTGTTATTATAAACTATCTATGTAATATCAGTTAACTTGTTTAAGTTTGCCACTTATACACTGGGTGAATTATTTGCCCGCCAATTGCCATTGTTTCTATACAGTTATTCTTAAGATTATGTTAAATTTATTAAATTACTATGTACTATATACTAATTTATTTGATGTATCACATGTTACAGTTAAGATGGACCCCGCTGACAAGTATTATTTGTTACTTAGCGGGGCCATAATTATGTAAAATTGTTCGAATAAACTTATTCTATTCTAACTTATTCTATTAATTGTATTAAAGTTAAAGCAAAACGAAGGATTTTGTACTTTAATGTAAAGTATTTTGTTAAGAGTTGATACTTTAATGTGCACAAGAGGGTTATCTAATCCTCTCGATCCACTTATGTTACTTTAGTGTTACTAGTTACCAAGCTAGTTAACAGTTTAATATTCTTCTTATGAAGCTATATGTGAGAACCAAAACCTTGAAACAGCTTTTTTAACTTAATCTTCCACAATTTAAAACTTGGTTTTGTCGTTAAGCACCTCACCATTCTTCGGTAGTGAGACTTCCCAAGAACATTTTTCTTCACCTGGAGGAAGTCTGCGTACTGCTAACTTCACTATTGACCCTGCCACAGTCATCAAGCCGAACATCAACCAGTACATTAATTTAAGCATTTAAGACTTGCGTAACAATCAACTGTCCTAAGTTGAAATAGTTTACCAGAAAATCTCATATCACATCACTCTTACTTAGTAAGAAAAATGTAGTATGCAGTAAAATTATGGAAGCCAAAACCAAGAAGTTTCTGGTCAGTGAATAGTTTCCGGGTTGATGTTAACTGTACAATGTCTTATCTTGTAGGGTAGTCTTTGTGAATAACTTGGCTAATAGCGTGTTAAAATGTACACTACTATTAAACTTAAAATGTTATGGGTGTAATAGTAAAATAATATAAATAATAATGCTGTTGAAACAGTTAAAAAGCGTTAAAATAACCTTATCTAGCCCTTTTAATATTAAAAGGGCTAGTTAAGGTTATTTTATATAATCATTCATATGATTAATGATTTATATAATCATATGATTATTCATAAAGTGGGTTGCAAAGATTACATAAAGGATGTTTTATGTAGTCTGTTCAAATTCTAGAATTGTTACCCTTTTAAAAAGTTGTCCGATGTAATTTTTGTAAACCTTCCAATCTTAAAAATGGCTGATCATACAAACTTCCAATAGTGTTCAAAAATTGAAAAATAAAGTAAGATTATAAAATGGTAAGTGCAATAAAACAATCGTGTGATTTTAGATCACATGATAACTCAACAGACATCGATGTGCGCTCATGTTTCCCGAGGCTCAGCATTCCAAAACTAGTTTCAACTGAGCATTTCGGCGTTGCCGATTCATGTACCTGGAATTATTTAAACAGTGCTCGAAAGGTTTATTACAGGGGAAGTATTTAACAGCTAATCAATTATGTTTTCTATCTAAATTTAAACCATTTTTTAATCACATTTTGTCATAAGGGCTTTGGGCCTCTAACTACAGGTTAAAAAATGTTATAGTTCTAAAAATATTCTCATATTAAAAATTAAGTTATTTACAGGATTTAAAATTATGTAGATAATTATTTCACATGTAATAACAACAATGTAACGTGAAAAAGGGAGCCACCCATTATATTGCTGATTTGCATATTGCTATTATTGCCGATTTTCAGGATGTACTTATCACATTTCTAGTAACTGTGAGTGATTCATCAGCCTTTATATGTAACATATATACCTTTCATTCATAGCTCATAAGTCCCCTAATACGGGATGGAGTCCAGCTGCATACGTGGCAACTCCGCGTCCGGTGGCTTTGTCTGTCGCGCGTTTTACGGCACATCGATGTTTCTTGAATTATAAAGTGAAATAAAACCTGAAGTTTTTTTATCGCACTTACCGTTTTATAATCTTAATTTATTTTTCAATCCGGTATTTTATAACCAATTTGGAAGTTGGTATGATTAGCCATTTTTTAAAAATTGCAAGGGTTCACAAAAATGACAACAGAACATTTTTTTAAAGTAAACATTTTTTAATTTAGATAGACTACAAAAAAGAACTTCTTCACATGCAGTTTCAACGAAATTTCTTTATTAGTTTTTATTTTATAAATGTTTAAAATTGAGCTTTTTCTAAAAGTGGTAAAATTTTGTATTCTACCTGCTATACAAAATTCTTAAAGTCTTAAAAAAATAAGTAAATCATATCAAATTACATATAATTAAATTATGCTAAATCTTTTTACAGTACAATGAAATTGGATGAGTATTTATTTCATAGCAGGGGTTCAAACTCGAGTACATTGCTTTTTGAATCTGAGAGTAGTTTAGCCTTTGTTTAATTTTCTCATCACCATGCTGGCTCGCATAAAAACTCTGCAGTGTCTTTTTTTGACTTCAATAATAACATTTTCAGGTATATTATATCTTTTAGTTCGTGATATTTATGATAGGTTTTCATTTAACATTTCTAATGTTAAAATTAAAATGATATAAATAATAATGCTGTTGAAATAGATAAAAAGCGTCAAAATAACCTAAACTACCCACTTTCAATAAATATTTACTTTATGATTATTAATAAATTTGGTCGTGAAAAATATAGATTTCAAAATATAATTTAAAATAATTGCTTATTATGGCTATGGTTTCATTATTATCAAAACTTAATCGTCATACCCTAAGGATTCATCGAATAAGTAAGTCTAATATTATAAAATACTGTTTATGTTTAATAGTTCAAATTTGTTTAATTTAAACAACTCTAAACAGAGAAAAACAATAACTGTCCACAGAAAGTCGTATGTCGTCCCTAAAGTGATATTAGGCTGACCAGAGAGCTTAGGTATTTTACTAAATGGGAATTTTTATGTAAGGGTCCTTGGAAAATTTTAAATGGCCACATAAATGCTTGGTTGTACATATAAATAAGCGTTTCACATTTCATGAATTTATGCTACATATTAAAACATACTTGTCACACATTATTGAACGATTTTATACGTTTAGTATTTATATGATCATTTAGTAGTTATTTACCTAATAAATAATTACCTATACTGTTTTTAAACGTTTAATAAAATAGTAAACCCCAGATTTTAATAACATATTTTATTATTTATTAAATATGAATTTTTACTGTGTTATGTTAAAGTTATATAAATATATTTTATTTCTTACTACGTTATAGTGCTTTTATATACATTTTAGTTGTAATATGCTTCTTGTACTATTATTGAAACGTCGTTTAAAATATTTTGATTTAGCATATTTAAAAAAAGATAAGTCCCTCTTTAACTCGTTGACAACGTCATGAAAATCAGTTTTTTCTCTACATAGTAGTAATTAATAATAACGTTAAACATATTTTAGGTGATTGATTCGGCCAAACATTCTTAAATGATCATAAAATACTACAAAAAAATGTTGTGTACAAACTTTAAATTTTAAGATTGTTTGAGCATAAGTAAAAGGAAACAGCATATTAAAGATTTTGTTCCCTCATACAATTACAGACAATCAGTCACTGTTAACATTTAAAAACAGTTGCATGTACTACTGACTGCAACTAAATACCATTTAATGTACCTTTCGTCTCCGTATTGGAAATGAGGAAGGGAGGAGTTGGAATAGAAGCAGAGCTAAGATGTTGGGTTGAATATTATTCTGGGTGCATTTTATGATAGTCTTCTAGAACAAAATATTTATAGCCTTATGTAATTTCAACCTTTTACTGAAGCAAGGCTTTCCTTCCTGTCATTAAAGGACTCTCAATATCATCCATAATTTCATGAAGTCCGAACCAAGTGAAAACAATTTGAAACCTAACCTAATCTAATCTAACCTAACCTAACCTATCCTAACCTAATCTAAGTTAGTTATAAAGAACTAAGACTATTTGCGTTCTACTCAAGAGGTATGATGAAAAAATAACTCTTTTATTTCTAACGTCATAGTAATAAGTTAAAAAATAAAAATGATTATTAAATAAGAAACTTGACTTCATTTATATCTATATATATACTTAATATCTATGTCATCTCAATACAACAAGACTCCTTATAATCTTAAAGAATCTCAATAACTGCACATTTTACTTTGGATAAGTCACTTCTAAACCTAACTGGCAGTTTCTCACATATAGTTATATCTCAGAGGAACCGCTGAGCTTTTATAGTTGATTTATATCACAGAAGTTATTAGCCTTAGAAAATTAGGAGTTATCAATATAGGGCTCTAACTATTTGGTAGATATATATTGCACTCTTATTCACAGTTACACGAAGGATAATTTTAATCAGCCAGGAAACATGCCTCCAGATAGTAATAAGCTATCGAATAAGAGGACCTTTAATGACATTATATTTTTATAAATATGTTTTGTAAACAGTTTCTGGAAATCCATATATTTAATATTGGGTATGTATTTAAAAGTGTACAACTAATATTCTGCATTAATTGTCTTACAAATGCTTTCATTTCAGTTACAACTAAATCCACATAATTTTAATTAATTCTTAGTATAGTTTGGTGGTCTTTAATATTAGAGTTAAAAATGTTTAATAATACCAAGGAAATTAATGGAGGAAACTAATGTACTATTATAAAGGCACATAAACCACGGCTGTGCATAAGGTAAATTTAAACAATCATAAATTATTCTCTCTCACGTACAACTTTACCCCTTTGGAAATGAGAGATAAAAGGGATTAGAGGTCCTCCTCAGCATATTTCAATTGGTTTATAAAACAGTGTATTCTACATAACAATGTTAAATGTATTGCGCATCAGTTGCAAATACCGTCTGTATTTTCTTTCATCTTTTTATATACACTCAAAACAATTTTGTTATTAGCACGTTAACTGTCATTAACAAGATTTCTGATCGTTTTTTTTATATTCTACCATGCCGTAACTACACTAGCATTGAATGTGATCCTAACATATTAATAAGGTAAGTAGATTGCAATATCTAAGGAAACGACTAGTAATGAAAAGCTAGTTTCAACATAGCTTCTTTAGATGTGCCATAGATTACGTCATGTTAACCTTATACACTGTTCGTACAATACTCTTTGATGTTATGCATAAATTATTACGATGTATTCCATAAAGCATAATGATTTTGTATTAAGTTTGTAATTAATTAATTATGAAGCGACTGCATGTTTAAGTAATAAAATGTACAAAATACTAAGTGCAAAAGACTAAAGGAAATGTCTTCCTTTCATCCTCTCTCTCATAACAAAGATACTTTGACTCTTTGACTTTAGGAAACTTACGTAGCTGTAATATTTTACAGCGAGCGTGCTTTATTAAGAAATTCATGTAATCATTGGGTTATTTTCTTTAAAATGTATTATATAATAGAGGAATATTTTCCGGTAAATCACTACCACTTGATAAATATTCTATTGCTTTAAACTGTTCCTCAATCATTTTTACGTCCACTGTAGTATTCCTTATATATCTGGCCAATAAGTGATAAGAGAATCCAATATATCTGGCCTTATCTTATCACTTTCCAAGGACTTACACACGGAGAGCGCATACGGCGGTAAGTCAATCATTGTATTTACAAGTTTGTGGTCAGCTTTAGTTGCCAACAGACTTAACCTCACCTGATCTAAACTAACCTAACCGTAATTGCTATAAAAACGTAGTGGTAGTGAATTAACGGAAAAACTAGTGGTAGTGAATTAACGGAAAAGGTCCTAATAGGGATTTCTACAATGTGTTTTTATTCCAATAGTTTTAGTTTACCACAAAAAATGTATCTTAAGTAAATATATTAAAGATATGAGTACAATGTTAGATGATGGGTTAGGGCCTAACTGTTTAAACTAGTAGTCCTTGGTTTAAATATAGTTAAACTATTTTTTTTAATAATATGCATACATATTATAAATTTATCTTTATATATCTAATCGAAAAATATATGTACTCACTCATCACGAAATCTCCGGGATCACTGAACATATTTTAATGAAATTTGTAGGGAAGTTAGTTTATTATCATAGAGATCCACTAGAAGAAGACACTATAGGCTGTGTTATACCACTGTACATGTGTGGAAGGGCGGGTGGGTAATACCACTGTACATGTGTGGAAGGGCGGGTGGGTCATACTACTGTACATGTTTGGGTGGGCGGGTGGGTCATACCACTGTACATGTATGGGTGGGCGTGTGGGTCATACCACTGTACGTGTGTGGGAGGGAGTTTCTTTTAGGGAGTTAAAATTGCTAACTTTACCTTGCCTTTATATTTATGAGGTGATACAATACTGCAGATCACGTTCTTCCTTGATTGGTGGCAGAAAAGTTCACCAATACTACACTAGAGGCAGGGACAACCTCCAAACACAGCAACACAGATTGGCACTGTTAGACCATATGCCACATCAGGTTGGTGTCAGACTAATCAATAAGCTTCCTGAAGATTTCTAATTAATAATCAAACTCAATTCAAAACTTGACTTAGACACCTCTTGGTGTCTAAAACTTTATATTCTGTGGATGAGTTAATCATGAGTCGCTGGGAGGATTAAATATCAGGACAGATAGGCTGTATGAATGTTATAAATATATGTATTTGAATGTGGGATGAATGACCATTTGTGGTTTGGTTTTAGAATTTTAATACATTTTATATATTATACTTATATTATGTTGACGATTACATTACATATTAAAATTGTTACTACGCAATAAAAAGTGTATTTATTTATCTTTTTATTGTATAATATTTAGGATTACTTCTACTAACACTTACATGATTGCTCTGCTTTGCATTTCATTAGAGTAGACTTATAGGGGTTTCTAGACTAAAACAGTTTGTTAGAGAATGAATGGCACCAGGCTGACCTTTTATATTTATTTAATGATATATAGACAAGGATTTATGAAAGAGTAATTAAGCTAGCGTAGAGAACTATCCCGTATAGAGTCAAGGGCAGTCGGCTAGTAACATATATAACTGTTGATACATTATCAAGTATCAGGGATTGGGAGATACTTATCCCCTGTCTGTTTGAAAGTAATTGAAAACCCGAAACAATTACTTTCTGAATCATATCCACGCAGCGTTAATGTTTTAGCGTTATAAATGTCACCCTTCCATGCTAGGGGTAATGAAGGGAGATTCCGCGTGTTTCAGAATACATTAACTGTTGTACTTGACATTTATTGCAGTTCCAAATGTATTTTACCCGTGTAAGTAAAATTGTTTTATATATAATTCGTTTCTTTCTAAATTGAAGTATCTGCTTTAAAATATAACTAGATAAAATGTTAAACCTTGTAAACCCTCTTTTTATTATTACTGTGTAACTGTTCAACAAATGTTATTGTAATTAATGACACACGAAGATATTTATTTGTAATTTAGTTATTTTTACAAATTGGAATATTTCTTTTAATCAACTAGACTAAATTTCTGTGCAAAATTCAAGCTCTTTAGTAACTTTTTTGTATAGTTTTCCCATACATACTTGTTCACTAAACTGTGAAAATACAAGAATGACTAACAACTATTGATCCGAATACATTTCTCAACCGTCTGTCTGTTGACCTCATTATTTATTTATTTCTCTTCTTACTTCTTAGGTTCTTACATCTGTAGGCTAATAAGTGATAAAAAAATAATTAATGGTGATTCCCAATTCTTCAAGTGGTTTTATTAAATAAACAACGTTTCAAAAAGCCATGCAGGTTTTTTCAAATTGTTTTATTTCTCTACTATGACATGTTTTTTGTTTTTAATTCAAATAAATTTTTGAAGGAGTTTGACATAAACCTTGTAATATGCCATGAAATATGGACTTTCACCTTTAAAATTATTTAAATTTTTTGCCCAGAGATACCTTTAAACCATTTATAAGCCACGGTTGTTTACATCAGAAAAACACTCTCTAGATGTCAGAATTAAAATATCAAGGAACTTATTAAAATGTGTGTCAATAAGTGGAACAATAATTTCATTCTAGTCAATTTCGGCAAGTTTTTGTTTAAATAGGAGTCTGTAATTACGACTAAATTTTCTTTTTAATACTGTAAAGTTAGCGTGTTTATTTTTATTGATTAAATCTGGAAGTTAGACTACTTGGACGTTGAGGTCTGAAGAAAGAAAGACCAAGACCAATAACTTCAGTTTGGCTGTGCTGCTAGTCTGTCACTATATAGTTTAAGGCAGTTTTCAATTGTGATGTTACTCTAGTGGCTACATTGATGTACGATATAAATCCATACGATTCAATCAAACAAAATATATCATTTTCGGTTGCAGTTTCAGATAGAGAATATATATATATATATTTAAATCATCATTAATTACTATATATTTTCATTTGTTATCTTGAGTCAACGCCGTCAAGAATTGATCCAACTGATGCATGAAAAGAGTCATGGGTGCAGAGAGTGTGTTATAAAAAGCAACCACCACAAGCAGTCGAAGCAAAGCACTTGAAATATTAATAACATTTATTATGATACTATATACATTACCCGATACTCTCTTATCGGGTAATGTATATAGTATTTGTATGTAGAATTGCACTTTTTTAAATTGTAACCGAGTGAATTATTTAAGGATGGTAAGCTAGTAGCACGAGCTAAAAAAATTCCATCCCTCTACCCGCTTCCATTTCCGAAATACTTTGACTACAACTAACTCTTGAGCTAAGCTTTGATATCTTTGTAATAACTAGATTGATGTAGTCAAAGTTATTTATTCAACCAAATTTGGTAATGTATGTTAAATATCTATGAACCATGCATGTTAAAAAAGTAATTATTGATTCCTTATAAGTTTTTTCATCAGTATAACACATTACAGTAATTTCATTCACTGTTAAACTAACTTGTAAAATAAATTTAAAAAAATAAATGTCCATCATTATTTTAATCAATCAATCAATTCCACTGCCTTGAAAGCTGGAACTTTATGAATAATCTATCTTAACTACAAAACAATGTAAAATTAGACAAAAGTAGAGAAATAAATCCCCTAATACGTAAGAAATTGTCAGTGTGTAATCTGTTCCGGCAAAATATTACAAATTGAATTCGTGGAATATACGAGAACAGTAACTGAATATAATTTCGTACGATAGGAAATTGTTGGGATGCTTCAACGGCTAATAAGGATATAGTGCATGATTAGTGCCAGTTGTTGTATACTGCCCAACTGACAATGAGAAATAGATAATTGAAATTATTGATTCTTAAAAAAATTGAAGGTCCGTCGGTTATGACGAAATTACGACTCAAGAGTGCCAATAATTATTTGTTGCAACGTCTTTGATACATGCAATAAATGTTTATTTTCATTTAGCAAAATTTATATTTGATTTTAAGTTTTCGAAGGTGATTTGAAAAAATATAAAAGAGTAGATGCAAAAGAAACCCCATACTACAAGCCTGTATTATGTTTCCAATGCTTCTTTTCCAGCCTTAAAACACCAGGGAGACTCTATTCAGTCGTTATCTAAAGTGGTTAATCTTTTTAATAGTCATTTCTCAAATATTTCATGCACAAATATTTCATCTCATTCAAATTTTCAGTCTAATGTTCCGTGTAATCTGGCTCAAAAACTTCCACCAAGCGGTTCTTTATTTTTTGCTCCTGTCAATAAAGTTGAAGTCGAACAAGCTATCATGTCCCTAAAATCTAAGAAGTCTTCAGGAACAGATGAAATATCCAGTTTTCTCATTAAAAAAATTTACCAGGGCCTTCTTGAACCCCTAATACACCTCTTTAACGTTTCACTTTCCTCAGGCATTTTTCCCAACATCTATAAGACTTCTAAGGTTGTCCCTATTTTTAAGAAGGGGGACAAAGGTGATGTCAATAATTATCGACCTATTTCTATTTTGTGCACGCTTTCAAAGGTATTAGAAAAAGTTGCCTATAAAAGGTTGTTGGATCATCTGGAGAAAAATAACATCCTTATAGATAACCAGTATGGTTTTAGGCCAAATCGTTCAACCACTCAAGCAGCTGTTGATTTTATAAATGATGTAGTATCACAGCTGGAACAGCGTGATCCAGCCTTGGGAGTATTTTGCGACCTTTCAAAGGCTTTCGATCGGGTTGATCACAACATCCTTGGTGAGAAATTGGAGATGTGTGGAGTGCGTGGAGTTGCTCTCTCCTGGTTCAAGTCATACCTTGCAGGCCGAAGACAATTCGTGGAGATTTTAGGAAGCCGTTCTGAATATGTCGAATGCAGGTATGGGGTACCCCAGGGTAGCATTTTAGGGCCCTTGCTCTTCATCATTTATATAAATGATCTTGTTTCACATATTCCTTTGGCCAAATCTATACTTTATGCGGATGATACAACGCTGCTGTTTGGGGGTCCTCAAACTGATCTGCAATATAGAGTCACAGAATCTATGGAAATTCTTCAACATTGGTTATCAGTTAACAATCTTTTATTGAACTCAGAGAAAACAGTTTTTATTCAGTTTCTGACCAAAAATAAAAATCCTCAGCATATATCTTTGGAACAGTTTGAAATAAAAGAATGTTCTTCGGTCAAGATTCTAGGTCTGACCGTGGACAGTGGTTTATCATGGTCTTCTCACATATCTCAGCTGTGCAGTAAGCTGAGTCGAGTCAGTTATGCACTCAGAACCTTATATCCTCTCATAGATTTAAATGCCTTGATTATGGTTTATTATGGATGTTTCTCCTCTGTCATGACGTACGGAATTGAAGTGTGGGGTGGGTCTCCACATGCTTTGAAGGTTTTCTTGGCGCAAAAACGTGCTGTCCGAATCTTGAAAGGACTACCTCCACTGCATTCGTGTAGAGGAATTTTCCGACTCCTTAATCTGCTTACCCTTCCCTCCATTTTCATATTCAGGGTAATCATGACAACGATATATAATGCTGATGATCTCCCAGTTGTCAGCGCAAACCACAGGTATCCGACCAGGCATGGTGACGATATCCGCACTCCCCAACATCGCCTGACACTCTCTGAAAGGGGAGTATCTTTTACTGGACCTGTTTTTTATAACAAACTCCCTGCTGAAATTAAAAGTTTAAAAGGGGCTGGATTCAAGAAATCTGTCAGGAATTATTTGATCAGCAAGGAATTTTATAGTTTACAGGAATTCCTGTCTACTTGACCCGAAAACAATAGATTTACATTGTCTTTGTTACTTTGTCATGTGTATATATTATTTTAACACTAGTTGTTTATTTATTTTAAGTTTATCTGTAATGACGAATGAGATATACATCTTTTTGTATTTTATTCAGAATAAATAATGTCTAATGTCTAATGTCTAATTGTTCTGTAAGATTTTTGAGCCCACATTGAATACAACATTACTGTATCATCTTCAATATACAAATATTTATTTTACGAGAAACAGCTTGCATTTTGGAATATTAAGTCTAATTTAACAGTACTAGTGAGTTTTATACGAAAAATCATTAAGTTGATAGACCTAAGATGTTTATTGGTGGGAATCTTTTGAACTTGAGCAGAGTATTTACCAGATGTTCGTGGAGTGCTTTTAGTTTGATTTAGGTTATATGTGATAAACAGGACACAGTTTGTAGAGGCTCGATTTTCCACCTGAGAAGGCTGTGAAAAAATCTGCCTCAAACAAAACAAGTTAAACATGGGAGTTTGTTGTTATTATGTACAATGAATGTCAGAAATATTAAGCTTGACTAAAGAAACAAGAAATCTGTCATGTCTATGCAAATGATTCGAAATCATTATTAGCATCAGATTAAAATTTAGAGATTTAAATAACTTCTTACCTCTATCTTAAAAATCTAGACTGTTTTTCAGTAACAAACAATTATTATTTGTAAATACAGCTAACACTTTAAGTGATCATGAAATAGAAAAAGCAAACAGAGCACGATTTTTTTGTTATAAACACTGACCTATACTTCTTTTGGAGAGTCATTGTAATTAATTACTAGTATAATAAACTGTGGTTACTATGCATTTATGCACTAAGGAGGAAGCAACTACTATGAAATGTAGGTTCTCTGAAATCCTTACCAATTCTCACGTGAAGTAACACATATATTACGGCCCTTATAACATGTTCAAACAATCTTAGAAGATTAATTATATTACAGAAAAAAGTTTAAGAATCGTTATTTAAAGGCTTTCCTTCAAATAACGATTCTTAAACTCCCTTTGGACTGAATCCGTTTTAAACAATTTTTGCTCTTTTAAGCATTCTGTTATACTCCTAACTGTAAAATAACAGTATATATTACAAGATAGATAAGGATATTCACATAATTAGTACCAGAGGGAAAAATTAAATAATTATCTTACCTAGGTTCATAACTATTTAAAAATTCACCACAAACAATAGAAACGGAAATGATCAATTACATTTAAAAATAAACTGTAATAATTTTTTTTACATTTTTTTACAATTAAAATAAATTGTAAATATTGAGTAATAAACAGTTCAGATTACAAGAGCAGTATAGTAGGAGTATAGTAAAGTAGGAGATTTATGCTTATTATTAGAATCTAAATTTATTCTAGAATCAAGTTACACTATTTGTGTAAAAAGTATTGTATACACGAATAAATATTTTTGACTTGGGGTATAAATCAATGGGTTTGATGGAGGTAATAATATAAATTGATATAAATAATTTTGTTTCACATAATACTTAAACTAAATATGTTAAGAGTTTACAGTACAAGTAAACATCACACAACACAAATTTATTACAATATAAGCACAAAATGCACAAGTATATTACAATACAAAAGAAAGAAAGAAAGAAATTTATTTCACATACAGTACAGCTTTCAATAACAAAAATTTAATACCATTTATAAGTAAATACTAACAATAACTTAAAACTAAAAAGTATAAAGTTGACATGATTTGTAACTTAGTATAATAACAAGTACAAAATGCACAAATATTATTGTGATCGAATTCGGTGAACCACGCTCACCTTCCTCAGACCAGAGGTATTCTCAAAAGAATGGAAAATAGTGTTCAACAACTCAATTTATAGGCCTATGATTACGTGACCCCATTGGCTGTAATCGTCAAAATGGCGGCTGCTGTGATATTATTGGTTAATCCATATTGGCTGTTAGTTATGTGCTTTTTAGTTGCTAAAAATACATTATTAAAAACTATTTCGGAACCAAAATTAACCTGTTCATTCATTAATTTATCACTATCAATACATTTTTCTTTAAAAATAAATAACTCTTCCCAAGCATTCATGTTACGACCCTTCTTACAAACTTTTAGAATATCTACATTTTCATCTATTCTATTCAAAATATCACAGCAGCCGCCATTTTGACGATTACAGCCAATGGGGTCACGTAATCATAGGCCTATAAATTGAGTTGTTGAAAGCTATTTTCCATTCTTTTGTGAATCCCTCTGGTCTGAGGAAGGTGAGCGTGGTTCACCGAAATCGATCACCATAATATTTGTGCATTTTTTACTTGTATTGTAATGTATTTGTGCATTTTGTGCTTATATTGTAATAGATTTGTGTTGTGTGACCTGTACTTGTACTGTATATGTACCAACACGTATTATGCTAATTAAAAAACTATTTGTTAAGAGTTTATATCACTTATGGACAGTAATTTATTCTTTTACTTTCTTTTTAATTTAATTGTTCGGGGTTGTAGACCATTTCTTTAGTTTTAATTTTGACATAAAACTTTTAAAAAAACCACAAATTGCTATTATTACTTTGGCTTGTTCATAAAGTGGTGGAAATTACAGTAGTTTAACATGGAGTAATTGTCACATAAATCATGTTTGGGTCCCTGTCACCTGTATGATATCTAGATATATCACATTGATAATCCGTGGGTCTGACATACACATGAATCACTCAGTTTAATCAGCAACATGACAGCAGTGATTTTATCATACGTATGGTATTATTATTGTCCATACCCGAAACATAATTTATATAATATTATTTGAAAGATATATTTTCAATCTAAGTTTAGTATTCTGGTATAGTTTTAAAATAAATAACTAATAATACGTAAATTAGTAACTAAATATTTCCAAAAGAAACTTAGTTCAGTACAAAAATTTCACATATTTTAGCCATTCAGTTTGTATCATTATAATTTGTTAGTGAATGTGTCGAATTTCAATTTTAACTATGGCAATGCGAATTTTAGGTTATTGGTTATTCATCAATGGAAAATAATTTTTAGTTTTTATTCATATATATATATATATATATATACGTATTTCTTACAACAAATTGGGGGATGACATGGTAATGTTACACCAAACAGATCCTGTATATAATTAATTATAAAACTTAAAACCACCTGTTGACATAAAGAGGTTTAAAATAAAGATATTATTGTATTTTTTCTTTTTTATTTACTGTTCATTTAAATTATTTTTTATTTTACAGACAGTGTTCTCTGTAACACCTTACATGTAGACCAATGACTTAAATATGTTTTCTAAACCACCACCAGTGACCGGGCGAGCATGATGCGCGCAAAGACAGGATTCTTCACCTGTCACCTATCCAAGGAACAGCCACGCTCGATGTGGTTCTTCCGATAATGACGGAATCCTCCCAGTCCCGGCCGTTAGCCATATTTATCAACACAATTATAAAAAAATTTAGTAAACAGACAAATTAAAATGATTAAATCAGGGTAAACGACTTATCTCATACCAGGTCCTAAATTCATAAACACAAAATAGAAGAGTTCCTCATTTAAATTTTCTTAGTGAAATTATACAAGATATTGAAAAATATTTTACATTATGCTCGGAATACCACTCTGGAGCAAGGATCCATAATAATTGCCTCACTTATGACTGCATGTACAATCACTTAGTATCTATCACTATATACTATCAATTATGACAGTGATAGTAGATAGTGATAAATACAATCAGTACAATTAATTAAGCAATGCATAGTTAATTGCACGTGTACTTACTTAATTGAGGGAGAAAAAAGTAAATAGTAAAAATATAAAGTTTATTAGTAAAGTCGAAAAGAGTATACAAACAAAATTCTCATGATAACTATAATGCCTTGACACTCTTTAAATGTTTAAAATATGATATTTCTTTAGATAGTCCAAACAAACTAGTTTACAGGCACATGTTGTTATTATGTATAGTTTTTAACTGATTTTAATTTTTAATTGAAAGATAACACCTAAATTATTACATTAGGATATCAACAATGAAGTAAACTTTGTAAATGGTTACTTTCTTTAATATATTAGGGTTATATATACACCAATTTTCTCCGTAAACAGTTAAATCCACCAAGGGAAATTAATGTCCTCCAAGGAGCACTTAGTATTTCTTTGTTTTTGTCTTTCGCCCTCAACAATAGCCAAACCACAGGTTTTTATTTGTATTTCATATACTAAATAAAAAATATTGTTCAGCACCATTAGTTCCATTCATATTGTAATTGCACATATTTAGATTGAAAGGGATTATTTAATTATTCATTTCTAAGACGCGGATCATAGACATTTGGGGATTATGATGGATAAATGAGTGTGATGAGTGTAGATGAACGAGTGTAGTCATTGTTACTATCTGAGTTCAAATTAGCTCAGAAAGGAATATTTATTAATATCCCGATAGCAAGGGCAACCTATTGAGCTTTACGTGGAATCAGAACCACGTTGCGTTGGTCTGATTTTTTCAGCTATCTGACAAGTTGACACTCAGTTCTCTTCCCAACACAATATATAAACCTTGAGTACCATCCAACATGGACACTTCAGACTTCTCTAGCAGTGTCTAAGTCGATGGCAACTACTGAGGATTAAAAAGACACAGTAAATGTAAAACTAAAATTTACATATTTACGTTTACTTGTTACAGGGACATGTTGTTTTAAAATTAATGTAGCTTTATTATACTACTGAGAAAGATTTACTGTTTCCACTTTTTCATATGCACGTAACAGACACTCATGTTTGTTTTCCAATTAAATAGAGGTAGTTTGGTGTTCTCATAAATATGTGGCCTCTAAAGTCGCAGTGGTTGTAAATGTTCACAGGAATTCATCTTACATTACGTTAGTATTTGTCAATTAGTTTATACGTTGATGTAGTAGTAAATTAACAAACAAGACAGTTAATTGTAAAAATGTAAAATTAATCTCAGACTTAAATTACTGTAATATTTCCATTCAAACTATTGCAGAATATTACACGTTAATTTAACAATTAACTTGCAAGAAGGTTATGTAGATACGTTTATATTCTTTCTTTCTGGTGTGGAATATAAAAATACGATAATTATGATAATATCGTTGCTGTCATGTTCATGATGGAGCTGAGTGATTCATGTGTATGTCAGACCCACGGATTATCAATGTGATACATCTAGATAGTATACAGGTGACAGGGACCCAACATGATTTATGTGAAAATTACTCCATGTTAAAATATCGTGGTTCAATCGTAAGCAAGATAAAGTACTTTCGAATAACTCATGATTTTTCTTATATAAGTCTTATATATCTTATGCCAAAAGTAAAACTAAATAAATAATATAAAAACTACGTAGACATAAAATATATATTATTTTAAAGTTCGTACACAAAATATCTTAAATTATGTAACTCCTTAAAGATGTCATTCAATTACGTGAAATGTGTATATAAATTTTCGCCAAGACAAATTTTATAAATAATAAAGCATTACAAACATTACACTAAACAATCCACACCTGGAAAGTTTTTTGCGTTAATATGGATGGAGTTTTCTCTAATTATGACACATTCTCCCTGTTTGTTTGGACAAACGGATTTTGTTACACCTTTTAGTCCAACGCCTTAATAGTACATCCTAACCAGTGCAGTCTTACAGGGTATAAACGTCATTAGAAATCGTACCCAACCAACTGAATTGCAAGCCACTTACTTAATCTAGTTATGACTACATATGACCTCATATGAGTACGTGAATATAAAATATAATGTCAAAGTAATGGTGTGGCCTTATCCGTGTAAAGAGCTTGCAAATCAATCAACTGGGATTCGATTCCCGGGTGGTTACTGTACACTTTTCTCCCATACCACTACTAAGGTTCAGGTCATGTACATGTCAGTTATATGAAGGACAGTGAAGGCTGATCATTCCATATAATCACCCTAAGGGGTTTAGTTATGATTTCATCACAACTGTTGCTAGGAGTAGCATAGAATAGCTAAACTGCCTCAACAACACACAGACACACAATGTGTTTCCCTCCCATACATCTCCCCCACAGTCGCCCAATACCCCTTACCTTCATCTCGCAAAATTTAAGTTTTAGATATCTTCGTTAATTATAGTAAACTAGCATCGACGTTTTTTACTGCTTGTAATCAATTATTTAAGTTCAAATGTTAAACTTAAAATTTTAACACATGTAATACGTACAAAAATTATTATTTACACCTACAAAAAGTATGTTTTATATATTTTACTCTACACTAGTTTGGTTAATATATTTCACCCAATATTTGCTCAAAACTTAGATACAATAAATCGCATTACTTATTAATGAATTATGTACGGCACCTAGAAAGGCAAAATTAGCCACTTAAGGCAGCCTCCCCTTACTATAAAATACTAAGTACAATGTCATGCTTGGTAAAATATTTATTATTTATGGGAAGAATAACACTTTTATCAAGCAAAAAAGTAAAAATAATTGTTTATCAAAGAATGGCGTATAATTTTCCCAGCTTAAACATATTATTTTATTTTATTTTAATTTAATTTTTACCAAATTGTGAAATCAAACCAAAGAAAAGATATTTCTATGATGAAAAATTTACCAAATATTTTACTCATCTTTTTAGTGATAGTTTCATCACAATCCATCAAACATAAGTTAAGCACACCCTTTCTAAGACAATTAGAATCATGGTTGCAATTACTTGAGAAAATGTTAAAGTGGAAACTGAGTCCAGTGGTATAGTCACTAATTTATTAAAATAATAATAGTAGTTTATTTTTCCTACAATACAATACATAAAAGATAAAATGACATATCTTTGTAAAATAAAGTGAAGAAAATAAAACAACACATTCGCTTCTGCTTTCCAGGCTGATAGAATAGAAAACCTAAATCAAGCTAAAGAAACACAAAAACAATTACTTATTGTTGATAAAACGTAGTGACTCATAAGATACGTGATTTGAGGTTTTTTCATATTAAAATATAATATTGGTCAGATATAACTGAAATTGAGTGGAAATAATTAAACATTTTACTCGCAAATGAAAATAAAAGTAATGTTTAAAAACATTTGTTAGTATTATCTCAAGATCATATTCCCTTTTCAGAAGTTAACAAACTTTTAAAGAAGTTAAATTAAAAAAAATATTATTTGGCTTGTGTAACATAATTTTGAAATCAATTCATTAGTAGCAAAGTAACTAGAAGAGATCTTCTTTTATTTATATTTAAAATAGTTACTGCTAGTTAAATATAATTATGATAAGTTAAGTATAAAATCATCAATTTTTAAGTTAGCTCCACAGATTCATTATTTATTTTTAAACAAACTCTAGAAATGTAAAAGTTTTATTATCTATTCTACAATAGACTAGTTTAACAGTTATTAGCCAGTCATTTTCCTTTAAATACTTCTTAAAATTTTAAAATAATAATAGTATTTTTTTTTATTAATCGAAAGTATGTATAGAAACAAATACGTTAAAAATATTAAACTATGTATTCATCAAGTCCATCTTCATATGTTAAGTGAGAAAATATTTTATTATTGTATTTTTATGTATATTTTACGTTTACATTATACACACAGTATTTGAGCCACATTATATTTTGCCTTTATTCACATTATTTGGGTAAACTTAATCTTACTACAGAACTGGATCAGACCTTTCCCATTAGTTCACTACCACTACTTTTTTGTCGCAAATACGGTTATGTAAGGTTAGGTCCGGTTGGATGGCAAATGAAGTTGATCACAAACTGGTATATCCAAATATTGACTTACCGCCGAATGCGCTCTCCGTGTGTAAGTTCTTGGAAAGCGATAAGATAAGGTCAGCGATATCGGATTCCTAGCGGATAAGGAATGCCACAGTGGACGTAGAAATGATTGGAGGTCAGTTTTTAGAGTAATAAAATATTTATCAAGCGGTAGTAAATTATTGGAAAAGATCCCCTGGATTTATTTGAATAAATTAATAACTAATATAATAATATACTATGCTTAATTCATTGAATTGCTAAAAACTAAAGTCAGTACACTTTGCTTTTTACTAAAAATAATTTTGTTGTTATATTCAGTCTTTAAATAAATTACAAAGTACATAAATTAATTTTACCATATGAGTATACAATAATTAGTACTTTATCTTCTTTCACACAACAACGTCAGTTTGTTATTTTTATATATGTTATTTTAATTGAAGTTTTTTTTATAATGACACTTAGACTCATTTTTTTGTAAATCAGTGGATACTATTCAATAGTTAAGAATTTTATAGTCTGGTATTATTTTAACTGTAATTGTAAGACTGGGAATTGAGGAAAAGACCAAACGAAAACTACTCACCCACCCTGTTGGATCTAAATTACTAGCGACAACACCACCCTCAATTCTGACAACTGGTAGCAAAGCTTTACTTGTGAATGTTAGCCTTGTCTATTTAAAAGTTTACTGTCATATTTTTGCTAAAAGTTTCATCAGTAGTTCATCTATTTTGCGATTCATAGGATAATAATAGCTCAAGTACCTAAATATATAATATTTGTTTAATCATAAAAATAATTTGGACTCCAGTGAGAACAATATTTTTTTTATTAAAGAACAAAGTAATCGAAATAAAAATATCACTATAAAAAATTTTCGATACATACACATGGTTATATAAAAATACAAAGGTTAAATTTATAATATATAACTTAGGTAAAGAATCATTTTGTTCATCAAAAAATAAAATTTAATACGCATCTCCATTGTTAAGCTCTTACGAACTAATATTTCCTCCTAGTATTTCAATCATTATCAAGAAATTATTATGATAGTTCCGTCTAAAATATATTTGAAAACTTTATTTACGTGCAGACCTTGTCAATTTCATGACCATTCTTACTTTTAGACCTTCACGAAATATGTACTTTGTAATCTTAACACTGAACTCAAGTCAGGTTCAACTGAGAATCACAATATATAAAATTTGTAGGTCAACTAACAAATCATAAGATTTTTAGTGTGACCTACACTTTTTTCTTCAGTTAAATGCTATCAAATAAGTACAATGTATCAACTACCAAAATGTACCTACTTATATATTTTTATTTAATAAAAACTAAGTATTTTGAATTAGTGAATTTGATATCTAGTTAATATTGGTTGATTTAATGTGTTTTTCAAAAGTATTAAATTTTAAATATAACCATTAACATGTTAAAATTGTATTTTATTGGTTTTATTGAACATTTTATAATTTTAACTATTGATATTTTGGGTTTTGTTTGAAATTGTTTTAGATGTTACAAACAAAAAATAATAAAATAATAAAATAAGTTTGATTTTGTTAAAGGAATTTAGCAAAACAAAACACTTGTTCGTCTAAACTATATGTCATTTAACTATTTAAATTACATGCGCTATGAAACTGTATTCAACACCGTATGTCTAAGAGTAAATGTAATGGGATTTCATACAGTATTGTTATGTTATAAAGGACTTAATAGGTAATATTTCTTAATAAATTACATTATTCGACATACCGTTATCACCACCCTCAGGGAGGCTGTGTCTAGAAAGAGATCTTCCATACTGATTCTGGAAACAAATCGCGTCGTACTTATTCTATATGCCTTACTGCAAGTAAAAGCCATAATGAGGATGTGACTATGAATATACGTTATGTAATTTATAAAAACACCTTCATTAATTATATTATACGGAAATGGCAGCGTAAATAATCAATTAAATAAAACTGTTAATATGTATACGAGTACAATATCATTCCACAAATTTGAATGATATTACAGGGAAGAAAGAAAGAGAGGTCGCTTTCAATAATGCGCTAAAAGTATGTCAAATAGTTATTTATCTAGTTTTCCATGCAGATAGCAGGGCCAACACCTTGTCATCCATCCCTTCTTTCCCCCAAATCCTCAAGAATATCCATATTAATTATTATTACTATAAACGTATAAAGATGTTAATAAGTTGCATTAAATCAATAACTGCCGCTTTGCCGTTCACTGTGGCCATAAGAAAACGACCTCTTCTTCTTTTTTCCGAGGCAGTACTAAAAAAAATATTGGTTTTATAATACTAGATACTGACAATACTCTACATGCTAGATTTAAAATGCATTGGTGTAATTTATCAGTAGTAATTCACCATTTAGTATTTTCTTGTTACACAAATTATATTCGCCTATCACTACGTAACGGGCCTAATACAAATTTAGATTTTTTAAAAAACTGTAAGTAATAATTAAAAACATTTCATAGTTTAAATCCTAAGGTTTTAAGATTTGGGTCCCATCTTGCAATAGAAGTTGTTTAAGTGCGTTTGAGAATTAGACATTTGTTTTTTATGTAATACCACATGTTGGAGTTAATGTACGCCATCAATAAACGCCAAAATACATAGATCAGTTTGGCACCAGGGGTGTTTTGAGTCATCTCCAAGGGTTCTGCTGCAGTTTGCAGTGCCCAAATGGTATATTGGCTTTATTTATATTATGCCACTCGTCAGAGTTAGTTAAATGTTTTCTATCAGCTGTCAATGTGTGATTTTTGAGTTTTGCATTGTGAGTGCTTTGTGTAGTCCATGTGGTAAATTACAGCACATTAATCAAATACATCGATTGTCTTATAAATTGATGTAACACTACAGTTAATTATGTATGTATATTACATCATTGATAGTTGTAATTTATTCATATATAGGCCTCTCCAATGAACTGCATTTAGAAACAAATATAAATATGACGTACGAGTAAATTAAGAGGTTAGAGTTTGGAATCATACTTCATATAGGTACTTATTAAGTAATTTATAGTATTTATAAGTATGCAGAAGTAATGTACTTTAGAATTATATGTTATTTTGAAAATTTAGAGTGGAAGTAAATGTGTTCAGCATTTTAATCAATCTTTGTTACTTGGAATGACGGTAACTGTAAGTAACAGTTGTTTAGCACCATCTTGAGAGTTTGTAAAACATAGAGACAGGAAGGCTATGTCTTTGATCATTGAACACAACCCAGCAACAATGTCGGTAAAATGTAGCTACTCTACTGTACTATTGGCATAGTTATAGTCATTAGTTTTTTATGAATCTATCGATTTGACACGAGAGTGATTGAGTGAAGCTCTGACACGCGGTGTTTTGTCAAGAGCACGATGCGTTTGATAATGTATAACAATACATAGATACAACAAAATATACACTCACGTCGCTCGTTGATGGCTTCACCCTCAAATCCCCATTGAAGACTTCGCTTCATTATGACTTAACAAATAATCACGACCTATCAAAGTAATTCAATGACTATTTAAGTTGATCATCAGTGACCTCAACAACCTCGTAGTGGTTTCACAGAAGATCAAGAGAGGCTAACTAGCTTATCATGGTTGATTACCTCAGTCAAACATGGTTAGCTGCTAAAGTTGATCATGGGTAGTTACTGAGTTGACTCCGGGGGTGAGGGGGATACTTAAATTTATGAAGGTTGGCTAAACAAGTTGATTACACAAATTTATGATGGGGGCTATGTAAGATGATAACAGGGGTTATTTAAGTTGATAACGGATGCTACCCACTATGATCATATTTGCTAACCAAGCTAATCACAGTTGCCACTCAAGTTAATCACGGGGAATTATAAAAGTTGATCACGGAGACAAACCACATTGAAAATTGGGGGCTAAGTTGATCAAGAAGGGCTGGCCATATTGTACAAAGTGGGCCTACCCAAGTTGAAAACGGGATACTACCCAAGTTGATTATAGTGGGTTACCCAGGTTGATCATGGTTAGCTGCCTATGTTATCGCAGTTGGATATCTAAGTTAATTACAGGTGCTAATAAAATTTATCAGTTCTCTTGTTAATCTTATATTATTTATTACATTTTTTTTCGTGTAACAATCCATTATAATTTTCTGTTTTATTTCTGCAATATAAACTATTAGCTGCCACTAAAATTTAGTATATATATTGTATACTTTATAATAATCATTGTATGCTTTAGGGCAATCACAAATTAAATATAACTTACTGTTTAGCGTGTTTGGCCAGCAGTAGTAATCAAATTGAATAGAGTACTGTTTTGGTAAGGATTATATATTGCGAGAACATTAAATTATACACAGATTTAAGTGTTGAACAAAGGAATGAAACATCACAGCTCACACTCAATATTAGTACTTTTATACTCCTTAATGTGCTAAATAAATGTTTAGAAATAAATATTTATACAACAAACTAATTGAACATTACTGAAGAAGACTAATTTAGTAACACTGTGGTAATGACCCACCCACCCAACCATACACGCACTGTGGTAATGACCCACACACCCACCCATACACGCACTGTGGTATTGACCCATCCGCCCAACCATACACGCACTATAGTAATGACCCACCCACCCACCCATACACTCACTGTGGTAATGATTATATGCAATTATATGCATTTGATGCAAAGTGATGATAATAACAGCATTATATATTCATATATATATATTAACTATTAGCTGCCACTAAAATTTAGTATATATATATGTATATATAATGCGGTTATTATCATCACTTTGTATCAAATGCATATAATTGTTTCTCCCTTTGATTAAAGTTTGTTACTATTTGGCCTATTGACTATAATGTGTTTAATTTAGTAAAATTTTTTCAACCGTTGATAATATAAATAAACAAATACAAAATGAACAAGTATAAAGTATTGTGATAGATATGATTTATTGGTGAAATTAAATGATATATATGTGATAAGTTATTTGAATATAGTCAAATATTTTTATTAAAAAAAATATTGTTTTCAATGAAGAGGCTTGCAATAATAGTATAGAATATGTATGATAGAATAAATGTAAACAGATATATGGGAATTAATGTTGACTCTTTTGAATGTCATACACAAACATGATTTGAAGTACCAAACTTTGTTTGCCCATGTTCTCAATTAAACCAAACCAATTTTGAATATTTGCTTTCTTTGATCTCGGGACATGTGTATTTGTTATAAACAATATGTCAAATATGAACAGTTTGTTTCAAAATGTTACCTTTATAAAATGTTTATTAAAATAAAAGTAGAAAGTTATATCTGGTTTTTTGAAGAAAATATAACATTTTTACAAATATTAATGAATTACAAGATGTTGTTTTACTTCGTTAAAATTTTTGAAGGGCTAAAGAGTCGTAAATAAAGCATTAGAACACAATTTTTGTATGAAAAAATATATATTTGAAACTGTATTTATCGTTCAGTATCTACAAGTTACTATCTACATGAACTACACCACAACCTGCCTCTTACACATGTGTGGGAAAACATGTAGTAAAGTGAAGATTTTAGAAAGTTTTTTTTTTTTAATAGTATTAGTCTTGCATTAGCCAAAGGAGTTTGAGCAAGCTTTTTGCTAGTGAATATCTACATTCAAATATAGGTATGCATTTAAAGGTGTTTACTTGTGAAACGTAAAATTTTCACATGGAAGTTATACCATTCCCAGTTTGCTTCATTTACAAACAGTTCAGTGTGTAAGGTCACCAGAGATTTGGTTTCTAACACTTCCGATTCTATCACAAGTCAATGACGTATGACCTTTTTGAACAACATTATTGGTTCTTTTGTACTGCCTTAATAGATTTCTAATCTTTTTAATAATCTGATAACACCCAGTATCAATTGTTTCCAAATATATCCTACACTTACCTCGAATTATCAAGGCCGTTGTAAGGTTCTTATTCTTAATATTAATATTTTATCTTAAGTGGCCAGTTTTAAAAATTAATTTTTGTATATGCATGCACTATTAAATAGTATTATATAAACGTTATGTTTAAATAATTTTCATTTAAAATATGGTCACTCTAAGACAAAATGTGGATCTTCTCCGGTAAGTGACTACCTCTTGATAAATATTATATTGCTCTAAAAACTGTTCCCCGATCATTTTTACGTCCACTGTGGTTTTCCTTATCCACTAGGAATCCGATATCGTTGGCCTTATCTTATCGCTTTCCGACAACTTACACACGGAGAGAGCATTCGGTGGTAAGTCAGTAATTGGATTTACCAGTTTGTGATCAACTTCATTAGCCATCCAACCTGACCTAACCTAATTTAACAGTAATTGCGACTAAAATAAGTAGAAGTAATGAAGCAAGGGAAAAACAGTGGTAGTGAGTTAACGTAAAAGGTCCCAAAATGTGTTTTTATACCATCCAAAAACATGTAATAGTTCAGTTACAAAGAAAAAAAAATAACATGGCCGGTTATATTCTATCAAATAAAACCAACATGGTGGCTTAGTAATATGTTGAAATTATGTTTCGCATTGTTTAGTCCTGTGGAGAATAAACAATTCAATCAAAATTTAATCGACTTAAAATCATTCTCCATGGAAATTGTACAATTTGAAAAAGTTGGTTTTTCCTATGAGTGTGGACTATATTTCATTAATATATTAACATCCGTTCAAATAAAACAAAATAATACTTACGGTAATGTTTAGATAGATAAGCATTTTTATTCACAATATCAATAATTACAATATAAAGATCATATAAACGGTGGAAATAGTTCCCCTCATGGGCACATGCCTGTGGGAGGGGAACGGGCCACTACCAGCCAGACGTAAAATAAAATGAAAATGTTACTATTATGTAAACAAGTAAAAAGTAAAAACGTATATAAATAAACTTATGTTTCATAACAATTATTACTTAAATTACAAAATTAGAATAAGAATAAGAATAAGAATATTTTTATTTTCTCGAAATATATACATAAAATACATATAATTACATTCAAACATAAAAAGGTTTCTTCTTAATTCTCTGTTAACAAAATAAAACTTATACTACTAGAACAAAACCTTTCATAAATTACATATTTCAAGAAAATACTAGGACCTCCTAAGGCAATGCCTGTTTTAGAGGTTCCTTCTTTTCAAATAAATCTTAATATGCGCATGAGCAAATAATATTAATTTAAAATAAAAAATCCCAATTCTTCAAAATATAAACACTAATATAAAAACATAAATAGCTTAAACCTTAACTCTAAATTTAATGTTATCCTAACCCTAACAGTATAGCTATATAATACAATAATAGGAAACAAAATAAAAACGAAACAATTTATGACTAACCAAATATCAGGCTTGGTTAGACCGGGCGTTTTCCTCAATCCCAAGTATTCGCCGACAAACAAAGTCATGAGTTACATCCCATCCCTTTCCGCCATCTTCCTGCCCTGCCCATAATTAGTAGACACACCCAACGTGTCCCATTGTTGTTTGTCCAAGAATTTATTCAGTTAAAAATAATTGTTAACTTTCCCACGTCTGCCAAATATGTATACTTTACTATGTTATCTGAAATAAATATATGATACAGTGAATAAGTATTTATAAGGTATTAAAATTTATACGATTATAAATGAATAACAAAAATATGTTTGAAAGTGTATTGCTTTAAACTTGAATATTTACAAGGTAATCTATACTTTCTTGCTTTAATAACCAATTTTTTACTTTGTTGGAAAATAATTTTATATTTTTCAAATTTTGCAGAACAATTGGTATTGAGTTAAACATTTTTGGTCCCAGAAATAAATAACTTTTTGTATAGAAAGTGAGATTTGGTTTGGGAACCATAAATACATCCTTTTTTCTTAGCTTAACTTTATGTATTTCGACAATTTCAGGCAAATTTCTCTTCATTACATAGTACATTTTTAAAACTTTATGAACAAACATATATTTTAATGGTAAAATCTGTTGTTTTAAAAATAAATGATATGATGCTTCCATTGGACCTTTCTTACAAATTATTCGAATAAACTTTTTTTCTTGTATAAATATGTGCCTAATATTTGATTCATAAGTCCCACCCCAACAAAAGAGCCCGTAATCTATTCTACTATGTACAAGGGAAAAATATATTACTCTCAATGTTTGTTCACTACAGATATTTTTTAAGAAATAAAAATATCTTAACGTTTTATTAAGTTTATTTTTTAAATCTTGAACATGCATTTTCCAATTAAGCTCTTCATCAAGAAAAATTCCCAAATATTTAATATTGTCTGCCTGCCCAATAACAGCACACTCCGTACAGCATGTCTTACTACATAAGCATTTTGTACAATTGTATATAATTTCATTTGTAAAGAAGACTCTTTGTCTTAAACTGAAATTGATAAATTTTGTTTTTTCCGGACTTAACAACATATGGTTGTCAGAGAACCACCACTGTAGTGCTTGAAAGTCGAAATTCATAGCTTCCTCAATGTCATTCCAATTATCTTTCACATAGCATAAAGCAGTGTCATCCGCAAAGGATGTTAGTTCACCATAAAATTTTGCATTACACAGATCATTTATGTAGATTAAAAATAATAATGCACCCAAAACTGACCCCTGTGGTACGCCATATTTTACTATACCCAAACAACTAAATGAATTTTTAATTTTGACACACTGTTTTCTATTTTCTAAATAACTTTTAAACCAATCAAAAACCACCCCTCTTATACCACATTTATATAGTTTTTTCAAAAGTATACCATGATCAACACAATCAAAAGCTTTTTTTATATCCAAGAAACTTGCACTTACTTTTTTGTTCATATTTATCCCATTATAAACATTACTTATAAAATTGTGAAGGGCAAGTTCAGTGTTTAACCCCTCTCTAAAACCAAACTGTGAAGAACTAAAAAACCTGATTTTTTCAAGATACTTGACTAGTTTTTTTTTCATCAATTTCTCATAGATCTTGGAGAATGAAGAAAGCAGAGAAATTGGCCGGAAATTGTTGCAATCCTGCCTTGAACCATTTTTGTGTAGTGGAATTACTACTGCTACTTTAAGTTTTTCTGGAAAAATACCCTTTTCAAAGCTCTTATTTACTAAGAATAACAATATGTTAATAATTTTATGGTAGACTTTTTTAATTAGTGATGAGCTAATATTGTCAATACCTGGTGATATTTTATTTTTAAGTGAATTTATAACTTTTATCAAATCTTCTTTACATACATGATCTACAAACATGGATTCTGGATATTGTTTACTTATAAAAGATTTCTTAAAATTTAATGAATAAAAATTATCTGGCTGTACTCTTTTTATATTTAATCTATCAACTACAGTAAGAAAAAAATCATTAAATTCATTAGCTACAGCAATTGGATCATTAATCAAGTCTCCATTAATATTTAAACTTATTTCAGATCGATTCTTTGCCTTTTGACCAGTTACTTCATTTACTATCCTCCATGTAGCTCTAGAATCACCATTACAATTTTCAAAACACCTTTTATAATAAGATTCTTTTAGTTCTCTTATTTGTGTTTGCAGTTTATTTTTATATTTTTTAAAGTATGCTTTTAACTTTTCATTAAAAGGATGTATTTTTAACTTTTGATAAATTTTATTCTTAATTTTTATTTTCATGCAAATAAAATTATTCATCCAAGGCTTGATTTTTTTTAGTTTATTTTTATTTTCCAATATATTTACTTTACTTTGATTTATTATATTTTGAAAAGTGTCAAAAAATATGTCAAAAGCAATTGAAGGATCCTGCTGAGCATAAACATCCAACCAGAGCGTTTTATCAAGAAGAGAGCCCAGTTTGATGTAGTCTATGCGATAAGCAGAAGGTTCAGAATGATCCGGTTGAAGTCTTCTTTGCTCAAGGTCACGCATACACACTGTGACAACTGTCAGCACATGGTCGGTTACGTTTGCCTCAACAGTCAAAACCTCCACATCTATCTTATCTCTGTTTACAATTCTTGCAAAGACATGATCAATACAAGATAACGTGTTCTCTGTAATTCTTGTTGGCTCTTTAGAAAGACATTCTAAACCATTCCTTGATAACAATGTATTGTATTCGTCTGTAATTATATTGGAATCCAAAATATTAATATTCATATCCCCTATTAAAAACAAGTTCTTTTTAATATTAAAAATGTTTCTATCTTCAAGACAATTTTCTAATTCAGTTAAAAACATACTTCTGCCTATACTATGCAATCTATAAATAGCAATAAAAGTAAAATAATGCTTATTTATTTTAATTTCTAATTTGAGTACGTCAGCTGATTGAAAATTCAACGGACAACAATCAGTTACTTCCATTGCTGATTTTACATAGATCTTTATCCCCCCTGATCTAAAATTCTCATTTGCCTTTATAAAACTTACATAGTTAGGAATTTCATAGCTAAATGTTTCATGTTGCGATATCCATATTTCAGAAAGAATTATTATATCCGGGAACAAATTTCTAGTAGTTAATTCACTAAGAAACAGGTCAAAATTGCTTCTTAGGCTACGAATATTTTGGTTTACTATATTAAAGTTAAAATTTTTACTATTGTTTAATGTATTGGTAATGTCAGACTATTATTAATAATTTTATTTTCTAAAGAAAAATGTTTTGAAAAAAAATGTTTTACTGAAAAAACAACAATTACATTAATATAAACTCAAAATTATAGTAACTATGAACTAAAATAAAAACAAATCTATATAAAATTATTATTAAACAAGAGAAAGAAATAAACGTTGTACTATATACATATTGAAACTTTACAGCTTACTTAAATCGTCCTGAGTTGTAACAATGGTGTAAGCCGCATTTTCTTCACGCCTCATGAATATTTTTCCGTTGCGGACCCACAGGAACTTGTAGTTCTTCTCCCTCTGAACCACCCTCGTCATAGCTAACAGCTTTCTCCTCGCCGGTGACAGCGACTCATTGACGTAGACGGGTCGGTCGTCTGTTCTCCCCATGTGTCTGGTCGACAGTGTGCGCTTCACACGACGTCTTCTGAGAAATTCTTCTTTGTCCAGACGTCTAACGAACTTTACAATAATACCAGGTGGATTGATTCCGTTTTGTTTCTTCCCCAATCGGTGGCACGCATCTATCATAGAGTCAGATATATTCATATCCAGCGCTTTACCCACACACTTCACTATATCTACAACATCTTCATTAGCTTCCTGAGGAATGCCGTGTATCTCGACAGCATTAGACCTACTGTACTGCTCACTATCTTCCAGCCGTTCTTCAAGAACTTTGATCTTTTGTTTAAGCTGTTTATTTTCCGTGGTCAGTTGCTCAATCAGATTGAAATATTTCTCCATTTTTTCACCTTGCATTTTTAAGACAGATGTATTTTCTTCGAGTCTATCATTCAGAGCTTCGTATGCGACATTATAGCCTTTCTCGTATGTCTTTTGACTATCTCTTATTTCTTGGATAACTTTCATTAGATCTTCTAGGCTAATTTTACCTTCGTCAGCATCAGATTCCAAACGCATACTTTTCCTTCTTGCTGAAGCGCAGATAGAACACCTCCAAACAAGACCATCTGATGTGATGCAATCAATGTCCGCTTTGCTCATCCGTAGACATGATGCATGAAATTCTTTACTGCAATCGTTGCACACCACTTTTAGTTGTTTCACATTAATAACTTTAGCACACTCACCGCAGTTAGGCATATTGAAAATAAATAATAAGTAACAAATGAAAATTATAGACAATATAGCAGCTGTATAGGTTAGGCGGAACAGGTTAATATTGGGAGCACGCACAGATAATATAACGATCCGAACTGCTCGAGCGCTGAGACATCACTGAATTACAAAGAGTTTGTAGAATTACAAATTACAAAGATACACTTTCATAAACTAAATTTCGTAACATTAGAAGCCACAGCAAATAAAATAAAAATAAAATAAATAAATACATTTTTATTTACTTCTATTAAGATATTGGTATTTAACGGATATTTAAAATTAATATGTTTACTTTTCATATTTTGTCTATAGCCGTCATATGGAAATAAATGTATTATCATTGGTTTTACACACTTATTTTTAATAATAATAGTCATTTTTTACAAAATGCATTATTAAATTTAAAAGATTAACATATTTACATACAATTGTTTAACTATGAAAGGTTGTACCCCTGTATATAACAAACTAAATATTTTGTTTACCCATCCGTTTATATTAATAAATATATGAAATAACTTACATGTAAGACACATTTATAATGTAGTCAAATCTGGATAATATGCTTAAAAAGATGGTGTAAATTTAGGAAAGTGGCACAACATCACCGACATCTACCAACCCTGTGTGGATATAAGCACTGGAAATGGGCTTCTGTACTGACACAGTGCGTACATCCGCACTTAAAATAATTTGAATTTTTATAACAAGGGAAATTGGAAGGTATTTTTATAACCCAAATATATGTTTTTGGCAAAATTTAATATAATTTTACACAATAAATTTACAAAGTATGATTCAGCCCTTTATTTACACGAACATTTTACTCTTTTAAAAAATCATAGTAATTATTCCATATTATATTTATAAAATAGTTTCAACATAATCTGGCTTGAAGTTAAACTAAAATAATGTTTTATATCTATTTTTAACTCTTATGTAATATAAGCTACCTAGTAAATAGCACAAATACTGGATAATTCATGTCTTTCCTGCCCTTTTCCGCCATCTTAGCTACACTACACGGTTACTTTGACTTGCAGACCGTAACACCTTTGGGAAAAGCTTTGACTTCGTTCTACTCAACTGGATACGTAATCATGTTGAGCTCAGGACATAGGTTGAAAGCTAATATTTTTTCAATTATAATTATTTTTTAAACTATCGAAGATATCAGAAAATGTCACTTACTGTCAACTTAAGGTAGATACAGTTTTTTGGAACCTGAACTACACTTTCTCTATAGCAATACCGAGTTTAAGTGGACATGAAAGATAAAATATAGTTATAACTGCAATATCATTTTTAATAAGATTAAAGTTAAAAAATTTGTTAGTTTAACATTTTACAAGCGTTTAAAGTCATAACGTCATAAGTTAATTTTTATAAAAAGAAGCATAACCTATTTATTGTTAAACATTTAAATTATTAAATATAACCTTACTTAAGTAATGACTTAAGTGTAAATACACTCACTTAGGGTTTCTATGAAACTCAATCGTCTTGGTCTACCTTGCCATTGGAAACAGATCATTCAACCTGTGACAGTGGAAAGTGAAGTACGCAGTCACTTCTCATTCAAACCCAAGCGTAGCATTACCTCTCCCTTTCTAAACCTACAATACAACTATGCGTCTTGGAACTAAAAATATAATATTTGAACATTGAATGTGTTAAATTTGTTAGACATTAGTATTAATAGACAATATTATCTAAAGAACGAAAACAGTACAATATTGCCTGCTATTCCATATTTGTGGAAGAATATGTTTTTCTCAAATAGTGTTTTTAGCCATTCTAGAAAATACAACCAAAAAGACATAAGTAACAAGCATGATACAGTAGCTAATTTAAATAAATTAATAATTGTAATATTTCATTGAAAAAGGGGGAAGAAGGAACTTTTAATGGTAATTGATAGTTAACACTTTTATCTTCTAGAATCAAAATTACACGACAAACTATTGTCAACCACATATATTTATCGTACGGCTCTTAAAACCTATTAAATTAAAAGTAGGATAAACTAACGATTATTTGCATAAATATTCATTCATAGTTTTAGCGACCGAATGAGTTTTAGTTCTCTGACAAAATGAGGACCAGCTAATCCCCCGGGAAAGAACGCAATCGGCACTCTTTAACTATGTGATCCATAGTTTAAATATTGACCACGAAATCACATGACTGCACTTTTGCCATTAGAGAGCACCACTGCTAACTGATCTGTTTCCAAAACCTTGTTCGTTATTATATGAATAAAATGATTTAATCATTTAGCAAACTATTAGTTGGACATTAATTTGTTTGATAATACAGTTGATTGTCATGAAGCTGACGTTATCTTTGATTAGTGTCTGATTTCAAAGTACTCATACTGTAAATCCCTTACAGCCTCATGATGTCTTTGTGTAGGACAGTAAATAAAGATTTTAAATTGTCAATAGAGTGACTAGGAAGACTAATATAAAACTAAACTAAAGATAAAAACAAATATTTAGAAAGTTGTTTGATAAAATACATGGCAGGAATTTATTACCAATAATTAATCATTTAAAGTATAGAAGTATAGAATAGCTAATGGAATATTACATTCACTTTCAAATTGAGGTCCAGTAATATAATAATCATAAGCATAGTTTTTGTAGTCTAAATCACAAATAGATAGTTAAAAGTCAATTTTTTACCTTTAAATGTTTAGTGAATTAAATGTGATTAAAAATACTAACTCAAGAGCGAATAAAAGAAAGGTTTCGAAGTATCTCCAGCCTTCATCCTAGAGGTGAAGGTTTACGTGAGAGGGAATAAATTAGGACAGACAAACTTCATAGATTCGCTGTAACTAAAGAAAGTGCAGGATACTCGTAAATTGAATTTAGATGATGTTTATTAAGTTCTAAAGGAATATTAATGAACCTTTTAGACACACATTTACTTTGACCATATTTTCCTTTCAAATTAGTCATTTTCCGTCGACCATATGACTTAAAAATATATACACCATTTGTTGTTGAATCACAGTTACATGCCCAGTCATAGTTATAACATGACATAACATTATAGTTTATGTCATGTTATAACTATTTATATATCAAAATATATTATAAATACTTATGACAAATAATTATATATATATATATATATATATATATAATAAATTTTTA